>VXBR01008118.1:0-140645 GCA_013400215.1 Cisticola juncidis
AGAGAAGTCACTCCCAGCTCCTATGCAGCTACTACATCCATGTAGATGCACAACTGTCTTCGAGTAAACTCTGAAGTAACAATATAAATACAATACCTTTTGGAAAGTTGCTTTCTGAACAGTTAAGGTTCAGGCTGGACACCAGGAAGAATTTCTTCCTGTTGAGCATTGGAATGGGCTGCCCACGGAAGTGATGATGTCACAACTCTGCAAGTGTTCAAGGAACTACTTGGATGTTCAAGAATCTGACAAGGATGAGGCCCTTAGTGCCATGGTTTATTTGGTAAAGTGGTGTTCAGTCAAAGGTTGGGATCAATGATTTTAGATGTCTTCTCAAAACTTAATGATTCTATGAATTAACAACATGTTTTGTGCGCTTTTAAATAAGATCCAAGCTGTATGATGACACTAATTATTCTGAGTAGCTTTGGCTCACTCTGTGCTTACACTTGCCTATTTACTCTGACTACTCATGCCTTCATTCTATTCTAATTAGTTAATGCACTTATAGTCCTTAAAAATCTGATTAACAACATACTTGTCAGGCTTTCATGTGGATTCCTTTTATGCTCATCTTTATTTGAAAATGTTCCCAGATTTCAAATACAATGTTAGTATTTGTGATGGGTTGGCCTTGGCTGGCTGCCAGGGGCTCACCAGGCCTCTGTTTCATTCCTCACCTCAGCTGGACAGGGGAACAAAAATATGACTAAACGCTTGTGGGTCAACAGAAGATTTGGGAGATAATTCAAAATGAAATGGGCAAAACAAAGTTGACTTGGGGAAATTAATCTTATTTATAGATAAAGCAGAGTAATAACAAATAGGAACAAACCTAAAAATATCTTCCCCTCATCCCTCCCTTCTTCCCAGGCTCATCTGTACTCCCAGCCTTTCAGCTGTCTCCCCCAAGTGGTGCAGAAGGATGGGGAATAGTTTTTGCAGTCAATTCATAACTCTTTATATTTACTGTGCCTTCTTCACATTTCCTCTGCTTCAGTGGGGGAAAAACATGCTCCAGCATGGGTTCTCCACAGGCTGCAGCTTCCTTCAGGGCACATCCACCTGCTTCAGTGGGTGACCCTACATGGGACGCAAGGTGGATCTCTGCTCCACTGCTGATCTTCATGTGCTGCAGGGGCACAATTTCCTCACCATGGTCTTCACCAAGGGCTACGGGGAAACCTCTGCTCTGTTCTGGTACCCAGAGCATATCTTCTGCCTCCTTCTCTGCTGATATTGGTGTCTGCAGAGCTGTTACTCACATGTTCTCACTCTTCTGTCCTATGTGGTGCTGCACAGCTTTTTTTAATCATTTCTTAATTGTGCTGTCCCAGTGGTGTTACCAACACTACTCATGGGGCTTGGCTTGGGTCTATCTTTGAGCTATCTAGACCTCTTTGGAGTTCTAGGTTCTTCTTCTAGGTTCTCTTTGGAGAAACTTCTGGTGTTTATTTTCAGAAGCCATCCCTGCAGCCCCCTGACTACCAAAACCTAGTCATGCAAACCCAAAACAGTTTTCCTTTGTCTTCTCCTGATATTTTAATTTTATGTTCCCAAGTTATTCTTCTATGCTAGTTCTTCCAGACTCTGGGTTGGTGGATTCCTATACTCCCACTCTCACCCCTGCCCTCCACTAGTTCTTGTTTTGTCTGGTCCCACTGTTGCTATATGTACTCATCAACTCATTTCCCTCATCTTCATAGTGTCATTACAAGCAATTCTAATTTTTCAAATCAGCCACCTCTCTCCTAGATTTAAGCTGGATGCCAGCAGAAAATTGCTACAATGTCAAGAGAGTCTGGCATTCTGTTTTCACCCTGCATCAAGGGAGCTAACAACCCTTCATGAACAACAGCATGCCTAGTTTTTATTTTTTTCTGGATTGACGCCTTCTTTTTTCTTTAGTGTGGTCAGAAGGAGAGACCTGCTCTTTATGAAAGACTTGAACAAGGTTAGGAGGTTTTTTATAAAGACATGAATTGTGTCTTCCCAATCAAAGGGACCATGCCACTGACTAGGATTTACAAGTTACAGTTTCAAACCATGGAGGAGTTAAAGGGTTACAAAAATGAAGGTGTCAAGAACTGGAAAAAACTGTCCCTCCCCCAGTAATTTAGCTTTTGGAAAACTGTTTTGGAAAATTGTTTAGAAAACAAGAAAAAAGTAGCCAGAGGCAAGCCAAATGCTTTCCATTGGCTCAACAAGGAGTCTGGAATGAGAAATGAAAGGCGGATGTAGGGAACCATGGCAATGCTCCATCTGAGAACTGGGAAAGGAATGGTAGCAGATTGCCATGAGGATGCCAGCTGTGGAAGGATGGGCTCTGAGCTCAGATGAAGAAATGGCTGAAGTCCAACAAACTTGTGAGCAACAAAAGTGTTGGTCCCCCTGTGAGACAATTGTGTCAGGGGACTGATTGGTATCAGGATCAAGACATCAGGACACGGAAAGTCTGAGGAGAACATGTAACCTGCTGACAGTGTGCTGGAAGGCAGTATTTTGCACAAACATCTATGCTGCCTGTTGGTGGACACTGGGTGACCAAACTCTCCTCTCAAATGCATCCCAGTTATTTCTGTGGAAGGATCTGTGCATTCCCCTCTCACCTGCAGACCTTGAACAAAGTGGGAAGTGCACAAAACTGATAGGACAGATAAAACATCTAGCAGGACACAATTCCAGTAACCCTTTCAATTTCAACTGGCTGTATCATGTTATGTACTCTCACACACAAATTTTTTTAAATTTTTATATGAGTCATTGATAGAGCTCTTATTAAACTTAGGGTTTCATTCATGTTCAAATGCTACAAGCAAGTGATGGAAAAGATGTGTTGTTTCCCAAGATCATATTCATCATGTCCTGGAACTGTTTTTACACCCACGTGTATAGCTGCGCCTTTTGGTTTTTCAGTAAACATAGGGGTCAAGTGTAAACTGTCTCTTTTCTTAAATCACTGTCCTATGAATTTTAATTGCAGGATAACTGTCTCTCAGAAGTCTGTTCTACTGAATCAAGTCCATTCAGGCAGATTTTAGTGTAGGTGACCTCAGATGAAAAGAGAGTAGTTTCCACAAGCACAGTTCTTAAGCAAGAAGAGACAACAAGCTAACTAACAAATCACATAGGGAAAAGTCACAATCTAGTCCAGGAAGGAAGCCTGTTGGTGTTTGTTTTGGGTGTGGGAATTCCCTGGAGACTCTGCAACAGAAATGTGTTTGCACAGGCAAGGAAAATCATGAGTCAAGCTCCAACAAGTTGGGAGCAGGAGAGCTTTGCTCAGCCTGGCCATGGGACAGCAGCAGCCCAGCACGGTGCAGCAGCTGCAGCCAGGTGAAGTGAACTGCCTTTGCCTGTTCCTCCATCACCTTGGTACTTGGCCCATCAGGCTGCCATGCAGCAACTCCTGTGAGTGCTGCTGGGGCTCAACAGCAGTGCTTCTCACCTGCTGAGATGGTGCTGTTTACCTCAGTCACTATTCAGCTTTTCTGACTTCCAGTGAGGAGCACAGATGGGGTATTCAGCATCTGCAGAATTTAATAAAAGATAAGGGATACCAGGGGATGTGCCTGCTCTGAGAAGCTGAACAGATGTGCTAAAATTGAGCTGTATCCCCAGAAGGCTTTTCATGTTGATTTGTTTATTTTTTTGGACAATATCAGTCTGACTGAATTGAGCTATCTGGGCTTTATGTTCCTGGGAACCAATTTAATTCACACAGCTATTGCCAAAAATTAAAAATTATGTAAAACTAAAGGTGATTTCTAGAAACTGGAAAGACCAGATGTCCATAAGTCTGCCTTCTCTTCTGAGAGTAGAAAAATAGAGCTAGAGGCTTTACAAAAATTGGGCTCACTTCAGAACTCATTCACTGGAAACTCATTAACTAGCCCTGGATAATATCACAGTGAGTCAGAAAGATGGAAAGAGAGGCTTATTGTTGTGATAACTTGTTACAGGAGCCATGAGATGCTCATTTTGCAGATATCAAAGGACTTTAAAAAATTCTTCTGACTTGTGGGCTGATAGTCTCAGAAATTAAATGAAATATACAGTCCTTACTCATTTAACAGAGACAATGGGAAAAAAAAACCACCAAGAATGCTGAACACTGCACATTTCTTGTGGAAGTTGATTCAGTAGGAAAGTGGCCAAAAGGCAAAACTGAGCACTGGAGACATCCAAGTGATGAAGCCTCCAGCTTAACTATATTACACACCAAATCTGTTTAACTGCAACCAATATCCTAAAAGATGGAACTGTGACCAGAAGACATACTTAGCTCTTTGATTTCTAGTCATCCAAATCTCTGCTTATGTGAGTATTTTGATCTTTTCACTGATGATATTTTACTTAACCTTGATCAGGTTTCAGAAAAAAAAAAAAAAAAGGACTTTTTTTAGCAGTGTGAGAACAGTAATTTGGATTTTTCATAAATATCTGAGATCCCTTTTTATACACCATTAGCCAAAAGTATTTTCCAAGGTAACATGTTTTAATAGAATCCTATATAAGTCCTTCTTATAAGTCAGCTGAGACACTTCTGCATGGCACTGCATGATATATTAGAAAGTAGAAAATATTTGATCTTAATAATTGACACAGACTGCTGTCAGTTTTAGAGTAAAAATCTTGGATATGGAAAGTTATTTACTCCTTCAGGACTGGAAGAATCACTTTTTCTTATAGAGCTGAATTTATGAATAGGACTTGACGGGATTTTTTTGTGCAGTGTTGTCTTTGTTCATGGAGGTTAGTGGGATGATGCAGGATAAACAGGTTCTGACTGAGATATTTAGTTCACATAGAACCTTCAGCTCACTTTGAAGGAACATATCTACATTTATTGCATATATTGCATAGACAGTTCCCATCTCACATATCCCTTTTCTGAGGTGTAAATCAACTTGCTTTTTCTAGAAAATGTATAAATTACAAGTCTAAACTGCAAACATGAATTTAAAGTATAACTAATACAGATACCAGTGTATGAATATAGGAAAGTAAATATTATAACCAGAGTAACCTGACCATTTTGAACAGATGTCAACTTTTCAAATGAAGGAAAGCAATGATGAATTTTGTCTGATCCAACTCTTTTGATTATCTCTTCTGTATACATTGTTTCAAACCAAAGAACAAGATCAGAGTGCTCCTGAAGAATTTGACAGCCCAAGACTGCAAAAAAAAACCTCCCACAGAAACCTTCATCATGTGATTTCTTACATTTGGCTCTTCAAAGCTGAACTGTTAGTCCTCCCAAAACTGAAGTGACTTTATTTGATTGAAGTCTAATTTGCTACATGTGTAAGCATATTTTCCAAGTCTCCATGAATGAGCAAATAAATGATCATAAAATGTTTTGATTCTACAGAATACTTTTAGAGGGAGTGATTTTTCCCTCCCCAGCACTTTCAGCATAGCCTTTAGTGATGCAGTAGTTCATCACTAGTAGTTTAGTGATATAGTTCAACAGTTGGGATTGTTCATTGCTCACCTGTACTGATTTTGGCTGAGACAGAGTGGTTTTCACTATAGGAGCTGGTAGAGGGCTGTGTATTTTGATTTGTCTGGAAACTGTTGATGATAGAGGCCTGTATCAGCTATCTCTGAGCAGTGCTTGCACAGAGGTGCCTGTTCTGTCTCTCCCTGCACTCCACCAGCCAGGAGGCTGGGGGTGCACAAGGAGCTGGGTGGAGCACAGCTGGGAAAACTGAGCCCAACTGACCACAGGGATATCCCATAACATATGATGGCATGCTCAGCATACAAAGCTGGGGAAAGATGGAGGTGATGTTTGAAGTTTGCCTTCCCAGGTATCCATTACCCATGAAAACACCCTGCTTTCCTTGAAACTGAGGGGCTGTGTGGGGCTGAGCCGCCCACTGGGATTAACCAACATCACCCAGCAGCTCTGCTGTGGGAGATGAATTACTCTACATATCAAAACACGATTTTCATTGATTTATTGTGATGGAATTATTCCTTACTTTAGTTTTCTGTTAGTTCACTTTTTGGGACATGACTGTATCCTTCTGTTTGGTCAGCTCATCTGAATGGAACTAGTTGATGGTACTGATTCAGAATAGGAGGAGTCTTCTGACACTTGCTGTGGGAAGAGCTGAACAATTGTTGGTGTACAAAATGAACAATTTGTAACAACAGCAATAAGGACACACTCCTCAAAATATCTCCTTGTCCAGAAAATATATGTATTGGATTTTTTTCCTTTTGAATATTAAATAAATCTTTTTATTTGTGTTTGTACTCCCATGTACAGATACCCTGTATGACACTTTTTTTTCAAGTTTAAAAGGAAATGATGTTGCAAATTCTGTCTTTAAAGCTGAGTTTCCTGGATAACCTTTTTTGATCTTGGGCCCAGAGAGAGACAATAAGTTTTTGATCCCTTATAAGCTCTTGATCCAGTGATCACTGACAATGGTTCTCCCACATCCTCTGATGCTAGACCACATATTATAGACCTGAGATATTTATTGGGGTAAGCTTTGGAGCTTATGGTCCCAATACTCAAAGACCCACACATCTAAAGTTTCTGAGCTCACACTATAAACATGCAATTAAAAACCCAACAAAAAGCAACAAAAAATATAAAATCAGAATTTCCAACTAGTCAGAATTTTTCTATGCCATTTAGCTGGTTTTGGTGTGTGATTTTTAGAGTAGTATTTTGAGATATTTGAAAAGAGTCTTTATTCATGGGAAATGATGTTCAGTGCTATTTGAGGAACAAGTTTCCTTTGTGGTGTGTCCAGAAAAACAGTACTGAAGTTTGAAATTCCTCATGGATTGCTTTAGGTAAGTCTTACATTTGCCAAAAGGAATACAAAAATTAAGAAAATCCATCCCCAGAACTTCCCATCTTTTCTTTAAGTTGAAAAAGAGCTCCCATTCCCAGTTCTTTAAAATCCTTTTGGATTAATTGTGGTGCAAATGAGTTTAAACCAGATTTTTCTAGCTATTATAGTTATACTATTTAAGCTACCTTGAAGAACTTAATCATCTGAGAAGCCTGAGAACCTACAAAATCCAGACGTGAACCTTACTGTAGGTGACAAAGTCAAAATATATCTTCATGCCTAGAAAATCTACCAGCAAAGGGACAGTCTCTTTTAAAAATGTCTATCATGCATAATATTGTGCCTTTTTCTCGTCTGACCTGAATGTCCAGCTTGTAAAAATTAAATATACGAATGGAAAAACATGGGTACAGGATCAAGCTGTAGCTCAGGATTAACTCCACCCACTGAGTCACGAGGAATGAAGTGCATGTGCCACACTGCCCAAAGCCAGCAGTTTTCCAAGTGCTCAGCACGTGTCCTGAATGTGTTCAGAGTGCCCTGCCAGATATAAATTTTCTTAAAACAGAAGCAGTGCTGTGGTGTGACAGCTGCTCTGACATCTCATGAGACCAGTTCTTGCACTGTGTTGAATGTTGCACTTGCAGTTTACTGGATGTCCTGTCAGCACATTCCAGTAATTTGGTGGCATGGCCAAAATCGGTAGAGAACAGAAATTGTACAGGCAACAATATGAACTTGTTAGTTAACTTATGGCTCAGGATGTTTCTAGACAGGAATGCTGGCAGCAGTTCCCTAAAAACTAGTGTTGCTCTGCCAACACTCTGGAAGTAGTGCATGAAATTTTAGTATGAGGTCTGTTCAAAGTAACCTTTTGATTCAGGATTAGGAACAGTGAATGCTGAACCATGGAACACCCCTGCAGCGTTCCCTACTCCACAGTCAGAAATACACTCCAGTTAAACAGAAGTCCGGGTGAAAAAACATGGCCTACATGATGTCATCTCTTTCTGAGATGATCTTGACTCCCTAAAGCAAGGGTGAATATGTCTTTTCTCAGTGACACATTCTACCTATCTCTGTTCTCCAATTGCCAAGCAGACTGGGCTACTTAGAGTTTTCAATGCAGACTGAAAGCAACAATGGCAGTAAAGTATTATGGTTTCACGACACAGCTCCTCATGTGGCAGGAAGAAAATCTCAGCTCCCAGAAAGAAAATCTCAGCCTATTTAAAGCAAGACCTTGTGTCCAGAGTACAGTTAATTCCAGCAAATTTCATGTCATGATTTGGTGCTCTCTCCTTGCATTATCTCCATTTGATCAGTAAAACTGTAGTGGGGTATGCAATGACTTTGGATGCTGGTCAAATATTGCCCTGGGGATGAAATCCAAGGATTTTGTTTCTTTTTCTTTTCCAATTCAAAGCACATCTCAAAGTTGTTCTGGCTCTTTCTGTGAAGGAGGTTAACACAGTTTTTCTGTGCTAGGGCTGTTTTAGTTTTACAGGCACAAGGAAGATTTTTTCTCTTCTGGTGGAAAAAGGAAGTGTTCCAAAATGTTTACCAAAGAATAGACGTTTACAAAACTAGCATCTTGCTTTTTGTCTTGGGTAACTTAGCATCCATAAATGGCAAGAAGATTGTTCTGGTACTCCAAGTCCCCCTGAGTTATTCATTAGGGAAGCTCAAGCTGAATAATTTTCTCTGGGACAAAGCTGTTGCTAAGCTTAAAGTTTGGGAGAACTAGTAATGCAATTTTGCTTATCCTTCTTCCCAGGAAACTCTTCCACTCACACGATGTGAGGATATCGTGACTTGGCAAAATCACACTTTGTGCTACTTCCTGAATACTGGACAACAGGACAACTGTGTGAACTAAAAAGACGATTTATTAACCCTGACACTTCAGCAATCAGTCAAAATGAAAGGAAGAGAGGGCAGAGAGAGTGAATGAAAGGGTGGATAAAACTAGTTCCTAATGACAAGTATGGTATGGCACAGCTTTTCCTGTGATCAAGAAAATGATCAAGAGGAAAGCCATAGGTATATGTACATTTGCTAATATATATCCTAATTTCCATGATAGATGTAGCTTTAGCTCTGGCAATTGAAATTCTATCTTCTATTTGTCTTCTATTTGGGTGGGACAAAACATTCAAGATGTCCACTGCTTTTTTTCAGTCACTTGTGTACAGACAGATGGAGTGCACAATTTCCTCTGCTGCAATTTCACTTTAAAGATATAAGGGTTTCATTTTTGGATAGCCAAAGAAAACTTCACTCCAGTGGAAAGGGCTGAAGTTCAGAGCTGAATGACAGCTTTTGCTGATGGTTAGCTTTTGGTCACAGTGTTAGCAATGTGATCATGGGAGCGCAGTCTCTGGGCAAAGAGGCTTTGGCAAAGAACGAAGGGTGAACTCATCTAGGGATGCATACAAAAAAGGTGAAAGGAAAATAAAATCTGGAAACCGATTTGCAAGTAAAACATATTACAGAGACTTAAAGCATTTCTTCAAGACTATAAGAAGTAGAACAAGACTGTCAGTCTCTCTGCAACAGTCCTTCAAGAAATGACATGTATAAATGTAGTAGAAGAAAAAGTCTGGAACTATGTCCAGCACCACTGTATTGAAAGAAAGCACAGAAAACAGTGAGTTAATTTGGCTGCAGTGTTATGGAACATTTGCCAAAGTACTATTCTGGTGCATTTTTCTTAGCTCTGACTCCCTAAGGGTGTTCTATCTCCCTTCCAACTTACACTGCAACTCTGAGAAATTACTTGTTTCAAAAATTGTATTCAAAGGTTAGAGGCTCTTGGAAATGGAATTATTCTGGCACTCTCTGCAGAAAAATCATAGTCTGAGTGAACACAAAGACTACCTGTTGATGCCCAGAAATGCTTCCTTTGTGCCAGTGTGGAGATACACTGGTGGATTGTTAGGAAGACAGCTAGCACTACTTTCCTCTTCGTTAGGATGCTTCTGCAGATAATAATATAAA
Source organism: Cisticola juncidis (assembly GCA_013400215.1). Taxonomy (NCBI): domain Eukaryota; kingdom Metazoa; phylum Chordata; class Aves; order Passeriformes; family Cisticolidae; genus Cisticola; species Cisticola juncidis. The sequence goes on from VXBR01008118.1 coordinate 9,825, forward strand.
TCATATCATATCTCATATCTCATATCTCATATCTCATATCTCATATCACATCATATAATCTGCTTTTACTGTTGTCTGGAATAAGACTAAAATGTAAGCAGTGTCTTTGGGATCAGGGGAAATCACACTCCTAATACAACTTAAATGTACCTTTTATGATACTTACATAGCGTTTATTATATTTTAAAACCCCAAATATATATATTAAAAAACCCCAACCCTCCATTGTCTGATTTTTATAACATGACATATAGTCTTTGTGTTTTTATATGCTCTTTAGAAATCCCAGTTAATTTTTACATGGATCTTGTGGGTAACAGCTTATGAGGTTCTAATGGGAGATGAAATCAGACTTTTTCAGTCAGATGTTTTCCAGTAGCTACTTTTTTTTGCACAAACTAACTGAGATTTGAATGATAGTGTGAAACAATATACAATGGAATGTATATTAAAACAGCAATTTAATAGTTAAATTTATTTCTGGGCTCAGCTCTGGTCACTTAAAACTGTAATCTTTTATGATAGAAGTACGGTTCAAAGGTTGCAGTTACCTATCTTAGAGTAGATATGAAAATATTTCTTATTTCAGCTTTATTGAACATCGAAGACGTGCAATGATTAGTATAATTTTTATTTCATTCCGAATGTAAACATTAATATAATAGTGAGAAATTAACAAATCAAACCTGAGCAGCAGTTAACTGAACCTGTGCTACTTTATCTCTGTTTAAATCCAGGGATTTTCTTTAGAGGACAATGTAATTATCAGTACACTGTGATTTTTACACTCACTTGTCATACAAGTTGCCTTTGGTATGTTCCCACTGGTCTTGAATATCCACAAGTTCTTAACGTGTAATCATAGGCTGAGTGCCTGCAGGGATACCTGCATAAAATAGGTGTGTTGCAGGAATACAGTGTGCATTTAGGTGTCTTTATTTTGGAAAGTATATTTTGTATTCAGTCCTGCACATTGTGCTTCGCAGCTCAGTTCCTGTAGTTGGGCATTTATTTAAAATGCTGATTTTTAAATAATCCATCCACATGCATTTGCTTCCTTGATTATAAGTGATTATAAGTTATTGCTAGTACTGCACAGCTAGAAGAATGTATACATATCAGTTCAGAAGAACTTTAAAACATGTATTTGTCTTCAAAGCTCACAGTGACTTAAGAGGACTGGTAATGAAGTGAACTTAAGATCAAAGTGACAGCACTGAAAACTCAGAATTGGGATGAAAATTGAATCACTCATATCCAGTCCAGCCAGGATGATTATTCTAGCATAGCTTAAGCACAGACTTTAGAGTCATCATGAAGGGGCCCAAAGTCAGAATTTTTCTGTTTGGCCTCCCCGGACCCCATGCAAGTGGTGATGTCACTAAGAAATGAGGGAAAAGAATTGTTTGTGTAGGTCTGCTTCTAAACAGAATTATTTTCAAACTTTTCCATGCAGCATCAGCTGTTTCTAAATGATAATATTTTTATTTACCACTAATCCACTCAAGACAAGACATAACATTCTTGTTCTGTTACTTTACTGGAATTCTTATTTGTTCTTATTTTCCGTCATTTATTTTGATGTCCTCACATCACTTCTTTAATCCAATTTCAATCTGAATGGCAGTGCATTAACTGGTTTATAGTCATGAAAATGGCTTGTGCCAAATTAGAAAAAAACACATTGTTATTTTTGCAAAGTTGAACTTGTTAGGGAAACTACAAGGGTAATGCCATGACAAAATCAACCGCTGAGCCATCATTCTCCTCAGTCCAATACTAAGACCTTTATAAGGTCTAAAAACTGTTTAAAAACCTCACTGAGAAGGAGCCAAGAGAAACAGAGACCAACAAAAGGCCCTGAAGAATGAGTGTATTTTCATGTGTCCTTTATAGGAAATTTCTTTGGTAGTTTTTTGAGGTTTACGACAGAAAAGGGGTAGAGATATTTTAGCATCCAGGACTTCAGCAGTGGCAGTTGTCCCTGTACATCAGTTTATTCTGGTTTCTCAGTAACCCTTTCATTGTCTGTTAAATGGTTTGAATCATTCTAATAGAAAAAAATGAGGCACTTTATCACCTAGTTTATTTGGAGAGTAGAGGTTGCATTTAAGCATTAGATTCATAAGGTGTGTTGGGGAGAATTAACATCATGAGAAGGGAATCTAGACTCCCACAGTGAGATATACTGTGAATCTTGGACATACCTGTGTTTTCATTGACCTTAACTTCTGGGTGGGATGAAGATTTCCTCAAATAGATTGAATTACAGAAAAAAAGACAGATGCAGAAGCATGTCTGTTGAACAGGGTCTAGAATTCTGACAAAAATTATGGTGAACAAAGAATTATGATATCAGAATGGATTTTTTTTTTTTGCAAACACTGATAATTTCTCATTTGAATAATGGCTCAGCATAAAAATTAGTATATCTTATTAGTTATTGCATAATAATTACCTATAGCTGTGTTATTCTACTGTTTACAGAAGGGGTTTGCATATCTGAAATATATGTGTAAAAATGTGTAATCACTCTTGACAAACATACATTTTAATCTGCTTTTGGTAAAATGAGATCTTATATTTTTATATGGATATGTTCCTCCCAGCCTCGGGTTACCATGAGTTCTGATATAAGTGATTTATATCAATGTGGAGCAGAAATATCAAGACTATGACATAACATGATTTTGAAAAGGAAGATGTTTATGTTTGATATCATGTAAAGGAGAGCAGAGACACAGTCAAAAAAGATAGCAAGTGAAATAATTTATTAGATGTGCAAGTAAAAAACCTGCCTTAATTTAAAACAGAAAAAGAGATACTGTGCTAGCCAAGGCACAACATCAACCAAAATGCTTCCAAGAGGACATATAGGAATTCTCACTTTGGTTATCTGTACATCAAGCTTTGGGCATGGATGCAAATGAAGACTGTGCATGGTGACATTTCAAAATGAAAGACTAAATGGTGATATTTTACATAGAAACTTAGAAAAGGAACATTGTGAATAATATTATGTGCCCTTTTTTAATAATGACAGCTAGACAATGGAGCTGACAGCTAGACATTCCTCAGAAAATGTCAGAGGCTAAAATTTGGGTTTGGATAGGATCAGAGAAGTTCAAGTAAAAAATATAGTTTTGTGAGATATTCAGTTGAGATGCTACCTGAATTTGGTTTGGTGGAAAAAATTACCAGAGAGCAGAAGAGGAGGTGATACAAGACAGGAGAAGACACAGACAGCAAATAAAGGGGGAAAAGAGGAGTAGCATCAAGGAATGTAATGAAAAACTGAGAGTAGAAGGGCAGCTACTCTCTACAGCAGGAAAGGAGTATAAAATCCAAGAAGGAAGAGGAGCTATGAAAGAAGCACTGCCGACCCACAATATTGGTGGGTCAGGAAGAGAGAGAGAAGAGCTATGCACGATTGATCTTTGATTTTTATGAGATTTTTGGTAGCCAAATTTTGAGAAAATACCAGACTGGGAAGTATCTAGGATTGAAGAAATTGTTCAGACACTGAAATTGAGATGAAAGCTGAAAAGGTAAAAGATGGAGGTTAAAGCTGGTGAGCTAAGTGGTGTTATATGTGACATTTTTGAGATGCAACAGATTAATGCACTACTGCAACATGATAAAGAAAAGTGGAGGAAGACTCAAGCATTAAACAGAAGAATATGGAACTGTTGGGAAATATTACTCTTGTACCTGTCTGCTGTTTAATTCAAGATATATATCACAAATAAATCATAAAAAAATGTATTTTTTTAAAAATGGAGGGACTAATTCTCTATAAGAAAAAGATCATAATTTACAGCTGATTACCAGTAGCATATAGCTGGTTTCCATTATTTTTCGTTATTTTTACCACTTTCCCCCCTCTTCTTAAACTGTTACCACATCTTATACACCTTGTTTTCCTAAAAAAAAACTGTATTACTTGAAGCCCAGTGGTTTGTGTGCAGTGTTAAATGCTGATGCATCCTCAACTTGACATGTAAACATATAGCTAGATTCTGGCATAAGCTTTCAGCAGGGCCTGGAAACTTGACTTTGGCTCTTTAACATCTTTGGAAATCAAGTCAGTTTTTCCAGTGGCTAAATATTGATTTATTTTTCTAACTGTGGACATTATAGCAGTAAATTTTAATAGGCTGAAAAGTAACTTACAAAAAATAGTTTTTTGGAAAACTAAAGCAAAATTTAGATGAAATTTGCATATTTGATTTCAATGTGGCTACCCTTTCCCTATCTAAACTATGCAGGTGAGTGCCTAAGAGCTTTATATGTACTTGGATGGAATAGAGTCATCTGACCATGAAATTAGTGTCTAGATACATATTTTCAGCCTTTGCAAAATTTGGTGTTTAGAAATCTGCTAAGGATTTCAGGCTAGAGTTGGGTTCAGTTGTTGTGAATGCCTTCTTACAGAAGCAGGGTCACAGAGGAAAGATTGGTGGCAGAGCTGCTGTTACTCATTCTGCTGCAAATAAAAACAGTAGAAAAGAGCTGCAGACTCCATGAATTTTTAAGGCAGTTCACTTCAGACAGGCACTGGAAAAGGCCAGAAATGATCCAGAGCACCAGGATTCCCTATTCCCAGCAGTACGCTCTTAACGCCATGCTCCCTCTTGTTTACTGTTTTTCTGGCCTCATGGCTCCCCTAGTCCTGGATACTCTTGGCCACATTTAAAAGAAACAGTTGATGTTTGCTTTCACCATTAAAATATTACCTAGCTTTGCTGTTTCACAGATGTTTTCTATTTGTTACTTTGCTGAAAACTTTTGAAACAACCTCATGCACTTCCCCTCTTCTCTTTTCAAAGTCTAAATTTGGGCTGCTAAATTGACGTACTTTATTGAAGCAGGATTTGTAGAGGATTAAGAGCCTAGAAGCCTTCAACCTATTCCAGGGGAAGAGGAGAGGTTGGAAATCAGAAGTCTCAAAATTCACATTGCAGTTAGATTTCATTTATGTGCTATTCAGCCTCCTGCTCTTGATTCTGCTTTTTCCTTCCCCTGGTCTAGCCAGATATATGGCCCAAATGTGTACAAAGCACAAGTAATTATGAGATAATTAAAAAGAATTAGGAGCTCCTCTTCCATTCCTCATTAGAAAGCTTTAAAATGAAAACTCAGGTGTTGTTCCCACATGTAGGCTCAGGAGCTTCAAACCTGAATGCGTTCAGCTGAATAGGATCCATTTAATTCTGATCTCTTTTACTTGTCAGATGCAAGAGTCTTCTTGTGAGTTTGTTCATATACATGTTTTATTAGCAAATAATTCTCTGTCTCAGTTGTTTACATTCCTATGTGGCCTGTTTTGTCAGAAAATAGGCAACCTTTGCCAAATGTACTTCCTGGAATTTCATAATTTCACTCTGATTTGTTTCCTCTCATATGCTGAAGTACTATTTTTTTCTTCAATTTAGAAAACAGAAAGCAAAGAGATGAGCTGTTTAAAAGGGCTTGTTGACATCAATATCTACACATTTTGGGGTTATCACAAAACTGAAACAACATGAGATTAGGTGGAGTTGGTTGCATCATTGAGCACTATATTTAGACAAAAGTGAAGGAAGTGTCTCTCCTCGGCATTGTGTGGACTTCACCTGCAGAATCCATTACCGCAGGAAATAGTTCCAGTCAAATATTATGACTAAACTTTAAAAAGGATATGTATAAGTATTGTCTAAAAATAACATGTGTTGTGACGAATTTTAAAAGAAGAGTACTTCAATAGACTGATCTCATTAAAAAAACATTGCAAATGACATTTTGCAGCCCAGGAGGACTGTGGGTTTGTTTTACTTGCTGGGTTTTGCAGTGGAGGACTGTCCAGCCTTAGGGGAAGTACTCAAAATCTCCGGACAGTTGAGGAGGAAAGGCTCCTTGGCAGTTATCCAGTCCAAATCTCTGCTTGCCACAGGCTGTATACAGCTGGGTTTTGAACATCTCTGAGGCTGGAGTCTCTACGACCTCTCTGAGCAACCTACGGCAATGCGTGAGCACTCTCAATAAAAAAAAAAGAGAGTTTCTTATTTTGAATGGAATTTCCTGTGTTTCTGTTTGTATCCATTGTTTCTTGTCCTGTCAGTGTACACCACAGAGAAGGGCCTGGCTCCAACTCTGTTACATGCTCAACAGGTATCCATACACCTCAATAGAGTACTGCTGTGAAGGGCTCCTGCCACCTGGGCTTGATTTCCTGATCATGGGAATGACAACTCTTGAGCATAGAGGAAGTCATTCTTGAAATTATTAACCGGTTTATTGGACACCTCTTCTCTTCAGGGTTGATTCTTCTAAGCAGATCCCTAAAAAGGCTAAGATATGCTGTCCTGGACTCCGGGGTGGTGATCCTGCTTTTTTATTTGCAGTTCCTCTCTGGAAGCTGAATTTTGCTATCTCATGATCATTGCAGCCAAGGCTGCCCCAACCTTGACAGCCCCAAAGAGTTCTTTCTTGTTTGTATGAAGCCCAGCAGAACAGCTCTCCTCACCAAGTCCTCGAACACTTGGTTAGAATGTTGGCTTCAATGCCCTCCAGAAACTTCCTGGATTGTTTGTGTCCACTGTGCTGACCTTTCAACAGGCCCTTGCAGGCTCTGTGAGTGTGAGACTTCTTCCATTTGTCTGAAGAAGGCCTCATCTATTTCCTTCTTAGTGACCAGTTTGTAGTAGATGCCCACCATGACCTCACTTGTGCACTGTCCTGACCCATGAGCTGTCATCAGCTCTTTACCCAGTCCTAGGCAGATCTCCATGCATTTCTCCTTTCATGTAAATGGCAACTCTGCCCCCCACCCATTCTCCATTCCCTCCTGAAGTCCCTGTATCCCTCCTGGGCCATGGGCCAACCATGTAAGCTACCCTCCCATTTGTTCCTGATAAAATTGCAGCCCTGTGACTATTCACAAATCTCAAATTCCTCATATTTTTCCCTTTTCTGTATGAGTTAGTGTACAGGGACTTCAGAGAAGTACCCAAAAGTGCTATTTTTGCAGAAAAATATGAGAACTTCCCCAGCTCTATCAGCAGTTCTTTATTTGTCTGTTGACACTTGGGATGGACTCCCTTTGCTCTGGTTTTGTTGATTATGAGATGACTTCTGGACACATTGGCTGGCACCATTTGCTTGCCAACCTTGTCCACCATTTCCTCAGTTTACTGTGGGGAATCACATCCTCTTCAACCCTCTCAGGCCCAGTTTAAATGTCTCATCAGTTTGGCCAGCTTGTCGGCAAAAATGCTTTGCTTCACTTGGTCAGGTGGATCCTGTCTCTTCCTATCAGGCCTCAGCCTTCAAAGAGTCATAAAAATGGAATAGTCATAAAAATGGAATCCCTGTTGCCAATAATAGCTCTGAAATGAGTTATTGTTCCACAGGATCTATTAATTGTTCCTAATTTTTTTCCTCCTCACTGGTAGTATCAAGGAGACTTCGTAGACCACTTCCATGATTCTTGGGTATTTTTAAAACAGTGAAAACAGGGAAACAACATGCCATACCAGCCATGGCTTGAAAGATTCATACTGGAATGTGAGGTGAAAAGAGGTCAAGTACTTTGAAAGAAACTGGGTTGTTATACATCTTCAGACCCCAATGCTGGTGGCTCCTGGGAGACGGGGATCAAGAGGGACAGCACAGACATGAGTTACAGAATCTATAGGAAGAGTGTCTTTGGAATAAGTTTCTCCAAGAACTGTACCTATGGGATTGTTGGGCCATCAGCTTATTTTCCATGCTGAAATTTTGGAAATACAGGAAGCTAGTAACATGAATGGTTTTATACCATGCCTCTGTGTGATCCTAGTCTTTTCTCTTAGACAATTCCAACTGGAAACAATGACTCTGAGGTTCCTTGAAAAGGGTCATTGGAGGACACAGAGGAAAGGGAAGCTTGGAAGGAATACATAGCCAAAGACATTATCACATTCAAAGAGGCTTAATAAGCAGTGTGGATGAAGCCATAGAAAATAATTTCATTGACTTTATGCCTACAAATAGGTTTTTCAAGGCTTCCTTAGTCTAAATTTGCTCAACCCATTTACGTTTTTGATTAGAAGCAGAAAGCAATTATGTTTTAAAACCACTTTAACTTGTAGGATTTTTTAGCCTGTCAGAAAGATTTTGCATTTCACATTCCCTGAACATAAGATGAGTTTTCGTCAAAAATACTTTGTTTATTTGAACATAAAGTTGTGCAAAAATTTGACATGAAATTACTTTACAGATCCCTATTTACTAGTAAAGCTTTTCTGTTATTTCTAGTGTATATTTTTTGAAAGCCTCAACTTTCTGTTTCCTACACTGTCCTGTGTGCTCAAAACAGTCTTCTGTTGACTTCTGCTGTGAGGCGTGGTGATAATCTTCACAATTATGTGCAGAAAATAGAGACTCTTAACTGCTAGGAAGATTTTCACTTTTTGCACTTTTATATGAAGGCAAAGTGTTATTTATAATGTGGCCTTCTTCCAAAGGCAGCTTGGGGAAAGCAATGCATCCTCTATTAATCCTCAACCTGCTTGCTTGGGACCTTCTTTATTTTCTTATTTCTTGGGAAAATATTTAAAGCCAGAATAAGGGTAAATTTAACATTGGTAGTGATGAACTTGCATTCTCTGAGATCATGAAGCCACGGAAGGATTGTTGAACAAGAGACAGAATCCTCATCCTGCAGTAATTGTGTGTGGTTTTGACCACTTCTTCCTAGGTCCTTTTCTTGTTTTTACAAAAATAATATCCGGCCCCAAATAAATGCTTGCATGGGCCAAATGCTTTATAGATGCTCAAATACCACAGAGTAATAAAGTAAAATAATTTGCTACAATAATTTTGAAAACAAGTCCAGGTATCAGATTTATATAAATCCAAGCTGCGCTAATCCAGTAAATATTATGTTAACATAAATGTAAAATTGATGTTTGGACCTATTCCCAGGTCAGAGGAATGCTTAGCCTGCTGATTTAGCTAGTTGTGGAGCAGCCTGTTCAAGACTGACACATGGGAATACAGCTGGAGAGAACACCTAGGCTTGACCTGGTATCTTCTGTCACTCTGAGGCAAGGCAGAGTCAGAGTTATTGCAGGACATCATGAACAGATTTATTCAACAGGAACAAAACACTGGAGTGAATCTCTTTTGATCAGTTTAAGTGCTTAGACAGAGATCCTGGACCATCCTGGAAACTTTGAGACTCTTTCCTGATCTCTGCCAGTCATCCCAGAAGGTTTTCTGCAGATCATTTGTCTATGCTCTTCTCATGAGGATGTCTCAGATAAGTCTAGCATGTCAGCATTGGCATTTACTACTTGTGGTATCGCAGCTGAGTTCCTCCCTTAATGGCATGACATCCAGCTGAGGCTGCTGTCAGACAGAATTCAGTTCCTAAACTGCCTAAACCTAATTTAAAACTATCTAGTTTTCTGACTGGGGTTTTTTTGTTGTTTTTTTTGTTTGTTTGTTTGTTGTTGTTGTTTTTTAATCTTGAAAGAAAAAAGCTTTCAGGTCAGTTAATTTTTGACTGCTACCATGAGCAACTCAGTTTTCAACCAGATGTTTATACCGTTCTCAATGTGACCATAAATATAGTCAAGAAGGTGAGCTTTTTACAGTCTTTTCAGAGATGGTCTGAATTTCAGAGCATCCCAGGAGTGTTTTCTGACACACATTTGACATGTACTATCTTGAGCATGGCTGGCCACAGCCATGCAGTTTTACCAATTCCTTCCACTTTAATGTTAACAAACCCCTAATTCACTCTAGAGTGCATCAGCCTTTTTCATATCTTAAAACAGTTTTCAGAGCCAACATTTTGTTTTCTGTCTTCTCTAGCACTAAGGGTTCAAGTGGTGCACATTACTGACAGGGTAAGGACTGGGTTAGTTCTTTACAAAAACTGCAGGAGGAGTAATCTGAGACATAAAAATTAGTACTCAGAAAGCCTTTACTAACTAATTTTAGAGGTGTTAAATGAAGCTATCTGGAGTCTTAGCACAGTGAAGTTGGTGATATTCAAAAGATATTTCTTTCTAGAACAATAATCTCTACTGTGGCAATAAATGTAATGAAATCCTTCCTCAGAGTTCTTATTAATGGCTGGCCTGTGCCACTCCACAAAGTAGTTTCATCCATTTAATATAATATATAGCAGTTAAAATTGAATATATGTATATTTATATATATAAATAAAAATTGAAATTATATAACACTTAACATTTAAGTCATTATTTTTTTAGATTATCATAGCAACATTCTGGAAACTTTTGATACACCTACCTCATTGGGAAGGCAACAGTGATGGCATGTAAATTTAGATTTTACATGGCTCAGGAACACTGTACTCAGTGGTTGGGCACAGTTATTGATATAGTCCTGTAGTCGACTATATTTTGGAACAGTTTTGCAATTTGCTAGGAATTTTTGACAAAAAAATGAACTTTTTCTCCACTGACCTTCAAGTGGCTTTTTGACATGGATATAAGCATTGCTTATTCAGAAGTAGCTCTCTGGCTTTAAAAGGAAACCTCAGCTATTTTTACTATTGTTAAACTTGTATTTGTAAACAGATATTGATATTTTGTCATGCAGATACTCTGCACTGCTGAAAGGCCAGTGTCACTTGTACAGAGTGCTCACAGCTATTCCAGCACTTACCCATGGGATTTATAGGCATTGCTATCTGACATATGAGCTTTTGAGGGGATAAAAATATTGCAAATTGTTCTGTCCTACAATCTTGCTAAGACCCAAACTGAGCGAGTTTATTGACCTTTAAGTGTATAATAGATTAAAAAGTCTGGCAGTGATCATAAAACTGATAAAGTATCATAAAATATCATATTGTGCCATAAAAAATATGTCAGAGAGCAAATTAAAACCTATTTAAAATCATGTACTTAGTCGCTGGTAAGAAATTTTCCTGAACTTGTAATTTTTATGTATATGTCTTTTGGTGAACTTGATAGGACAAGAGAATAAATATATCCAAAATTTTGATGGAGAGAGAAACCAGTGAAGGTATTCCTGCTATTTATTTTCAAGCAGATGTTATGGTCTGCCCTGTTTCTAACAGTTCCTTGTTTTGTATGTGAACTGTACTTGGGTAAATCAGTCTTATCCAACACTCCTCAGGTGACCCCAAATGGAGACTTCCAGTAGCAGTGTTCATCTGGCTAAGAAAGGTGCTTGCATGTTTCAAACTTTGCTGCCAAAAGCACAAGGGCACTTCAAGCCATCATTTTTTTTGGTCATTCTCTGGCCTTGCTAGTAAGTGTACCTCGCTTATCACCTATAAACCTTGTTACTGAGAATGAAGATCCCTTCTGAGAATATTAACTGAATGTTAAAAAATGTCAGTTGATAGAGAAAGATAGTCTAGAATTTGCTAAATTTTAGGGATCAGCATTTTTGTAGTACTGGACTGCTGTGAGACTTGAAAATTTTGACTAAGGTCATATATTTCCATCTCAGCATGTGATAACTAGAGGGATGCAATTTCTGTGGTTTGAAGACTACATTCCCTGACTGCATTATATTTTAACCCACAGATATAAAGCATTCCAGCTATAATAACAAAATGTGTTGTTCTAGCTCATCTACAAAAACTTTGCAAGTTCTGTATTTTCATGTACTTTCTTTTTAGTTTAAAAAATGTTTTCCTAGACTATACAGCTGCGATGTACACATAAACAAAACCTTTAAAAATGCAGCATTCTTCATGAGCCTGAGATAGCGATTTGATAAACTCAGTCCCATATCAGTTAGTTTTACAATGATGCAAATATCACATCTATTTTTTCTGTATATCTAGTCTCAGTACTGAATGTAGAGACAAACATAGAAAGAAAATCTGTGACTATAGTGGTTCACAATGGTCCAGGGAAGAAAAAAAGCACAGAGAGGAAAAAGAAAAAAAAGTAGGGAAAAGAACAAAATAAGAGTGAGAGGAGAGGAAGAGACACTCTCCAGATAAACACCTTGAGCTCAAGCACAACCTGTCCGTCATATTTAGGTGACAACTACAGCACAAATTGTAAATACTGCCATCTAATTCATGCAAAATCTGCCTTTATTGTACAAACATCTCAGTTACATCTGTGGGACATTTACTGTAAGCTTAGGCAAGTCTATAGGTCAGAAATTATATTCCAGCTCACGGAATGCAGTTCTTTCCTGAAGTTGTTTTGATATACCCATTGTGGTAAGAAACATGGAAGGCTGTATTTGGATTGGTTAGAAATTTACATCTTCTCTCTTAGCCAGTCTTCGAGTAATGTGAAAATTTCCATCTGCTCCAAATCCAGGCTGTAATGTACTTATGTTTGCTTCAAAAACAAACTTCTGTTTGCTTCAAAAATAGAAGGATAATAAGTGCAAATAGAACATTTGCCCACAGCAAGAAGTAGCTTGCATTATGCTTTTCATGTGTTCAAATTAATTTAAATCTCTCATGATCAGGATGAGAAGCCAGTGATATACCTGATAGTTGTACCTTTATTTGAAAAACACAAATTCACTGTATAATTGTGAGGGACTGGACTAAGTATGGGAATGTTCTTAGGCTTCCTATTACATACCATTTTCCTATGCTATATAGGTCGACAGTTATAGGCTGACTACTCTTGGTGGAATGATGGAGGCAGCAGAAGTTATAATTCCCTAAAAATAAAAAGTAATTAATACCCAAAGAAAAAATAGGATGTATACCTGTTATTAGTAACAGATATGCAAGGCATCAGAATTTACTGAAGAGAAAGACATCCCAAACAGTCTAGATTAAATTTACATGAAGATACCGTCTTCAAAATAAGTGCTAGGCTAAATGATACATTTGCCATGTCTTGTCTTGAAATTTTCTTCTTCAATTTCTGTATTCCTTCAGCAGCCTGAAATGAAATTTGTTTTCATTGTCAAGTAGAGAGTAATTACAAATTGTTCTGCCGTTCTGCATTAATACTTTATAAATAAAAAGAGATAGATAATCTCATTTTCTTTCTTTCTCCCTTTCCCCCAGAAGCTGGAAAGTAAAGTAAAACATGACAAGGTTAAGCAGGAAAAAGCAAAGCAAAAGAAACCTTTAAGCAAAACACAAAATGTTTTTTTTTTCCTTAAAAATTTCTAAATCTGTCAAAAAAGTGAAGATTTTCCCCCTTTCTTCTATTGAAGGAGTTTTTAAAGTCAACCCATGCAGGTTTATAAATCATAGTAAAAGTCTGAATATACAAACATATTCAGCCTAATGGCACAAAGATAAAGCTATCACAATCAGCAAATGATAGCATCAAGATGAAGAAGCAATTATTGTGTGCAAGCTGAAATTCTCACTAAACAAGAAAAGCTATATAAATGGAGCATAATAATTGCAGCATGAGTTGCAGTCATTCCAGGTGCTAAAATACATCTGGGCTAGTAGCTATCAAAAGTAATATTGTATGCTATTATTCCCAATTTCTAAAATTGCTTGTCTGGCAGATTTTCAGTTTTTCAGGCCTCAGCTGGTGCTGACTATGATGTAATTGTTCTGCATATTCCTCCATGTGAAGATCTCCCTGTTATTAATACCCCCTTAAGCAGCTGAGGAAGTGCCATCTTACACAGGTAAACTTCTAACACTAGAGTTATACCTGGAAAACCAGCATGTTGCTAGGTTTTGGAGGGAATAAAGTAAAGAAATTCTGGAGTGTGACCGCATTTTGACTCTAAAGTTTGTGTGCTGTATTTAATTACTACAAAGATCATTGCCTAAGTACAAGATTTTAGCTACTCCCTCTTTTATCGGACCATTTGTCTTATTACTAAATTCTTTTTTAAATTTATCACCTCAGATACTGCAGACCTAGAGATATATGACACCAGCTCTCTGCTGGTTTTCGGGCTTCTGAGAGGACTCCAGCCATAACTCTCAGGCTTTTGTGCAAAGGTGCATTTATAATTTTGGAAAGTTTTGAAGGCTCAGACTCTAGCTTAAAATCCCCTTAAGATATCAAAATTCTTCTCCCATATGGAAATAATTTCAGCTTGCCCACCTCCTTCTTTACTGCACTGGCTTAATCCATTCAGCTATAGAAAGCTGCCAAGTCCAGTTATGAATCTTGGTCTCTACATGTGCTTCTTGCCAAATATCAGCAGAAGACAAACCACACAGTGGATGATGAACATTTGCTAAGAGGTGTCTGAACGCATCATCTAATGTAGGGCATATTCCATCTCATACACACTTTAAGTCCCAGTATTTTTTCAAAATTTAATATTATTCACATTATCTGCTGACTTCTCCATTGACACTGCTAGTCACAAGAAAAAGGATTAAATTTTTAAAATAAAACTTTAAAATTAACTGCCATTCCCTTTTTTTCCTAATCTCTTGCTCTGCCCTAAAACACTAAGCTCCTGCCTTGTGTGTTTTGAAGTCCTTGAAGGAGGGCCCAATTTTATGAACTTAGGGGCAGAAATGTTATTTAAAGGAGGACACAAGAATGTATTAGGATATTACTAATTTTAGATTAACACAGAGAAATGGCAATCACAGTGGCAGGCAGAGTCAAGTAGAAGAGAGGAAAATGGATATTGAATTTATCTTGATGAACCAGGGATGTTGGGAAAGAATAACTAAAGATGAAAGGAAAATAAAGCCAAAAGTATTTAGTAGCAAAGACTGGAGTGATGTCTTGGTCCAGTAGCTGTTATAAGGTGGGTATTTTTCAGTAGCGAGTTTGGGGTTTTTTTTGTTTGTTTGTTTGGTTTTTGTTGTTGTTGTTTTGTTTTTAGTATGAGACTTGATTTTGCTTTCAATAGGGATGTAAGTTTACCTCCCATCTCAAATGTGAGAAAAATAGTGACTTTCTGCTGAGAAGAAGCCAGTGAGGAGTTTTAAACAGAAGCTGGAGAAAACTGAAGTAGCATACAAAAGGGTGTCTACTAAAGTCTTCTAAGGGAAGGATTTAGTAAGCATTCTATGAATCACACCAGACTTGTTGACAATGACTGTCTTATTATGTAGCTGCTGAAAGAAATGCAGCTTTGTGCAGAAGACAAAGGAAGACACAGATAGGGAGGGATTTTGGAAAACATGAATGATTTTTCAGACAGCAGGGAGACTGTATAAAGTAA
Source organism: Cisticola juncidis (assembly GCA_013400215.1). Taxonomy (NCBI): domain Eukaryota; kingdom Metazoa; phylum Chordata; class Aves; order Passeriformes; family Cisticolidae; genus Cisticola; species Cisticola juncidis. The sequence goes on from VXBR01008118.1 coordinate 24,942, forward strand.
TGAAACAGAATCCGTGATAAGCTGCTGGAGAAGAGGTTGACACAGCAAAAAGGATCAAATAATAAGAGCTAGAATAAGCTCAAGCAGAGATGAGAAAGACATGGATGTGGAGAAGCACAAAGGGTAAAGATGATGAGGAGAGGAAACGGAGAGAACATAAAAATGTCACGGAAACTGTAAAGTGATCAGGACTAGGGGAGGAGGTTCCTTGCCAGAAAACAGAAGGAGATCATTTTTGAAGGAGTTTTGTTTTCACAGTACTGTATTTGAAACACTTAGGTAAGTCAGAGGATGCAAGCAAAGAAATATGCAAATGTTTGCCTGAATGCAGAAGCACATACAGGACATTTGGACAAAGGATCAAAGTGCAGAGGAAAAAGGGAAAAATACTAGACACAACATTTTGCAATTCTGAGGAGTATGAAGGTTTTTCAGAGTGTTTAGTAGAAACAGCTCAAACTCTAATGGAATGTGTGAAGCCTAAAAAATGGAGATAGATTGTCTTGTGCTGGATATCATGCTGTCACAGCTGTATCCTTACTATTATAAGATGTAGATACATTTTTGGTTTTTGTTACATAGCAGTGATAGGAGATGCACAATGTAGGAGGAAAGGAGAGACAAAGTTGTGAGAATGCGCACAAACCAGTTAAAAGTACAATATCTACATATTAGGTTATGTTACTGAAGGGTAATCATATTGATCAAAGAAAAAAAGATGGGTGGTGGAACCTCCATAATCTATTCCATTCAAACCGAGTGTCCTAATCTGGCCACTTGCAGGGTTCTTTAAAAAGGATCAGACCATGGTCTTTGGGAAGAAACCCATCAAGGGGACCCAAGGAAAACACTGCACCAGCTGGCCAGGATACTGCCTTCAGGGGCACACGGCTTGTTGTGAGCTCTGGGGATAGACAGTTGTGGGTAAACTTACTATTAGACCTTTTAATGAGATTGTGGGAAGGTGCAAAACTTACTCACAGATATTTAAGGGAAGGACAAAAGAAAAAGAGAATGATCAGAATGGATTCGGAAAGAACAAGCATCTATCCTATCCTTTTACTTAAATCCTACTTCTAAATGTATTCCACATGGATGTGGTTTCTTGTCTCTCAAATATTCTGTATGGGATGTACAGACTCTAAAAAATGTCAGGTTGCACTGGGTGGTACATAGATAGATATAGCTATATAGATATATATTTTATGTGCAAGTATATTTTAATATTCACATTTATGTTTACATTTATTTTTATATATTCTCTTCATCTGGGTCCTGAATGTTCATTTGAAAGCCATTTTGCTTCTTTCAACTTGTAAATGGTGCCTTGGCGTCATTCTTGGAGACTCTCTAACATTATTATACAAATAACTTTGTATAGACAAGAAGATGTTAGCAAGACACTGGCTTGTTTTCCTGGCATGTCTCCAAAAATCAGTGATTTAGAGTCAGTGCTAGAAGAGTTGGCCTGAATGGAAACTGATGGGATACAATAGAGTTTTGAACTTCTATTCATTTCCATGAAATGATGTTTTTAACATCTGGAACAATTCTAAACTCTCAGTCACATTATAATGCTCAAAGCATTTGAACACCATAAAGTTGCCCCTTAATACTTTGATTAATTGCTGCTTGTCTTGAATCTGCTTGCACCAGAGTAAGTATAACTGGATTTAAGTGTTGAGAAAGGCACTGGTTTGGTTTAACAGTTGTGTTTCTTTAGATGTGTGTCCCTGTGGAATCCTGATACTTAAAGGGACTGTTAAATGTCAATTTGTATGGTACTGGAGAACAACACTTGAACTTTTTTTTATATGTCAGGGATCGGAATGGACTAATACTTGTATTTTTTTAGTTTCAAGGATGTGTCAGAATAAAGCAATATTACACCCTGCTGTTTTACTAAAATGTCTGAACTAAATCCTGTCAAATTTAACAGGGTTTTTTGGATAATTGTGCAGAATGTTCTTGAATTAAATAAAAATGAATCCAGTCTTCCTCCCTGACCAACAAGCCCAGAGTATCCTATAGCCCTCACTACATCACATCACAAGTGTCCAAAGTGATAAAGTTCCTTAATTACAAATCCTGCCTTACTCAGATGTACTCAGATATTGCATAGCCTCAGATATACTCAGGTACTGCATAGCATTTTAGCTAAGGTTTTCTGCCAACCCTTCTAATCTTTTCAGGAAACAGTGGTAATAAAAGCTGTAACTAAGGTAGGTTGGTATATTCTGAATGCCTCAAATTAGCTGATTATAATGGCACTATAATTATGGAAGCTGGAATTTTCCATATTTGCTTTTCATTTCAAGCTAAATTTATTTTTAAACCTAGAAAATCCATCTTTTGCCAGTTCTGTGAAGGTGAAAAAGGGAGCACAGCAGAGTCTTTTAATACCATTTAAAGTAATTTCTAACTTTTTCTAGAAGAGGCTTATGCTGTTGGGTTCTGCAGAAAGTGAAATTTGGACAATTCAGCTCAGGGTTCACTCTTTCTTTGTTAATAAATCTGCTTACATCAAAAGGTTTGTAACTGAGGGGAATCTTAGAACATTTAATTAAGGACATCAGAAAGTGTGGGTCAGATATTTGCTGAAGGATATAATTAGGCAAATTCTAAAAAGCTGTCTGGAAGACTCAGAAATAGAGCCAAGTTCTTTGTCAGCATGGACAGACAGTTCATGTTTTCAATGGTAGAAAATAATAACTTTGCTTCAAGAAGAGTTACTTTGGTATGAAACTGAAATCGTGAATGTTCAAGCTTTTATTTGTATTTATATGAAATACAGATATTACAGTAATCTTTGTTGAGATCAGTCCATAAAAAACTCAAATATTGGCATCTTAAAAAAGCTATGAGGTCTTCCAGCCTGGTAAATAAAGTTTGTCTAGAAACTCCTTAAGAAAAGTACAGTAAGTGTACTATTTTTAAACTATTGAACATACTATTACAATTCTACACTCTAAACAAATAAATACTATATGAGTAAGATGTATGCAAATAACTTCAAAATACTTCACACAATTCCTAGAGATCATTTTCACTTAAAATGTGTGTTTCCATACTTTAACAAAGGAAGATTTATAGAATATTGCCTCTTAAATCCCTTTAACTTGAAGAATGACCATATTATTTTCATGTGTTCATTAATGTGTTTATTTATGTGGAATCTGTACACAATCTGTATTTGCTGTAAGTAAAACTGGTGGTGAAAGGACTTGTGGAGTATTTACTGATCTTCATCTCCTGTGTAACTAAAAGTGCTCTCTCAGCCCACAGAACAGGTAGATGATGCTCACCCAGCATCCATTAGTCATGCTCCACACTGCAGTAGAGCATCAGGTACCTGACATTTAGAGTAGGGATACTGGGGGAACTGCATAGGAAATGCAGCTGATTCCTTGCTAAGGCTAAGTTCAGCTTTCAAGCTGGTATGGAAATTGCAACAATATTGATTGGAGAATGTAGGTTTATATCTGAAAAATGGTTAAAATTTCTTATTTAGGTGCTTTTCTTCAGTTTCACGTTCCATTTTTTCCTGAAACTCTAGTACCAGTAAAATTCAAGCAAACACTTGACTTTTTGTGTCAGGGGTTGATGCATCTTACAGTTGTCCTGTTAGAATACCAATTAGTTTGCTAATCCAGCTCATCATGAAGCCACTGAAAAGCAGAATCAGCTCAAGAAATGCAGCAGGAATAAGACCACCCCTTTTTGGCAAAAGCTGCTCCTTATACCAGTGTAGAGCAAACACAGACCTATAACCAGAGTGAGCCAAGGATTTTGTTTCACTCACCCAGCCTGTGAAGGGCAGAATGTCAGAATAATGCACCCAGTTGCAATAACTTCTGTGCAACACTGCATGAGCCCCTGACAGTATTTAGTGTTGCTCTAAAAGATTCCTCTTTGAATCAAATGTTTGCAGGTAGTAACATTTAGATTCTGCTCTAGTTTTTACAGTGATAAACAAAAGGTTGAGAGGGCAACCACATGGTTTTAAATGTAGAGGAACACACAGGTTAAGCCAGCTCATGATATTGATTTTTAGGACCGCCTGGTAGTGGCTGAACACTTGAAAGAGGCATTAATGTTAAGAACAGGGGGAGCCTTGGAGTCACTGAGAACACAGCAGGAAGAAAAATGTTTTTTTTGCAAGGCTGAACAGGGCCTTGTTTTATTTGCAGGACTGCTGGTACTGCTATTGAGGGATAAGAAGGAATGAACTCAGATGTGAGTGTCAGAGTCCAGCCTATGATGACAAAGGTGATAATTAGGAAAACAAAACCATATTTTTACTTGTGTAGAAAGTACATTTTCTTTTTGAGACACAGTAAATATGGGGCATTTGTGGTTACATTTATTGTCTGAGCTTATAAGACCTTGCAGACTGGCATCTCTGGATGTTTGGTATTAACACAGTAACTTTGAAACACCACATTTAGCCACTTCTGTAGAATATTCTTGTTTCAACGGGCAGAAACCTACGGGTTTGACTGGAAATCAGAATGTTAAAGAACGAGAAGGGAGACATGCAGAGTCCCTGGCATTTGGTTACTTGACAGAGCAGCTCTTTAATTGTCTATACACAAAAGTCCTACTCTCAGAAGACTACTATCACATTCCAGCAAAACAATGTCCCTTGTTTTAGCTGTTGACTTGGGCTTTTCAAGTATACAGTGGAAGAGAAATAAAAGTCAAGGAAAATACAATTATGAATGGTAGATGGAGTGGGGATCTCTCAGAGAGCTGAGAAAAAGGGGTACAGGGGAGCTCTAAGAAGGACACAGGCCCTGGAAGAGAGTACTGAGGAGAGGAGAGCAAGTGGGAGGATCTGGAGAGAACAAGAACCTGGGATGGGAGGGAAAAGTGAACACTGGGGGAAAGCAGGACTGGAAATTAAACTCTGTGGTCTGGGCATGGGTGTAGCTGCAGATCAGGGAAGGGAAACAAGCTTTGGCCTGAGAGAAGGAACCCACACATACCACAGTATCACAGAACTGTTAAGGTTTGAAGGCACCACAGTGGCTCCAAACTCCCTGCTCAAACAAGATCACCACAGAGTGCATGGCACAGGATTATAAACAGGTTAACTTTGTGACACAGCATAATATCAGATGTGTTGCAGTGATGAGCGATGCAGGGACCCCAGGCAGGTGCAAAGGATTGCTCCTTATTGCCAAAAGCCTGGCCTTTTTACACAGTTAGCCAATTTTGAGTTTACATGGTCTTAAGGCAGAACAAGCCCCAGCCAACCAACCACTACACACCACAACATGGACAGGATGTGGCAGTTACACAGCTCATCTGTCATGTCTGTCACGTCTGTCACGTCTGTCAAATCTCTCCTATCCCTGTTCCAGCTGAGTCACTCTCTCATGATTCCCTTCTGTTTAGCCTAAGTGACAGGCCAGAGCCATGTCACAAGACCTTCCTGTTATAAAGCCTCACCTATCGGTAACACAGATACACAGAGTAATGGAAGAAATGCCTAAAAAAAGGTGGGTATTGGTAAAAAAAAATCTTGAGGGAATAAGAACAATAAAGTGGACATGCACAAATAATGGCATTGGATGGTAGAAGCAGCACTTCCACAACAACAGGAGCTTCATCATACAAGAGAAAAATATGTGTATTTCTGCTTATTTCATACTATCCTATTATTTAACTGTTAACTGTCTGAACTGAAATCCATTTGGCATTTGACTGGTATATGTGCACACTGGAGAAAGGCTTCAAAGATTAAGAAATTGGGCTAGTTAGTTCCTTATTGTTTATTGCAAGGAAGGTAAGAAAAAAGATACATCAGTTTTCAACATTAGAATTACCTCTGTTTCAGCACATAAATCACTGCCTGACTTTATTGCATTTCTGTTCTGGAAAACTTATTAGTACCAGAGAGCAAAACTAAAGAGAAAATGAGAACCACAAGAAAACATCCAGAATATATAAATGTCACTTCCAATAACATAAGACTAAGCAATTTCCTTTAAAGATCCCATCTTGTCAAACACTGATATGAATTACGTCCTATTGCATTAAGAACTAAAAGCAGCAACTGGCACACTCTAGCCTAGGCTTCCACATTCATTCAGATGTAAATCTACATTGAAGTGATAGCAGAAGAATTTTCCATGCAAGTAATTCACGAAGAAGCCCTCACAATCTCTCACTCAATCTGGCTGGATGTGTTCCCATGCAGTTCGCACTGAACAGACAAATAGTCACTCAAGGCCTGTGCCAGGGTTCCTAGTACTTCCAGACAGTATTGGAATTAAATTAGAAATCCTGGATTTTATTTAGAACAAGGAATAAGCTTCAAGTGCCTATGTTTTAGAAGACAAGTTTGAGAAGTTTGAGTACCTGGCTTAGATTCACTTAGCACCTAATTGCAGACAGCCTTGTTCCTTCATAGCAGAGGAATGCTAACGTAAAGATCTACATTTTGCAGGACAGAAAGGAAAACTCTTTAAGTCAGAAGGCTCTGCAAATTCTGATCCCCTGTAAAGGTGTTTTATATAAGTAAACTATCAAGCTCAGCTCCAGTGACCCTTCTGATCTTCCCCATAGGAACAGAAAGTTATTTCCAACATACTTACTGGTTATATGATGGTGGTTTTGTCTCTTGGGGCATAAGGAATCTTAGAGATGGCAAATTGGATAACAGATAGGGTCAGTGGGGTAGGATTCATCTCCTGAATTTGTCTTCCAAAAAGAAACCGCAGTCTGATGATATTTTCATGGGAAAGCTTTGACAAGATTTCTGATAACTTAATAGTCTCAGAAGGACTAATGGGCATCAGGCTAAGAAGAGAAGGCTCACATCATTTGCCCTAACTCTCTGGGACGAATGAGAAGCTCTGACCCCTTTCAAAGCCTGCTGTCATTCATGGAGTTCCTAAAGTGTTAGCTGTGTGACACTGCAGTTCCTTCGATGAAAGAACACACTATTTTAAGTAGAGGTACAGATAAGACGCTGATATATATCTCATTTTTCTGGGATGAAAGGTCATGTGGCTCATGAGATGTTCAGCCCCTGAGAGAGGTGCTTCAGCCCAGTCTTCAGGAGACCTCTGTCTGGCCTAGACAGGCTCTGTGCTTTCACAATTCTACAAGGAGCAGAAATGTCAACCTCAGTAATATTGAGGGTTTTTTAATAAAAGCTCTGTGGGCTAGAATTTGAAAATTTCTTATTTCTATAATATAGCATAATTTTTAAAACATTCAAATGCTTGCAGAAACACAACTAAGGATAATTTGTCTCAATAACATTTTTTGATTTGTTTCTTGTCATAATCAAAATAGGAAAGCATCCTTGATGGAAATATATTTGTCCTTGTTTAATTAAATGCTCCTCAATAAAAAAGAGTTTATCTTTCTTTGTCTGTAAGTCCATTTTAATGGTCATTCTGTGGCACACAGAAGTAGGGAACATCCAGTGAGCATGGCACACTGCACAGAACCAGAAGATATTTATCATAAGTAAATTCCAAATAATTTTTATAAGAGATCATCAAATGTACATAAGAAAAAAGATAGCCTGAGACATATTGTAAACAAGAGGGGGCCACGACATTAACAGGCAATCTGCACTACTGCTGTTCCCTCTGGGGTTTTCTACAGATGGTTCATATTTCTGGGGCTGAAATGTAGGCTATGTGAAAAGGAAAATTTCTTTTAAAATTTTGCCATTATGGCATTTGAATTTTGATTCTTCTTATGTCTGTAGTCCTTAAGGGGTAGACAATTAATTTGTTATTTATACCACTATCTCATTTTGCAAAAGCTCTGCCTCTTAAAGCTCTACTTCCACTTTAGAGAAACATAATTTTGTTGCTGGGCCACAGCAACACCCACACACAGAAAATGTAAAGATAATGATACTTGGGGCAAGAATTAAAGAAATAAGCAAAGGATACCAATAATTAAATGTACAGAGCCCTAATATTTCCAAATAAGATGATGTATGCCCCAGCATGAGGCACTGCAGAGAAAACTAAATATCTGTTTGGAACTCCTCTATATTATATCCCAGAACAGCTTCTATTATCAGATTTTTTACATGATGCGATGTTCAATTTTTCTAAGGGATTTTGAATATTTACTCTTAAGGTAATAACAAACTGCATCAAGTAAAGGTCTTAGGAAAGAACTACCTATAAGAAAAATGAAAGAGAAATCCAATGTTCTTTGAGGTCAGTTGATTTATTTTTCTTGTTTCTTTTTTTTTTTTTTTTTTACAAATGGTATATTATAAAAAATTTTTGCTGGACAGAAAACTGTTCTGAATCTCTGGCAAAGCTCAAACCCCATTTACTGCTATGAAGTCAATCCTTCCTGTGGAGCACATGGTTTTCCAGATTAGTATTGCACAGTTGCTGGCCCTTGAAGTCAGGTTTGGGCATGCTAACACTATTATTTATCCCATGTGGTACTGATATGAAAAGAAATAAAGGTGAAATGTTTATGAGGGTGAATTTTTAAATTGGCCAGTAAATGCATTTAGCGCACAAAAGTTGATAACATTTACTGGACCACAGAAAGGCAAAATAAAGCTATGAATCATTAATAGACCATCCTTAAAACTTTCTATTTCTCTTAAGGGCTGAAATACGAAACGTCATTAAAGGACCAGTGAAATGTGAGCAGTATGGTAGACTCATAAAAACAAACACTGACGATGCCAAACCTCTACACATTCACATTCTCACAGGAAAACTTTTCAAGGAAAGAGTAATTTAGCAACTTGAATCCTCGTGCCTTTTTGTTCAAAACTCACCCAAACCCTTTGAAAATCCATCTTTTTAACTGATGGTCATTCTACACAGTATTTCAGAAGAGATTGCTTATGACTTTATCTAGCAATGTTCTTGTTAATATCCCATAAGGGAACAAGTTCCTTGTTAAGGCCTGTAAACTACCAGGTTAATTTTCCCACTGGCATTTCTTGGGGCCCTGATTCAAAACCACTGAACTTGATGCAAAACCTGCTTTTGACTTCATAGACTTTGAATCAAGTTCACTGAGTGAAGTGTATGGGAGACTTTCTAATCTGGAAGAATACTCTCCTCTTTAAACAAGTTCCCTTTTCAGGAAATATCACTGATTTTCAGTGAATGTTTGGTGAATAATTAGCACCATGTGTCAAGGTTGAGATTTCTCTATGAAAAGATGTATCTCAGTCTATCTTGCAGGGAGTATGGGGCAACTAGATGGCATCAGCCCTTTTGTTCAGTATTGAAAGGGCGTCACATACGTCTTATGTGCCAAGAGTCAGGTGTGAAACCTGTCATGCAGACTAAATATTTGCCTGTGGAAGAAATACTTCTTGCATTATATTGATGAGAAGTTAAACATGCTCATTGATGCAGCAAGTGCATTGAAAAACAGAGGCAGAAAAATATAACTAAGCTATCTGCAAACTGCAAGCAGAATGGATGGTCCAATTCCGACAGCACTGTACAGTGCTGCTCCTGATAGACTTGCTGTTCTGGTTTGTTCTTTTCTTGATGTATATGAAACAAATTTTGGTCAAATCCTTCTGAAGATAAACACAGTCAAAATTTCATTTTAGTTGGCAGGTTTGTAAAAAACAGAACTTTTCCTGTTAAGTTCTTGTTTCAATTTGATATTTAGACAGTGGTGCAAATTTCCACAGATTCTTTGATGGGATAATTTTTTTTTTAATTTGTCCTATTTTTAAAATTGATGAAATTAATTTTTAATGTAACTACAGGTTGCAGTCATCTAGGAAATTAATGCTCTGAGGATGTAATAAATGCCTTTGAGCTATATCAGTTGTATTGGATTTACTTGAGCTGAGACAATAAAGAGTTTTAAATTAAATAAATGTAGGTCATTTTATTTAGACAGGGATGAATCCTCACAAAGCAATGTCTCTTTAGCATGGAAAAGCAGTGATTTATTGTTTGCAAGATAATAACATTTTCTTTTGTTCCAAGCTTAAACCAACAGCTTTCCTGCCTCTCCCTTCTGCCAGCTTAATACTGACTATCTGCAGGTGAGTTCAAGCACTTAATGAGAAGATGGTTAGAAAAATGCATCAATTTTTTGCCATTTCAGTGCAGAAGATGGGTGTTTTGTCATCCTTCAATACTAAACATTTATGACTTGACTGAGCAGTGTGCTATAAAGAGTAAAAGAAGGAACTTCTGAGGAAAGACAGAAATACACTGTAAGTTATATAATTGTAACTTACAGTTATTGTAACTTACAGTTACAATAACTGTAAGTTATTGTAAAAAAAATCACAAAAAAAAAGAAGAAATACTATGCCAGATGTGACAAAATATTTTGGTCTGTTTCACTTCTTTGAGGTTGCTCTTATAACTTGACAGTGAGGAACTCTCCAGAGCTGCTCACATGCTGTGAGAAGGGTGGGAAGACAAAGAAACAGAGAAGCAAGCTGTGGGAGTGCAGCTTTACTTTTGAGTACATGAAGAAGCAGTATTTCTGAATATCAGCACTTACACATCAGGATTGCAATTCCACAGAGTATAAATGAGAAATTTTGGACAGCAGTCTCCATATTGTCATGTGTTCTCCTCAGGGCAAGAATGTTTTCACTGTTATATTTTGACAGCCAAAACAGATTTTCTGCAAAAGAACAGTTTGTAGACTTTTGCGTTTTAATTGAGATAGAGCTAAACCCAAAACCTAGGTCATGTCCTTTTGTCTTCAGAAATACAGTTTTGGGACTGGTGTGAAATACAGTTTTGGGGACTGGTGTAATCCTGGCTTCCCACATAAACTCCAAAGTCAGCAGATTAAGAGATTTCATCTCCATTATTCCTACAGATTGGTGGGCTGGTTCTTGCAAAAGAACAAGAAACAAGAAAAAAATGAGGAACAAGGACAAGTACGCAAAGAACTCTGCACTGAGATGCTTCCATCCTTTAAATGTGTCTGACTTGTGAAGGGCCTGGGCCTCCTCTCTGATGTCAGATATTGTTCTTCTAGGTGCAGTCAGTCTCCATTTTGCAGCTAATTCACAGCGTTTGTGATATCTTGCAGCATATACTCCATAATATATTCCAATTCTAAATTGACAACCAGCTTCAACTAAGCACAGATAGGAAAAAATTACTTTTGTGCCTATAAGAACACGATCAAGATCATAGCCATAATGAAGACCTCAGAGATCATCTCCCTGTATGAAGACATCTGAGTTCATATTATTTTTTAATATTAAACCTATTTGTTCAGCAAAACTTACGTGCTAAGCAGAAATACATATGTTTTCCCTAGTGTGCTTAACTCAGCTGGTTCAGTGAGGACATTCCTGGACTGTTCTGAAATTCTTGGATCTACTGCAGATCACTAAGATGCATACTGAAAAGTTTATTGGTATTGAAAGACATTCTAAATGGATTTTTTTTTTAATGAGAGGAAAAAGATTTCCAGAAAGAATGCTCATGACGAGAGAGAAAATGTCGAACAATAGCTCTGAAAAATGGTTTGATATCAGGTGCAGATTAAAAGACCCTACCTTATTGTTCCACTATGTGACCAGATTTCTTTTGTAATTAGAAACACTGTTAAAAATTAGTAAGTAAATAGAATGCATAGAAACAACCTCATTATATCTTTTTGTCACAGAGGAGGGAATTGGAGCCTCTGTTAGTTATTCCTTGACCAATCCAAGTAATGGAAGAAACACTTCAAATATTAAAGTATTTTGAAGTTCGGCACCTTTTTGTACATAGATAATTTTTAATTTCTGGGCAATAAACTGTGTAACAAAAATGCTGGCAACATCAAATTTTTTGTGATTTAGGCCTCTGAAGTTTAAAAATGAAGTGTGAAATTCCTAGAAGATGCTTTAATTTGCACAGCTCAATAGGAGAACAACGTGCAAAAGGGAGTCAAGAAAAGAAAGATGCTTGTTTCCATGTGAAATTAAAGAGGAACAGCAGGCTACTCATTAATTGCTCATCTCACCATGACACAGAGGCTACTCCACACTTCAGCATGGGAATGGGCTGACAGGCAAGTTGCTCTCTGCTGAGCAGGCTCCTTAGGAGAGGCACAGACGTACTCGTATTCCACACCAGAGGCTCTGGAATCACCCCTAAAAATGCCTAAGGAAGAGAGATCATTCAAATACTACATAGGCAGGAAGGGGGTTGAAAGACATATAACAATTATCAGCCAGAGAAATTGGCCCAGATCATCACTTCTGAATAGAAAATACCAGAAGCAGAGAGAGATTCCTGCTGAGACAGGTGTGTTGGTCTACTGTGATACAAACCCAGACCAAGACATGTTACAAAAGATATCTGTGATTCTTCTCACAGTCAAAACCATGGATTTACAAGTGGAAAAATGTAATTTTAAGAGAACAGAACCTCCAGTTCTTGGATTATATGATATGATAGCTTATTCATGCCTTGCTTTCCTGATATATATCTCCCCTGGAAAAATTCCAATCAGGAGTTCAGAGAAGCTTCAGCCTATGAAAGAGCATTAGGTTGGTGGAAGAAAAACAAGGGAAGAAAAGCCTGAAGTATTTGTTTTTACATCTCTGAATGAAGCCATCCTACAGCCTGACAACAGATGAGAGTTGTAGTAACTCATGACCAGTAACTAGAAACTCTTTGCTCTTACCTCTTAGAGGTGCCAATTGCTGTAGACCCTTTGCAGCACCACTGGTGCTGATAACACATGCAGCTATGTCATATAGAGAAACCAGTGCAGGAACTGCATTTTAGTTCTGATAGCAGGAAGGTTTGTCTCTCAGCTTTGTCCATACACGTGCAAATTGCATCAATAAACATGCATCTGCACATCTGATGCTCTGAAGGGGAACAAATGATACAGCTTCCCACTCCACTTGGTTGCTGAAATCACCACCAACAATTGTATGGGAGACACAGGCTCCTTGAACTCGGGCCTTGGCAAACAATGCAGTTCTTTGGTTCATTTTTAACTGGATAATTGATGCAGAACATCTCCTATTATAAATTCAGTCAAGTTTCACTCCAAGAAACAGAAACAGTTTTTCAGGATGGATGGGCCACTTCTTACAGACAATGAGTACACTGAGAACAAATTAGGCATATCTAATAGGAGAAGCGAATCTCTCACAGTTTCAGAATGTTTTGGTCTCACTAAATAAGCAACCCTTCCCGTGCCAGAACTAGCAGTATCACAACAAAAGGGCTCTTATGCTTTGTACAAGCCAAATGCCATCAGTCCCAATATAATTACTACACCTGCTTTTATCTAGAATACATGAATAAAAATCCTTTATATGAATTCCTTTTCCAGTGCTTGTAGCTGTAGAGGGTGCTTATACACTAATTAATCCATTAGTAAACAGTCTTTTACAGCTATGCAATTCTTTTAGATGCACAGTGTAATTTGTCTTTTAGAGAATGGGCAGCAGCAGTGACATGATCCATTGGAGAGCAATAGATATTTGCTGAACAATTCCTCTTGAGGGCTTTGTTGGGCAGAAGAGGCTCAGAGCAAAGTCAAGTAATGATGTCCTCTGCTCAAGTATATTGGAGAAGGATCTGTTACAAATGAATTTCTGTATGGACTATGACAAACAGAGTGTCTCATCAAGTCCTAAATCCTTTAGGCTGATTTCTGTGCAAGTATAGGGCAGAAGGCTGCCTTACTAAGCTTTATAGTGTATATACTAAGCCAAAATAGTTATTGGCTGAAAACGGGAATGGCAAAGAATCACAAGGTGATGAGACAATAATAAGAAAATGCATGTACATGCCTAATGATACCATAGAGCTTAATGACCTAAAAGAACCATACTCACCAGAATTCTAGTTCCATTACTTATAAAATAAACTTTTCCATCCTATTCACACATTGCTGTCTGTGAAGAAGATTCATGATAACACCAGCTTCACAGAAAAGGGCTTTTAGGCTTTAATTTGTCATTAAAGCAGATAAATTTTCATACCTCATTAAGCAGATGCTTAAAAAAAATTATGCTTTTAAACCCTTAGTTTCACACAGCTATTCAGTGGCACTCCATTCTTGCATAATTTTGACACAGATCTTTACTACAATTGTTTTGCCTTTTCTCTAGAAAAGAGATAAAGAAAAACAAACAAACAAACAAACAACCCCCCCCAAAAAAAACCCCAAAACCAAAAAAAACACCAAAACAAAAAAACCCCAAAAAACCCAAAAAAAACCCCACCACAAAACAAAACAAAACAAAACAAAATAAACCCTGAAGTGACAGAGATAGGAGATGTAATAATTCAGGTTCTCAAAACCATCTTTATCCAGTTCTCTGGTATCCTGTTCTGGGAGAATCATGTCCAGTGTGACTGGAGATAGATAGGGCAGAGAAAGTCTGGATTCTTATTGGTTCTCATCCAATATTTTTAAGAAATCACATCATCAAATGTCTTGAAAACATAAGAACCACGCCTTGCTTGGCTACATGCAATTTTTCTTCAATGAGACAAGGGAATTGTGACATAAACGTTCCATGATTCTGGAATTAAAGCTTTCATTGTTAAATGAAGAAGATGATTTAAGATAGCATGGGCAACTCACAAACTCGCTTTTCCTAACTTGATGTTTTTCCCAGTATTGTACAAAAGATGCCTAATAATAAAAACAATAATAAAAACAAGACACTCCCCCCCAATTCCAAAAAAGTGTCCAGTCCCAAGGCAATACAGTTGCAGTGGGTCTCATTGTAAAGTAAGGCCTAGAGCTAACTTCAGACAATTACTGTCTTTTCTCAGAGGTAATTCTTGGTGAACATTGGCTATACAAAGCACATATTGTAAACCCAAGTTTGTGGACTGTATTTAAGCATAGATATGAGGGGTTTTTTATGTCTCCTTCCTTTTTCAGCACACTTGAGACACAAAGGCCGATATCAGGAGCTCTATGCAGTTGGTTAGTTTGCCTTTTTTGATGTCCCAAGGTATTTTTCCTGGCATTCAGAGGCTGGTCCTGGTCTCCCACACATCCTAGTTCTTCATCGTCCCCTTGCAGGTATCATGGATAACCTATGACACCATACATATCTGTTGGCAGAACTTTGTCCTGTTCTCTGGGTCTGGATATACACAGTAACTTGTTTTTCATTTCAATGAAATATTAACTCAAGTTTCCATGGCAAATCATTATTATTACATTTGTGACTTCACAAATCAGTGAGAAAGTATGTTCAGACTGGTGAGGACATTGGTATTTGAGCTGAGAAAAGCGTTTATCTACTATCTACTATCTACTATCTACTATTAATTGTGTGTGTGACAAAGTCCAAACTGCTTTTCAACTGTAAGCTTCATTTCCCCTTTCATTTAATGAGAATGATAAACAGCTTTTGTCAGAAATGCTTTGAACGTAACCCATTAAGAAATATAGAACCCTTACAGAAAGTAGTCCATATGTAGTAAAATGTGAAAATATAGCAAATCAAAAAGCTGACACATTTTTTCTTTAAAATCACTGACAGTTTTTACTCCAGGTAGATGCAGTAGGTGGAGGAGAAAGGGGTACCAGCAAGAGGGTTTGGCAAGTTTTACTTTCCTTCTTTTTGAAAGAAATGCGAGGGATGGAAATGGCTTGAGCAGAAATTGTTTGCCAGAAGCCAACAGTAAATGAAGGTCTGGCTACAGGCAACTGTAAAGATTTTTTTCTGTTCTATAAAACAGTGAGTTTGGTCTCTGGGCTGCCACTCTGATTGTCCTTATGAGGGTGAGTTGAGCCAATAGCTTCTTGTTTTAAAATATTTTTTCCTTAACTAACGAAAATCTGCATAGTTTCTCTAGAACTGCTGCTGCAGACTGGTATTAGTGGTCTTGCTTTGAAGTTAGAAAACATGGAAAACTTCTGTCAGAGCCAGCTTGATGATGTGTTTGTGCTTTTTGTACTGCTGTTCTGCTTGAGAGGTTACTCTTTGGACAGACCTCAACTGGCAGTGCTGCTGAAGCTGTGGATTCAGGTCTCCACAGAGAATCACCTGTAAAACAGAGTGAACTATGTCTTTCAAAGATCAGTCCTACTTGGAGTAATTTTGTTTGGGAAGTAGTTTAATCTACTTATCTGTAGCATGGAGGCCTCTGTGGTCCTGAAATCTTCCATGAGGACATATTCAGAAAGTCAGGTTTAGGACCAGCTCTGACTGATTTGAGCAGCAGAGATCAGTAATAGGCAATAAGAATTTGGTTTTGGATCATTTTTCCAGAAATTGGTGATATTTAGTATAGCAGGGAAAATGTAGATGCTAGACCACAGAATAGATGCCGAAGAACAGAGAATGTAGAATTTGTGTGTGATTACAATTCTGCATCCCTCCCAGTACCAGGTAGGAGTTTTTTCAGTCTATAAGGATGGTGAATTAAACCAGAGGTGCAATTTCATGAAGCCAGATCAATTGACTCAGCATCCTGTACTTCCCAATCCATTTTGCTTCTTTTCTTACTGCCTGCTTTGAGATCTCTGTGCTTATTATGCATCAGTTGCAGCACTGACTGTCCACCAAACAGCCTATGATGAAAGGCTTGGGGAAGATACATATTCCATGTATTCTTTCCTGTAAATGGGGGCTGCCCCCTGTCACAACATTGAGCCTAGAGGTTCTGGTAAATGCAAATCACTTCTATATTGTAATTTAACTCTGTGTTGCAACTGCTATATCGTGTTTGTATTGTGATTTCAGTACATTGTGGTATCACTGTGCTGAATAAAAATCCCATGTAATGTCAAACACATGCAAACAAATAAACTTGTATTAAAATTATAATGTTTATTAACATTTAGTATATAAACTCTCTTCATGTGAAATATGTAACAGACCTTAGTCAGTGTGTATTGAACCCTGAAGTACACACATGACTTCTCCTCTCAAACAGATTTAGCTCACTAGCTTTAGGGGAAAAAAAAAAAAAAAATCCCAAACTAACCTAACAAAACATTTATAAAAAGAGCTGAATGGTTTTCTGTCAACTCAGTGATGTCGAATTTTCTTGGAGTTTTATGAGATTTTTGAGACAATGGACAAGATGGGAGAAGGAAAAAGGCAGGGAGATGGAGGACTAAGTGGGAAGAGAATAAGACAAGTCCTTGTGGTTTTAGTGATCAATTGATACTGATGCAGTTGCTAGTTAAATCATAGCCTAAGGTGTTTTTTTTTTTTTTTTTCCTAAGACTATGCACCCAGGTGTTTACTGTTGATATATGGTAACTTGAGATAATTGGACCCCTAAATCTTGAGCCCTGAAATAAGATCTGCAGCAAGTAAAAGAAAGAAAATAGGTCAGAAAGTATTGGATGAGATTTTGCAGGCCACCTCCAGTCCCTTCACAGCTGAACCTTGTGAAACTAGAACATTCATGGGGGCAGTTACAGTCATATCTGCTCCTTGACAAGCAGATGATGTTTACTCCAGAAGTTAAAATATGGACATTCTAAGTACAACCATGTGAGAAATCACAGTGATGCTCCCAGCTCTCTCCTGAGAATGGTCTTTCTGGCAGAGTTGGGCCCCCAGGCTCTCATTTGTAAGTGCAAAATCAGTACTTCTATTGTTCATGATCGAGTCCAGACAAGGCTTAAAGAATGAGAAATAAAACAAAATAAATTGATGAAGTGAACACTCACTCTAGCACATTTTACATTTAAATGTATTCAGTAATAATCAGCTAGCATCTTGACTGTGTTTTTATTTATAACATTTCCTGCTCAACACAGGTCTGGCTCAGGTCTGGGCTATATTACAGAACAATCCTGGCAGTAGTTGTTGCAAAAGCACAGTTCTTAACAGCACTGAGGGCTATGGACCCTCTGAAAAAAAAATGCAAGCACATATTAGCTACTGGACAAGTATGGTTGTGCTTAACACATGTAAAATTTCTTCATAAATATCTAAGAGAAGAGCAGATGTGAGGCATACTTAGCAGCAGTCGTTGTCTCCCTTGATGCAAATTCTTTGCAATTTGTTTTTTTCCTTTTCCTCTTTCTAGATCTGTGCTGCTAAACGCAGAAGGCTTTCTGTGTGCATTACATTTGACACTTAACATTGTGCAACTGTAAGACATTAACCTCACTTTTACGCTGTTGCTGCTGATGCTGCTCTATTACATTCTTCATTTCATTATGATGTTTCTTCATCTTTTATATGCAAATCTCTGAATCAGTCTGAGAGGTCCACTTCCCTCTCCTTTCTCCCAAAAAAGTGACTCAAGCTTCATTTTAATTGTACAAGTTAGCCTATATTTAACTGTTACATCCATTACTACCCTCAAAAAAGAAGTAGACAGGACTAATTCTTCCTCAGGCCAAGACAAATGAACTTGTAGGATCCATGTACGTGTTCTCACTTTTCAGGAGTGAGGAATAGATGTCAAAATGTCTTAAAAGCACATAAAACAATTTCTAGATTGAATGGTAGCCATACCATGATTATGGTCTTATACTAAGTGAATGCTCCAACTACAAGTTAGAAACAGGAACCTTTATTGTGTGCTGCATGAAAATTACTATTCTCCTTGTGTTTTTCTTTTAATTGTGAAAAAACATGGTATGCATAAAAAAAGAATTCCTTAAATCACTCAGTGCAGCAATTCAGGTCATAATTACTTCATAATCAGTAGCATACTAACTAGGAAACACATAAGGTACATAAAATATTATTGAAAAGCAATAGGGAAGGGAAGGGAAGGGAAGGGAAGGGAAGGGAAGGGAAGCTGGAAGAAGGTACTAAATATCCTTCAGTATATCTTCATAATATAATGGATGTTTAGTCACAACACTCACTAATATTTGTTTTTTACTATCTTAGTTGATATTGTTTCCCTCAATTCCTTCCAAAATCTGATTAAAAACGGACTCTAGAAGATAAGTATTTATTTAAGTATTTCTGGATTAAATGACAGAAAATAAAATCTCTGCTTTACAACTATTTAGTTTTATATCTATTATACAAAAGACATTTTTCTTTTTAAAATTATGATTGCTAATTTAAATTCTAAATACCTCTGTCTACTTCTTGTACTGACAATATCATAGGGATAAAATTGTCATAAACACAGTGGATGATTTTTACTAATTGCAGTGGTATAAGAAAAATGGGAAAATATTATGTGACCTTTAACAGACAATAGATTCCTATAATAGTGAATAATCGTCCATTAAAATCCCCTGCTTGTTTCCTGGATATGAAGGAAGCTCAAATTAGCCTCCAGATGTAAGGTTTGTAATTTATTCTATTTCCTCAAGAGAACAAATACAAATCTTGGCTCATATAAACCCTAACTCCAGTTTTTGATCCAATGGTGTGTGAAAGCATATGCTTAATTTTAATCTTGTGAATAATCCCATAGATCCTATAGTTCACAGACTAAATGTGAAACACAGCTTTGTGCGTCAAGTGTATTCCAAGATGAGTAATCAAATTCACCCTCTACTTTTCTGCATAGGTGAACTATTCAAAATGTATTATGTAGTAGATTCACACAGAGAAGGTGAAAATCTCTCACAAGATGCCCAACAAAATTATAGTAACAGATAAAATTATATCTGTGAATGAAAAGAGTAGAGGAATTCACACAAACCAAAGAATTATATAAGCGGAGATTCACCTCACCCATGTGCCTGGTGTCATAGGACTACAGTTTTCTTTAAGAAAGTAACATTTCAAAATAGATCTGTTTTGGCCAGAGTCTGGAGTGAAATCCTCTGAGAGGAGATACAGTGCAGCCTGAGAATTTTGATTCCCTGTCTGCTTTGGAGGCCTCCTTACATTCCTTCTTTTCTATTGAGAAGAATATCTGAAAGTTGCTGAGGCAGCTTATTGCAGTCCCTCTGAGAAAGAGGGAGTCTGAGCTCAATTGCCAGAACATTGGACTCAAGAAAATCACTTGACTTCAACAGTCTCATCAGATTTAACTTGTCCTCCCCAAATTAATAATTTATCCACTCAAAAATCTCCTGCTTGAAAGTGAGAGAGGATCCTAATATTTAGTTGAAACAGTTGTAGAAAAACACTTTGTCCATCCCCCACTTCCAGTGAACTTAGTGGAATACTACATCCAAAAATCCATGGTACCTTGGTTGCATGAGTGCAAAGATGAAACTCCCTCTTTCGAGGAAAATTTGATTCTGTAAAATAGGGCAATTTAAAATCCAAAATGTGTAAATAAAAGCAACTTTTAAAAAAGAGTCTAAGTGTGATTAATTGAGCTCCTCCTGTATTTTGTGTTCAAGTCTTAGCAGTTCTGCAGTTCAGGACCCTATTGCATTTCTGAAACCAGAAATGGACTATGTCTGAAATACAGCAAGAGGAGGGTGTTTTCAGGAGACTTTCAGAGCAGTGCTGGGGATCCAGTGGATCGATATCCAAATTTTCAAGTATGCATCTGAACAAATGTGTTAGGACAGAGATCTACTACTTTTCAAGTACAAGTTTCCCTTTTCCTTCTTCATCTGTTTATGAACTAATGAGTAAAGAACATCTGTTTTAAATTAGTAACTGGACCATTGTTCTGAAGCCAGACCATATAATTCTCTTTCTTATTGTTTTTTCCCCTATTCTCTAAAATTTGTCTTCCAATTTTTAACAGCAAAATTTTCTGTGAGCAGAAAAGTTAATGAAGTTCAGGTTCCTATGAACTGTCTTTTGTCCTGTGGACACTTTAGTGGTCAGAGACAGCATGTGAAACTATTCATATGTGGTCTGGCTCCTGGCAAATGTGTACAGGTCCCTGGCCATGAAAATGTGTCTGAATAAAACTAATTCTGGCTGCCTTTTCTTGGTAGAGACAAGGAAATTTGTATCTTTCTCCCTAAATCACATTTAGTTTGCAGAATTTTTGAGTCTTGCATGCCTCCTTTAAATAAATTTATCAAAATGTTTAAAACACATTTTAAAATCAGGTTTGCAGGCAGATATGAGATAAACAACTATGGTCACATCTTTGGAAACTGATCTTCCTGCCTTCTTCTTCCTCAACCCCTCTCCCCACCAAAAAAACCCCCAAACCCCCAAAATGCACACAAAAAAAAGCCAAAACCACAAAACTTCTATTAGTTTCAGTAGATTACACAGGTATATTCCTCTTAGAAGGTTACTGAGAACAGACAAACCAATTTAAAAGACAGTACCTGTAAATAATTTCCTTCCTTTCTTGCTTCCTTGCTTCCTTCCTTCCTTCCTGGGATATGAAGGAAATCATAAAGGAGGATGAAGAAATCTTTTTTTTTGCTCCAGTCCTTATCAAATATAAAATATTGAAGGAATTTAGTACATTCTGTACCAGTTTTGTTAATCTGCAAATCAGTCTAAACCTGATGTATTTCTGCAGCTGAATTAGGATATTGGAGACTGGTTATAAAGACTGGTATGAGCAAACGCTTGGCAGCCCATTCATTTTAGAAAATTTCCCTTCACCTAGTTTGGACCTGTTTGGCCACTAACAGAGTGGCCTCTGTTAGGTCTGAAGTGATCTTTAAACAGAGGTACTTTGGAAGTATGCTTCAGTGTGCTGTGGTAGCTAAAAAGCTTCTGCATCAAGTCCAGTTGTGGAAATTTCACCTCTTGAATCATCTGCCAGCAAAGGGCTTTGTTTAACGCTCAAGGCTTCCCAAGAAAAAACAGCCCTTTTTTGCAGACTGCTGTCCTAATTTAAAGCCGCCCCAGAAAGAACAACTCCATTTCTTATTTTCTGATTGAATTAAACTTTGAGTACTGGAAGAATTGTTATTAATAAAGCTGGAAACTAAATTTAATTTCATGTACATTTCACTTCTAACCTTCATGGTTTCCAGTGACTCTTTTCACTGCAGTGGTGTCTATCTCTAAGGTTCCCAATCAAACTCTGAACTTGTTGGTATCAGCTCACTGGAGGGCAGGGTGTCAGTCAGAGTTGCTGGGCCACCTGAGTAAGGTGGTCGAGCACTGTCTCAGCAGAGATGCTACAACACTGACAGCTCCTCTGCTTTGAGTACTGAACAGCGCGGGAATTGTATTTATACATTGCACGGCCAACTATGGCTCAAATCTTAATAACATTTCCAAATTGTTAATTCTGGTTCAGGGCAGTTTGGAGGTATTGAACATCATAAACCAGAGATACAGGAAGCACACTAAGCAGTCACAGATACACTTTTTATCTCCTGAGTTTTTTGCCTTCCATTTTGTTTTGTTTTGTTTTTTTTCCCCAGGCAGAAGAATGAGTTCAGTGACTGTAGCAAGGAAAATGGGCTTCAGCAGAACAAAGGTATGCATCAGCTGAAAATACTGGCTTCTGGAAATGAGTTATTTTACAAGGTTAAGTCAGAGTTTCCATCAACGCAACCATATTTTTGTCAGTAAATCACAAATACTTTCCTATTGATGCTACTCTGCAATTTGTTCAGAATTTACTCAGCAAGTAATAATAGAAAGTCAGAAGAAAATGACTGAGCCTAACTTAATTTCAGCCCTTTTCTGTTTTTCCACATTTCTGAACTGTTTTCAGTTTCAGCTTATTATTTGAGACATGATTTGAGCATAACTTCTGACAAACAGCAGCACTGGGCCACTGGCTTTCCATGCCTTTGCTGTAAAACCTTTAGGCTTATACTTAAGCTATTACATCTCTGTGTAGGGTATAAACATACCCTGATTATACAGTTTTCACTTGTGTATCAGCATGAGGGAAGAATTTGCAGTTCAGTGGAAATAAGCAATTCTGCCTGAAATGGAGTGGATTCCAGTTCACATGCCCTTACCACTGACATTTTTCAGGGTGTAACCCAAAGTCCAGCATGTCCTCTTTATCCCTGTATGCCTTGATCCACAGATTGGAACTCTGGTAATGCTGAGAGTCTTTTTGTAAATGAAAAATGATTTTATGAACATAGCACTGAAGGGTTCTGACTGAAATCCTGTTGTAACACTTGACATTTGTGGAAGAGGAATAGCTATTTTTAGAGAAATCGCCTTTGTGTACAATACTGGGGTGCACATGCGGAAATAAAGCAAAATAAAGACCATCTAAATAACAGAGCAGCTTATAAGATAGGAGCAGTGGGAAAAGAGAAATAAAATGGCATCTTTTCATGAACCATAGCTGAACACTCAGAGGACAAAATAGAAGAATTATTGTTTGCAGATGTGATTGTGGCAATAAAGGGACATAATAAACTGACAACAAACCAACCACTCGTATTGAAAATTGCTACAGCATTCCTCAGTTATCATTCCAAACACTGCAGTGTACAATTGTCATATCACAGAATCATAGAATGGTTTTGATTGGAGGAGATCTTACGGATCATCTTGCTCCAACCCTTCTGCCATAAACACACTAGATGAAACTGCTCAGAGCTTCATCCAGCCTGACCTTCTACACTGCCAGACATGGGGCATCCACAGCTTCTCTGGACAATTACCCTACATTGATAGGGTAGTTACACTGACTCTGGTAGTAAAACCTTTTGAACAACTATGCTTTGAGAACTGTAGGAAGTTTTAGACTGATTTCACAGAGAATGAATGAGAGTAAAGTGGAATGGGTAGTCTAGGAAAGAACACCAGTGTCATAAAAAAAATGCAGAAAAAAATTTGGAAGACAATAATGGAGAAAAAGATGGCTGTATGACATTCAAACAGACTGTACCATATGGAGAAAGTTAAATCATTACAATGGATCAATAAGGAAAATGAAGGCACCCTGTGCTATCTTACTCTGGTTAACCTAATCTAAGCCTGCATATCAGCTCTTAGATTGCAACTGTTTAGATGTGGCAGTACCAGCTCTAGAACATGGTAGCAGCCAGCCTGTGAGCTCTCTAGGAAGATCTTGGGCAGTGACACAGGTAGTTTCACATCCTAGCTCCATGGTATGTTGTCTTCTCTGTCTGTTCTTACCTGGCCAAGGTTCAGCTTGCTAAGGCAGGCATCTGCCATCATCATGCATCATTTTTCTGGACAGGCATAGTTTCAGCTTCTTCTCACCCATGCATAACTGTCTGAAGGCTAAGCACATAAACAAGTTCTTTAGGTTCCCTCTTTAGTCAGTGGAGAGGATGTGTCCTCCAGAGAGTGATTTATTTAATCCCAGAACAATTGTGCTGCTGGGGAAATGATCCAGATGCCTAAATATAGGAACTCTGCACCCTTTGAGGTGCCCTAGACTATCCAAAACTTCATCATGGGGCTGGCAGGCGTGACACAGGACTTATGAGAAACCTTGGTTTTCTGGGCATTCAGTAGCTGGAAGCAGGGCTCCTGTGGTGTCTGAAACAGCAGCAGATGCCTATGTTTAGGCAAGGGAAGCAGACCTGGAGTGTAACTTTTGTTCAGCCAAGAACCAGTTACCAGGAAGGTCTGTGCCAGCAGTGCAGCACAGTCTTAGAAGCTGTTTGTTGTTTGTTTTCTGTGGAGGGAGGGAAAAGGGTTTTTTCTGGTGCTAGTTTTCTGATTTATTTGCAGGGAATTAAAAAAAAAAAAAAAGTTCAAGACAGAAGCCTGTCCTGAACTACACTTTGCCTTGCTGTGTTTACAGTGAGGAAGAGACTACAGAAATAGAATAGTTATGAGGAAAAAAGTGTTGCTGTAAAATAGATTAAATTAGATGGCAGAAGAAGGGGAACAAAAGAGTGTTTGACAGAGTGAGAAGAAATTCTTACCCAAAAGAAAGAACTTAGGTGCTGCAGTTGAGAGGCCCACAAAGACCATGTTACTGTTGAAAGACTGGAAAACTCAGTCTTGGACAGGAAAGACTTACAATAAGGCCATAGAAAGTTCAGAAACTTTGAGGTGGTAAAATGGCCTATAAACTGAACTGGCATGTTAGCAACCCAAATGGAAACAAGAAACCAAAAAGCAAAATTAAATTAATTAGAAGGATTAAAGACTCTTGGAGGAAAGCCCATCTTGGTCAGATCAGATTTTGACAAGGTGCTTGAATTCTGCAATATTTTATTTAAGGTAGAATAGGGACAATGAAAATGCAAATGGATATAATATGCTCTTGTGGTGGCCATAAAAGCTCCACTATTTTCTTCTTTGATCATGAAGTGTAAAAGAGCCTCTGAATTTCCAAACTGAGCACTAAGATCAACAGGTAAGATAGCTGGCATGGTATGGGCATGCTGCAGCAGAGTATGAAGGCTAATGCCACTTCATCTTGAGATGCACTGTCCACTGGCATTTTCAGATTCTCCATTATGTAATTCTACTTTACTCACATCACCTAGGTGCTATGATATGATTATTATTCTTCTTATTAAAAGCTTGTCCCAAATTCTCAGACACAGGTGTGGGTCACAACAGGGTCTGGCTGGAACAACCACGTTTTGGTTGTTATGCAATGGTGTGTGGGAAGGAAGGTTCACTGTACATGATCCTTGGTAAGGAGTCAGAAAATGTATGGAGGGTCACACTGCAGTGCAGGCACAGCTGAACTAAATGGGAGCTCAGGGTCTGGAGCTGAAACCACAGTGAGCGCTGTTAATCACACATGATTTCATAAAATATTTCAATAATCTTAAAAGTACTCTGATCACCTAGAAGTTCATAGGTCTCTGGGCAGAGATTAGGGGCCTTAATTAGCTACATTTGCAGAAAATTCAGTATGAAAATAAAACCATATGAAAGAGGATGAAGTTCCTCCTAGAACAAAAGGGCAGAGAATATCTGCAGTTTTATGGGTAAATGAGAATATATTGCCCACCTCCCCAAAGGGTAACAAAGGACATCTTTTTGTTACAAATAATTTAGAATAGGAAAGTCTCTAACCATAAATGTTTATGCTACTAATTATTTGAAAACTAAATAATAAGTGAAAATAAGAACAAAAATCTCTTTACTAGAATAAACTTCCTGCTTCATTCTTTAGCTATTATAGTTTTGGGTTTTTTTAAATAGTGTCAATATGGAAAGGCTTAAGTTTCCCAAAACCTGAAAAACACAGAGCAGAGCAGAGTTCCTGATGAGCTTCAGGAGAGTGCACCTTCAGAACTTCAGCTGCTGGGGAAAACTGAGTGTACTTAAAAGAGAAAGTGTTAAAAGAGAATATTCCTTAGTAAGTAGTAGATGGTAACTCTCCAGCAGGGCATAAGTGACAGTCCACAGCTTCAAGGGAATATTCCTTAGGCCACCTACATCAGAAAACATTCAAAATATCCAAGGCCTCTACACTGCAGTGGACATCTTCTGGGATATGAAAAATCAATAGGGTTTTTCTCTGAGCCACTAAATGATGAGTTTAAATTCACTGATGAAACTAAGAGCAGAATCTAGTGCAGCATTTTAATTACATCTTTTCTACCTAGTGTGACCTGTACAGCAATTATATATGTGACTACATTTCAGTGATAATAATGCCTGATTCACTATTGCAAATTGTTTGAGGCCTCAGTAGCAAAGTGAAGAGAAAAAACTTAAGATAAAAATCCAAAATGAGTGTGCAGTGAAATAAGTTGGCCAGAGCTTAGTTCTGTGTATACCTTTTGTTTATGACAACCTAATCAAAGATGACTAAAGAAGCAGTTTTTACTATAATATCTACTAGAATTATTAGCTTTGCAAATAGACAAATCTCCAAGTAATTAGGACAGATGGAACAGAAAGAGGAAGTGCTTATAGATAGCTCTCCTACATACTCTGCCAGCAAATACATTTTTAAAAGCTTGATTTTAATTCACTCAGTGACATTTTGAGTCTCAAAAAGTCCCCCCTCTGACCAGGGATAAAAGCAGGAAAGAGCCAGCCAGATCCTAAAGCAGATGAAAATTATGTTCTTTGGGTCCATGGGGGTTGCTGAGAATGAGATTTAATTAGTCTGATTATCAAGTTTGTTACTTTATTTCTCTCCTGTTCCAGTATTGCTTTATAGTCTTAGTACCTTAAGCACCCTGCAGACATATGGTGAGGCTATACTCATACCCCAAGGATTCATAAAGAAATTTATGTGTCTACCACTCATGGAAGTTATCCCCTGCAGAGGCCTAGGTCTTGTAACCTAAGGACATAAAATGCATATACCCCAAGGAACACAGAGTCCTAATGGCTTTTTGCATCCCTCTCACCACCAGGAGCAGAGAGCTGCAACAAAACAGTGTTCTGGTGGGTGGGAAAATGTGTCAGCAGAGAGATGTCACTGTGTGCAGCCACAGACTGCCTACCAAATTTGTTTTGCTTTAATATATATATGACCCTGTCTCAGTCCTTTAGATACTCCTCCTGTTACAGGAAAATCTTATTCCTATTTCATAAAGCAAAAGGATTTGGTATTCTGGCAAGTGTTATACCCAAAGTGTAATGGTGGAGCCAGAAAATGAAGGCACAACTTGTGAATTGCCATGTGAGTTACCCAAAGAGAATACTAAACATTTTTTTATGAAGGTAGACAGCAAATCAATGAATTAAACAAACTTTATATACCATCAGGGTACCTTCACTCCAATATTAAGAATTTTAAAAGTGTGCCATAAAATAATAAAAAAAAAATTAGGCAAAACCATACTCTGACATAAAATACCAATTCCATATACATGCAGTGTATAGATGTGTATGTGTGTGTGTGGTAGAACATATTATTTTAATGGGCAGGAAGCTCATAAAAAGAAAAGCTTTTGGGGTTGGCTCAAACTTTGAATGCACTTTAGCATGATGGTTGTACTTTATGAAGAAATCTCAAATGTATCCCATGTGTTGCAAATGTTTAAGAATGGGCTTAAGAGCAGCTTTTGTCTGCCTGAGACATACAACTATTTAAAAAAAAATCTTCCCTCAGCAGCAGCAATATTTATTTTTGTGTGAAAGTTTTGCAGTTTGAATGCTGGATTTGAGTTTCCACATAGCCGTCAAAAAAGTGAAAAAACCAAAACCTTTAATAAAGCTAACAACAGAATCTGCTTTCAAGACTATTTCCCATGACTCAAACTTTTTTTTTTTTTTGTCAGAATCATTTTTCTTAGAACAGTTGACATATCATTATTGTTTTCTTTGTTTTAGAGTATTGGCTTCCCAAAACTGTCCAGTCCATCCTTGAACTAAAAAAGAAACATGTCTTCAGAAGTCTGTTTTCTTTTTTAGTAACTATTATGTTCTTTTCCCCTTTCCATCACCCCTGTTGTGTTAAGTGACTGCAGGCTTCTGCATAGAAATGTACACAAAAAACCTGCCATAGCTTCCCAATTGTTCTCCAGTTGTGTGGGATCAATATGACCAGGTGCAACTTAAGTGGTGAACTCCCTTATTATCCTCAGTGGACCAGTGCCATGCTTCTACTTCTACTCTGATTTTGAAATTGATTCTTTTGCTGGATTTTTCTTTTGTCATCTTGTCTTCATTTTCTGATCTGCCTGTCATATTCAGTGAAATTTTTTTATTGATGACTACGGTGTCGTTCCCATCATGAGTTAGTCTTTCTTAAGTGACTTTAGAAAATACTATAATGACCTCACATATGGCCCCTTGATACTAATGAGACATCAAAATGACAGTTTTGCTCAAAACTCAAAAATGGACTGAGGAGTTTAGATACTGCTTTCTGTTTAAGTGCTGTTTTCTCAAAGGGAAATTAAAAAAAAAAAAACAAACAAAAAAACCACTAAAACAAAACCAAACAACCAAACAAAAGCAACAGTCCTATCCTTGCAAGTCACTGCTTCTCCTGAGCAAAGAAACATTCAAAATAAAACCCCAAACAACCTCCAAACAGTGAATAAGTCAACAAAACATGAAAAATTTTGTACTCTTCATTTTTTTCTAAATTTGGTAACCAAAGAAGTCACAGGGAGAGCCCACTGCACACTTTTTTAATGTTTTAGCAGCAGATGGTTGATATTTTTTCTGACAAGAAGCCAAATTGTTCACATTTTAACTTTTCGATAGCTCTACAGAAGTACATAATCATTGTCTTTAAATGAATTAGGACTGAAAAACAACATATATCTGTGAAAAATCAGATCAGAGCCCATGCCTTTGGAGGGAGTTAGGGACATGAACTGCATTTTTAAAAGTTTTAAACCCAATTTTCAAATACTTCTTCAGAACACCTGTGAAGCAGCTCAGTCATATGAGAAATTCAGTTATGAAGTAACAGATAGAAGCACTCTGAATTATAGACATTTCATTTAATTGAAAGTGACTAAGAAGAAATTCCCATGACAAAGGATTATGAACACAGAAACAGAAAGATCTCTTAGGAGTACAATGTGAGCTAATGGTCAGATTGCAAGGACTAAGTATCTACATTTTTAAGTCTCTCTTTTAAGTAATTCTGTAGCTCACAATCTTTCTGTGATGCTTCTTGCTCTTTTGGAAAATAATTAAACTTTATGATGAATAGTTCAAGGAGTGCAAGTGAAAAAAAACCCAAAAAAACAACCTCTAGTAAAGCATTAATTTTTCCTGACCTATTTATGGAAGCTTCAGCAGGTGCAGGGTCACCCATCTGGAGGTCTCCATTACTTTATAAAGGCAATAGAAGTATTTACATTAGAACTACCTTGGTAGGTGTTTAAAATCTGAGTTCATAGCAGGTACGTAAGTCAGAATTTATTTCATGAGCTCAGCTCATGCCTGTGTGTGCTTTTCTCTCCACTGTCACAGGTTTTGCCCACACAGCTGGCAGTGATACCACAATGTCTTACAGCAGTCCCTGCTCTACTATTGCAGGTCTCTTTGGACAGGCTGACATTGGGAATACAGGCTGACAGCCCATACTCTCTATTAGAAGACAGAGTTCATCTTACACATGCTATATGGTATGCCAGAAGCAGGGACCTTGGTTACTGAGTTTTCACACTGGATTTCTATGTCTCTCCTTATGTTTCCATCCAGGACTATGATTCCTGTTATGGACTATGGGAGCTGAGCTGTATTCCTGACAATAGCAGTATCTGTAGCTCCTCTATTTTCATTTTCAGACCTTACTGTGCTATGTGTTATTGTTTAATTGCCCATTCCACAGTGTAGCATGATTTTTTAAAATTAGCTTGACATTTTATATGCTTCTTTTACAGCTCATCTCAGTTGTTAATGAGCCCTTTGCCAAGTATCTTCTGTACAGATCATTATGGACCTTTAGTACTGTCATTTGAAAGCTAATACCAATAAACAGAAATATTGCTCAGCAGAAGGAATGTAAGCCTTCTATGTTCCCAGCTTTTATTTGCAAAGGTTAGGCACTATTCAGTAAAAGGAAGCCTTTTTATTTTTTCAAGTGTAAAGTGTTTCATTTGTTCAGATGGGCATTATGAGTTGCCCATATGCCAAGCCTGCATCATTCCAGCCCTGAAAGACCTGTGTAAATACAGCTGTGGGCTATTCCTCGCTGTATCATAAGCAGGTATCTTTTGATATCCTAGACATCATATAAGTCTTGTCTACTGAAGTGTATCACAAGGGAGAGGAGAGCCAGGCCTTGGCAAAGATTTGAGCCTACCTGGGCACATGATGAGATCACAGAATCACAGAATCACAGAATCACAGAATCACAGAATCACAGAATAAGCTGAGTTGGAAGGCACCCACAAGGATCATGAGTCCAGCTCCTGGCCATGCACAGGACATCCAAAAGAGTCACACCATGTGCCTGACAGCATTGTCTAAATGCTTCTTGAGCTCTGTCAGGCTTGGTGCTGTGACCACCTCCCTGAGGATCCTGTTTACTGCCTATTCAGTTCTTCTTTGGGTGA
Organism: Cisticola juncidis; assembly: GCA_013400215.1. Classification (NCBI taxonomy): domain Eukaryota; kingdom Metazoa; phylum Chordata; class Aves; order Passeriformes; family Cisticolidae; genus Cisticola; species Cisticola juncidis. The sequence goes on from VXBR01008118.1 coordinate 55,593, forward strand.
AGAACCATTTACCAATATCCAGCCTAAATCTCCCTGACACAACTTCAGGCCATTCCCTCAGGTTCTGCCATTAATCACCACAGAGTGCTTGCCCCTTCTTTTCCCCTTACAAGGAAGTTCTAACTGCAATGAGGTCTCCCCTCAGTCTTCTCCAGGCAGAACAGACCAAGTGACCTTAGGCACTCCTCATGCAGCTTCCCCTCAAGGCCCTCTACTGTCTTTGTTGCCCTCCTCTGGGCACTCTCTTAATGCTCAATGTCTATTTTATATTGTGGCACCCAGAACTGTCCCCTGCACTCAAGGTGAGGCTGCCCCAGCTCAGAGCAGGTCAGGACAATCCTCTCCCTTGCCTGGCTGTGATGCTGTGCCTGATGCACCCCGGGACAGGGTTGGCTCTCCTGGCTTTCAGGGCACTACTGGCTCATGTTCATGTTGCCATTGACCAGGACCTTAAGTCCCTTCCATGGGGCTGCTCTCCAGCCCCTCATTCCCCAGTCTGTAAACACAACCAGGGTTGCCCCATCCCAGGTGCTGAATCAGGCACTTCCTTTTGTTGAACTTCAAATGGTTGGTGATTGCCCAGTCTTCTGATTTATTAGGGATCTCTTTGAAGGGACTCCCAGTTTAACAAATCTGACCCAGAGGTGGTTACAGAAGTTACCTCACTAACAAATTCTGCTCCTGAGAGTAGGAAGAAATGGAGTTTCTTATAGGACATGGGGTTTTTTTGTCTGTTTTATTTTAATTTTAAAGTTTTTGGATTACATTTTCCTAGATACTCTTAGAGCCTGGATAATAGTAGATGTATATAAATAAAGCCCTGTCTGCTTTTCCTACTCTAACAATACTCTTATGTGGATGCACATCAAAGACAAAAATGCTTGAGCTGCTAAGTCTGTAAGGAATGATTCATAATTTCAGGAGAAATGGGTGAAAAGCTTGTGCAAGGTCATAAGTACAAATGTCCAGGCCAGTGTCAATTTGACTGTAATACCTAGAGCTCTAAGGCTGTGAATATGCATTTGATGTCTCTTGTCAGTGCTGATAAGAACAACGACTAAAATGCTTTTTAGCATGCAAAGAGGTGAGAGCTTTAATTGACAAAAATGTAACTCTGCAAGGTGCTGGCAAGTTGCTTGTAAAAGACAGAACTGTGGTGAGATGTTTCTCCATTGGTAAAAGGATAACCAAACTGCAGGATGAATGCATTAAATTGTACACCCAAAGACTAACACAACTCTGTTTATGAGCAATTCTGACTTGTAAGAGTGCAAGTATAAACAGACTGGCTATTCTGTAGAAAAGCAAAAGATGTCAGGGATGCAGATGAGAAGACACAGAACATGAATGTGTAAAGTGCCTTGTGTTAAACAGCAGTAGAAGGACTCTTTATTTGTGTGTATGGAAGAGTTACCAAAAATAGCTAAATCATAACCACTTACAGGCCATGACTAAATCTAAATCAGCATAATTCTCTGGGTAACACTAAGAGCTGTTATAAAGTTAAAATAAAGAGATTAAAAGTCTCACAATGTTAAAAATGGTGGTTAAGAAAAGAGTCACAGCAAGCAGTCCCAGCTGACTGCTGTGGGAGAGCACCAGCGCTCTCAAAGGTTTTCTCCTGCATTACCCTTAAAATAAAACAGGGGGAGGAATCACCTTGCACTGTCAAGGCCTGAATGACATTTAAATAAAACCATACCTGGAGCAGTACACAGTGCATGATTTTAAGAAAACAGATTTTTTGTTTCATCCTAGAAAGATGAAAAGATGATAAGTAAAAGTCACAGGTTTTCAATAAATGAAATGATGCTACGTGGAGTTACAGAATTTTCTGGTTAAAGGCATAATGGCCTGGTTTTAAATTATTAGACGCTCCCATCTGAAAACATATTCTTGGGAACAATAGTATTGGCACATCTTCACTGATTTGAATAGCATTGGTTATCCCTGTTAAATAGAATAGCTGGGTCTTCTGGTTTCAACAGTCCTGGGAATATAACCAATCATTCAAACCTTTAATGGCCCAGCAGAGTTAGAATTTTGTTTTGTAGGTATGTGCACAGCTAATGGTAAAACTGATGGGATAATGAATGACTTGATGCTAACAGTAACAAAGCCACTGAGCACCCCCTTTACATGAGTTCTGCACAACATTAAATAAAAAGTGGTCTTAAAGAAGACAAGAAAATTTACCTAATTTACAAGTAAATTTGCACCTTCTCCATCATAAACAACTAATTAGGATGAAGTAATAATGCCACTTAGTAATCCCATTATTGTAATTTTTATTTTTACATGAAACTTGTAAAGATATATTAGGATTGCAGCTCTGATACAATTTCTGTCATGCAGTGATTTTAAAAAATGTCACTAAATACTCTTAAAGACAGAAAAATAAAAAAGGTCTAGAATTGTAAAGTCCCTTGCAGGGAGAGAGTTACATAAAAAGGATCCTATAATCATTCTGAAACATTAAAATTCCAGGAAATTCAGAGATAAGCATATATTTAAAAAAATAAATAATCAAGCATTTAACAGTATGAAAATGCAGAGGTGGTGCTTTGGTACAAAATTGTCCTTGTCCTGAAGTGACACCGTGGTAGATGAAAATGAGAGAATAAACCAACTTCTCCTTCAAAAAAAGCAGCTACCGTGCTGTTAAAAATTAGCTTAATTTAAACCTAATTATTGTGAGGAGTTTCACTGCACTGAAATAATGACATAATTTACTTTCTGGAAAATATTACAGATTCTTTGGTTGTTTGAACTACTGAGCTTGTTTTCAGTTCTTCTGTTCAGTTCAGTCCACATTCAGTTGCTTGAATGTGGAGTGTAGGTTTTGATATTATTGTTCCCCTCACAGAAGCTTTTGGCAGGAAGAGAAGTGAAACAGTGCTGGTTTGTGAAGGGGTATGATACATGCAGTCAGATCCTCACCAGGAGCAAACTGTGAACCAGCTCCCTTGGTTTCAATGAGTCCACAACAGCTGATGATATGGAAATGTTACATACTCTGAAGGATTGCAGATTGCAGAACATAAATTGCCTTTTACTAGTGCTTGGGGATTTTCAAGAGAAGGAGGTGCAAGCTGGTGAAACTGAGACCATAGTTCTACAAATATATAAATCATACTTGATGTCCTCAAGAACCGGATCAAAACCAGTGTAGCTATAAGAAAGAAATGGATAAATCAATATAAACACGATTTGCTGGTTCTAGTTTGTTCAAAATTTTATGAGGGACCGTCCTAAGATAAGTAGCTTCTGAGCTGGATCATATATCATCTGCTGGAAATACTATGGCCCTCCAGGTATTTGCTCTATCATGCCCAGCAAGAAAAAAGTTGAACTGTAGCATGATTTCTGTATCAGATACCCTGGGCTGATTCAACAGCAAAGCAGTAATGTGCCCAAGATGGATCCCAGCCACATTTCTATTGCTGGATGCACAGAGGTAGTTTAAGGATAACAGACCCATTGCTGAAAACTTGAGGTGAGATGGGCATTCCTCAGAATGTCAAATGGGAAGTGCAGCTGTCACCTGATCTGGTAAGTGCTCGCGTAGCAAAGAAGGGTATCTGCACTGCCGAGTCAGGATCAGGAGAGCCATGTTATGCTTGAAAGCATTTGTCAGGAGGCTTTAATCCCTATCTGCTCTAAGGCAGAATCTGAAGTGATTCTGCAGTGTATTTTGTAGTGTTCCTGATGCAAAATATGCCTGGGCATGGCTGCCTGCAGCAGCAGCCGTGCTGAAAGGAAACACTGAAGAGGATCCTGCAGATAATGCTACAACTCATGTTTGAGCCACAGGCAAAAAATGAGAACACAATAGAAACCAGAACCTTTGAGCAAAGAATTAAATGCAAATGGGTCTAAGGCAATAATCCAATACATAATTAATAGCAGCTTGCCACGTGGTGTTTTCAATTACGATCATTTTATTCTATATTAAAGTAGCACTAGAGGTCAAATGATGCATTTCAGGCCTAATGCTCTTTCCTTTGCATTAGATGGCGTAGAAAATTTCCCAGGTGCATTTTCTAGCTAAGATGAAATGAAAAAACAATATAAAAGGAATATAGCTATTCCAGTGTTTAAGTCCCCAGCTCTGCAGAGTTCTCTGTGTTGAAGAGCACTCCACTGACAGGAAATGTCTTCCAAGCTCAGAACCAAGCTGAATGACATCTCTGGAATATATTCTCAGTGCTCATGCATCATTTCTGTATTCAAGTTTCAGAGGAGTGTTTGACTTTTACTATGAAACCATAAATCACTACCATTTTTGGCATCTCAGATGTTTTCTTCAGCTAAAGACAATGAGTTTCCTCCAAGGGAAGAAGGAACAGTGCAAATAGTGTTCAAAATGTGTTACTAATTTACCGGAAGGTCTTGTTGAATACAATTAATTCAAATGTTTTAGTATATTCTAGCAAAACACGTCCATATTTTGGTAATACAAGTACTTTGATACCCCTGCACACTGTGCACATATTTTAGACCAAATATTCTTCCTAGCCGTGGCAGATACGATTTAACTGTAGCAATTGTGAATAATGGCCCAGAGTTTTGTTGTCCTTGTTCATTAGTCTGTTAGGAACTACTTGTTGTTGTACCAAAAATTAAGAGCTTTTCTCACCCTTTCCTTTCACTGCAAATGTATTTAAAAGAAAAACAGAAGAAAGAAACATTTACAAAGAAAAGTAGTATTTGCAGTGACATAAATTGCCTTGGCAGACGTATTTTGGTGTAATTATATAGAAAAAAATTCTGTGCAGACTTTTTGTATTACTGCCTGTAAATATTACAGTTTTCTATTAATGTGCATTACTAGAGCTACTAGCTTTGACAGTTCTTTGGCGCACTTTGGGGACAACTTTAAGAAAAAAACACAACTACTTGCTTCTATCTGACCAGCATCAAAAAGCTTCATCTACTCAGTTCACTGAGTTGTGGCAGACTGCAACGTTTCCTGGCAGCAGTTGTTGCTCTCTTATCCATGCTACTACTTGTTATCTCTTACAGTGTGCTATTCCAGAGGACAAATTCAGTTTTAGATTTGTCTTAAATGTCATGTAGACTGATTGTTTTCTGCAAGTACTTTATCAACTCAGTTTCTGTCAATTTTAGAGAATACCGTAACCAGAGCTATAGAATGTGACTACCATTCTGCTATAAATTTTTAGCGTGACTTTCTACTTCCTCTAGAGAGAAAAAAGGATGAGGAATTCTCCTTTCTTTGTTAATATCAGGGTTAATGAAAGTGTATACTTGGAAAATGTTTTGACTGGTATATTTCAGACCATACTATAGCCTGATGTAGTAGCAATCCCTTTTTAGTTGGCAGGTTTTGAAACATTCATGAAAGCTGACATGTGACGGATTAATAGAAAAGGAACTTATGCACAATTTTTCTTCATAATAAATATGCTAAAATAAACTAAGACTTACTAGCATCCTTATTTCATTCCATCTAACAGTTATGGAAACAGACTGCAGAAGCTAATGGTTCAGGTCATCCAGGATCCTTGATTTGGGCTGTCATGTGTTTAATCAGACACGGCTACTTCCCTGACCTTAGCATTTGATACAGATGGATTTTTGGCATATGCAACTCATGTTTTTAAATCCCTACTGAAGCAGGAGCCAGGATTTTTTTTCCTTTGAAAATACCCCAAAATAAAAATTTCAGGTGAGTCTTCCAGCTCTGCCAGCTGCAAGTGGTCTACAGAGGATCTGCAGTGGTTATCAGTCAGCAGTCAAGGTGTGGAAAGAAACCTGACAAAGGACTGTCAGGCACACTGTCTGAGCATGGAAAGCCAGAGGGAGGCAAATATAAATAAAGTGAATTTCAAGATTTTTGGGGAGAATTAGGAGACCTGGAATTTTTCAAAAGAAGACAAGACACTTCTGGGCACAAGCAACTCCAGGTTCTGAGGAGTTGGCTTGCTGTATGGGCAGACTTTCCTGTTGTGCTGCCATGAACAGGACTGGCATGTTCTCTCTTCAGACTCAGGCCCTTGCTTTTCTGCCACACCCCATAGTGTCCTCTCACCCTTCTACTCTACAGTGCTCTTTCCTGTTGGAAATGCTATGAACTATTTTTTACTGGTTCTATTCCTAACAAGGCTGAATGGAAAAAGTAATTTAAAACGGCTGAATGATCTATTAATGTATCTATTCATATACAATTGCCTCATAGGAACATTTTGAGGATCACAAGACATTTCTTACATGATATTGGACCATTTGATGAAAGACATTATTCTAAGCATTATTATTATTTTCGTGTAAGTGTATCCTCTATTTAACATATAATCAATGTTAGAAATGCTCATTCTTCATTGTTCTTCATTGTGTAATTTTTATTTAAAAACATATAAATGTTCTATTTAGTGTTTGTATGTACACATATATTACATTTAAAAGCTGTTGATTTTCTTTGAGCCAAAAAAGGATTAAAACAAAACTTTGGAACAAGTTGAGATGTTACTTTTGCTGAATATGCTTTAGGAAAAGAATGACGGAATCCCCACTCTGAAACCTCAAATGTGCTTCTTAAGGTGATCCTTTACTGTCAGAAAGAGGGAAGTGGTTCAGAATAAAACCAATTAAACTTTATCTAGAAAGTTTGAAGATAGAGTCTCATGATCAAGGTGTTGTAAAGCATTGCATTTGGAACAAATCTGGCCTGTGCTTCAGGGAGTTTGCCATTAGCATCTTTTGCACAATCATCCCCTGAACCATTCAAGATGTGAGTTTTAACCTTGATGTTAAAGAACCATTTGAGGTCAGTATTCTGTTGTTAAAGTTTGTTTTTGTAGATCTATTAAAAATCAAATCGTTTTACAGCATAGCTTATGAGGGCTTGAGATGCACTACAAGTTTTCTGACATGTAGTAAACCACAAAACATCCATTTAATTTGTGAACATTGATGGTGTGGTGGAAAATGGCATTGCTTCTTTGATGTTTGTGGAGTCACGCCAATTTACACCAGCCCAGGAATTTGGTCTATTGTTCCTGCAAGCATCCTATGACATTTTAAATTATCAAGACGATCATCTTGCAAAGACATCCAAAGTATTAGAATAACAGTTCCCTGGCAAATACTCTTGGGAGACTTAAGTTGTTAAAAAAATAAATTACATGTGTTCTTTTTATATGAATAAAAAACTTCTTTCATAAGAAGGCATGACTTACTAGGAAGCCGAAGCTGTGATTTCCTAGCTGTGGATACAGCTTTGTGAATCAGAAAGACAGACATCTCAGTGCAGCAACTGATGTTTGCTCAGACTTGTAGGGCATAAAGTTTTAATGTCCTCAAATAAAGGCATCCAGGAGCTAATCTCCTTTTTTTAGTTTCTTTTTAGGGGTTTCTCCCTGTTTTTTTCCATCCTGTCTTTGTCATTAAGAGTGCATGTAAAAACATATATGAGAAGAAAGGCAGCAAATAATTTGTCTTGCCTTTTCTATCTCTGTCTTTATGGAATTAACAGGTTTTTACCCCGATGTTGTGTTTGGTCCTGGTTTCAAGCAAACCAGCTGAAAATGGGCATTTCATTTAGAGGAGTGGGAAAGGTGTCAGAAGGTACAGAATATTCTACACAATGAAGTGCATGTACCCACAGACATTCGTGTGTTAATCTACAAGGGTCTACATACAGGATGATATGTCAGTAAAATGATCTTTAGCCAGTATTAGTTGGAGCCTTTCAGAAAGGAGAGAGGAGGAAACAAATGCTCAAACAAATGCTCATAGTTAGAGCTACGCCCCCTCTCTAAGAAAAAATAGGTTAGCTTGGTGGCAGAACTCAGTAGCACTAAGAATTCCTCCTGAGCATGTTTCATGTACCCAAAGGGAGAACACATGGATATGGAATAATGGGGCTTCAAGAAAATCTAAAGCAATTTGAAGATGTTTCTGACTCTGCCACAAGGCTCACAGATGCTGTTTGGCGAAATTTTTTTGCTAAGGTTTCTTTATATGGCAAGAAAAGAAAAATATCAACCTGTTTTTTTCTAATAGTGATACTCCATAAAAGGAAAGAAGAAGCAGTTGAAAAAAAGCTAAAAGATTAATGGAGCTTTTTCAACATAACCATATCTGCAGATACAATTATATGTTTTGAGTGTTGCTATGTCAAAACAGTAAAATTCATGACAGACTTATTTCTCAAGTATTCCACATTGGACAACCTTTGTTGCATGAGAAAATTAATCTACTACTGAATACTGTCATATTAATTTTTGCTTTGTGCAGATACAGACAAACATAGAGGACAAAATTGTTATCTTAAAAATGAATTTACACTAACTGCTGCACTGTTTGGATGAATGCAAACTGTCAGGGAAATATAATTTAGGTAAATTCACTTGTTTTTACTTTCATATTTCAGTAGTAACAGAGACTGCCTTGCACAACACCAGGGATTAACATTTTAAGGAATCAAACTGGAAAACATCATGCTGTTCAAAGGAACAGTTAGCTAAAGGAATATTTATGAGAAATTGGAACTTTGCTAGAAATTGGCGGAAGCAGTCATCCCAGGTCGTGGAGAATTTTTGCTATTTTGAGAATAGATTTGATCTCAGTATGGGGTGAAAAGCCACAATTTAGAAATTCTCAGGTTTGCAGAATGGGGAACTGTATGTTCTGAGCTGAAAAAATTCTTTTCCTTTTAAATATTCAGTAGTGAAAACTTTTGTCTCTCAAGTCCAGCTGCATTTTATTTATTTAGTCTGAAGTTACTGAAGCAACACTGGGGATTGAAAGGATACATTTGAAATGGCACTGAGAAAGCCTGACACTTTGAGGGAGACACAAAAAAAAAATTAGGAGAATTCCCAGAGGAACAGTTATTTTTTATAAAAGCTATAACAAATATATATGAAAATTAGCTCAAACTGAACCAATACACACAGCAATATTGAGAAAAGCAGAGTGTTTATCAGACTGATATGCTGTTACTTAAGGTTTATGTAGCCCTATATGCTACTGGGGAAAACTGGATTACTGGTTGAACCAAGATGACCGAGTGCTAGATTTGCAAACGTTTTGTCCTGCAGTATCTCTAGAGCACTAGAAACACACTTTCAGATGCTCTCTGTTTTAGGACACCTCAGAAATCAGGTATGTGTTTGGTTTTGTTATTTCTTGATAACAGAAGAAGGAAAACAGCAAGTGAACTGTACCTGATTTTTGAGGGAAGTTATCTACATCACTTAGTATTTAAAAGGAGATTTTATTTGCCCTAGCTCTTTATTTGACTTTCCTCTTCTTGCCCTGTTTGCTAAAATCTGTTGGTTTTCTTATTTTTAAGGAAAATGACATTGAAATTTGTAATGGAGCTGTGGGGATGTAACAGTAAACAGCTGAGAGTGTTGTATTATCAATTATAGGTGTAAGTATATAGTTTTGTGGGTTGTATCTAAAGGAATACAAAGGTATTATTTGAGACCTGTGTACAAATACCATGTATGTATCCCAACATGCCAAATAAGTTTATATGTAGATCCACTATATACTTGGTACATCACAGAGGTGAGCTTGAATGAGACAAACTTTTTCTCACACCTCGTAATGATATTCTAACTTTGGGAAGAGGCTTGAATAAATCAGTTGTGACAGGAAAACTAGCCACAAGAGGCAACCAAAATTTTTATTTTGCAGCCTGAGGTGCCTGCCAGCTTCAACTTCTTAAAGCATAAACCTGCAATAGTTATTTTAGGTTTAAGAGAACGGGGTGTAGCTTACTGAGCATGAGGCCATTCAGCAAATACTTCACGTTGGGGTGTGATGCTCACCCTGTTGGACTATAAAGCCAATAAGGCATCATTTCTCATCCCATTTTTACTTAGTGACTATATTTTCCTTGTTCTTAGGCACCACTACTGACTGAACAACACAGAAAATATTATGAAAATTTCAGATAAGGTTGTTCAATTTTATTATGATGCACTATCTTCTGTTGCTAAACAATAGAAAGTTTTACCTTCGACCAGCTAAAGCTGTGGTTTCAATCTTATTCACAGATCATTAATATAGTACAAATACAAGTGTTGTGACTTTACTGGGATTGTGGGATTCTCTCCAAGTCATAGCTACACCTACAACTCATGCAAACTTCCTTTGGTTATGTTGTATTCACTTAATTTCATACAGCCATAAAACAAAAGATGCAGTAAGCCAGTTTGCATTATAAGACTAATTGTGATTGACTCTCTATATAGTGATAAAAAATTGATATGGTAAGTCTTAAAAGTAAGGGGGAGACATGTGAACTATTTCTGAAAAAAAAAAAAAAAAGGGTAAAAAGTGGTTATTCTTAATAAGCAAAATTCTGCAGCAATGATCTTAGTGATATTTTTGTTTGAGAAAGGAAATATACAACATTATAAAAATATTTAAGTGTCAGTTTCTGGATTTCATACAGAAATTAACTTGTAATGTTTGAACATCCATGTTCTTGGTGTGATTAAGTGTATATTGGTGACTGAAACACATTTTCTGCTCCTTCACTTGTCACTGTGTCAATATTTTGACACACAGGACTATAGACTCACAGAAGCTTTTATATCATTAAGGACTTCTGTAGATCATTTGGTGCAAGCCCTTCCACTCAAACCAGGGATTACTCCAAAATCAGTTTTTAGCAGGCTATTTTGAGAGATATTGGCACTCCCTGTGCTGCATGAAAGAACTCTGCTATGCAGCCAGTGACAGCAGGCAGTAGCCAAAGCTGTCTTTGAGCCTGATTCAGTGGGCTCTCCTTTAGCAGAGCTTATGATAAAAAATCAATGTAAACCAAAGCATTCTTGGCATAGTATTTACATTATGTTGAATCATGTTTAGAGGAAAACTGTGCTGGGAGATGTGAAGGGTGTCAGGAAAAGTAATGATCCCGGCTTTAAGTCCTTCTGGAAATTCTTGCTCTAAATGTCTGTCTGTAGGTCAGCAAAGGCAATTATGTACACTTTAGGGAACTGGTGATGTATGTGACTACTTTCTGTTGAAAACTCTGCTGCCCCAAGGGGCTCCTCCAGCAAGCAGCCTAGCTCTCAGAAAGAGACTTGAAGCATAAATCGCTAACCTTGAGTGAAGAGCACACCATCCGCGCAATAAAATCCAGCTGTAAACACAGAGAAAGGCCACATCTTTGATAGCTTCCTCAAATGATTGCAGGTTTCCTTTTTAAGCCTTCCTCTCACTTAAGCATCTCGGAAAGCTAAGGTGCAGGTAACCGTGACTTTCACTTTTAGCGTGTTTATCCCTGTGACTCTTATTTTGCTGTGGCTATTTACTTGCTTTCTCCCCCTCCACTTTTCCTGTGCTTATTCCCTTCTTCATCTGCTTAGTCACATAAGCTCCACTATCTACTCAGAATGGGAAACAACCATGAAACCCATGTGATTTTTATTTCAGTCAAAGTTCTTCATGGATTCAAGGAATTATTATGCAAGACTTTAGTTTTGTTCACAGAAAGAGTATTACTTTCTTGTTTATTTTGCATTCTTTGCCTTCTCTCATCTATTCACATATTTCACCCCTTCTAATTTTTTTTTTTTTAATCTGAAAATGTTTGGCTGTTGTAGGGCTTTTATGCCTTTTCTGTATGTGTCTATATCAGATAATTTGTTAAAGGAAAATTGTTTGGCTAAATAAGAATAATGTTGTAATAAGGGTGGAGTACATTTCTTGTTTTTAAAAATTCATTCCAAGATTTTAATCTTCATTTTTACTGCAAATGTTTAGCCAAAGAAATAAAATAAACAGAAAATCACAGAGGGTAAAATTGGTGTAAGACAACAGTAATTTTATTTTTTTTGCTAGATACTCACCGACTCTAGAATGAATTTGAAAAAACAGTTCTCTTCAGTGTCTGCTATTTATAAACCCTTCTTGGGTTTTTTTTTCCCTTTTCCATTAAGATTTAAGACCAAAATGCATTCAGAAAACAAATCCAAAGAAGCCAGGTCCTTCAGGATGTTGTGTTGTCTGCACGCCACTTTCTCTGTGTCCACCCCAGTAGTTACACAAGACATTAAGGTCACCTTAAAGTCCAGATTTACTAAAAATCTGTAAGGCCAAACCTATATAACCCTCCTAGGTATTCCACTCCACAGATCTGCAGGCTCTGTGGCAACCAGGCAGCAATAGACTTGCATTCAGTTCCTCTGGAAAGCGTGAACATGGACACCACAAGTACATTCACAGCAAATCCACTCTGCTCTTAGATAAGCCTAGACAGATCAGAAAACCAGAAATGGTTTGCTAGGAGGCCTGAGTGAGAGCATTTTGGAGATGCCTTATTACTGTGTTCTAAAGAGAATCACAGTGTGGTTGACCTTGGTGACACTTGTGGAATTATCAGGGAAAGGAAGTAATTTGGTTGAGCTAATTACCCTGGGTTCAACCTTGTTGCTAGTTCTCAGTGGCAAAAACCCCCCTGGATTTTACAGGATCTTTAATGTTCAGAGAAGACTTTGCTGCAGAGGCAAAGCTTCCAATGGTCCACAATCAGTGTGCCACCTTTTCTTCTATCAGCTGTGTATCAAAGAAAAGGAGAATGAATCAGTGGAACAGGGACTCTGGTGCAGTCACCTCTGAAATATGCTAGTTTGTGACTTTAAGTGTTGGCCTCATGGGGCCATTGCTAGTTGGGGAGCTTTTCTCGGGAATGTTTACTGAAAGAGCACATTTTAAAGTAACGGAGGAATATCTGCCAAGTGGAAGCATTCTTACCCATATCTTGTGACTAGTGCATCCAGTCAACGCATTCTGTTTCCCAGCCTAGGATAATTAAACCAGATGCTCTTGAATAAACTACGGAATACTGCAAAACAATTTTCCTGTTTAATTAAAATGATAAACATTTTCTCTTAATACAAAATTCATCAACAAGAAAAGAGTTTGGATTTGGCTACAAAATTATTTGCTGTATTCCATACTGCAAGGTGGTCATTTGTGATACTGGTGTGTTATTTCTGAACCAACATCAAAGGTTTAATGAACATGAAAGCTAATCAGAAAAAAAAGAACATCTGTTTTACTTCGCTACCTGTCAATTTGTCTGCTAGACATAGGTAACCAATCATATCCACATTGTTAAAATTATTTTTCAAATGCAAAAGGGTAAACCTGAAATATCTTTAAACTTAACACCAAGTAGAGATGCTGGGACAATTTTTGAGGGATAAATATTGGCCCTATTTTGCATAGCAATTTCATAAATATATATAAGAAGATCAGATTACCTAAATCTTTTCTAAAGTCATAGTCTGCCCTACCAGAATATTCTATGAATAGAAATTTAACTAAGTTTCTTCTAAGTTCATTGATATGGTTAAACAAAAACCTGGCACAATCTTGGGGATTTAGTTAATTGTTTATTTATAGTATATTTTACCTTCATAAACATAAATAATATGATTGGGGTTTTTTTCCAGTGTCAGATGCAGGGGGTTTAATTTCCTTAAATACAATGCAACAGAAGAAGGAAAATGTGAAATATCCCATACTCTTCTAACTGGCCATAGTTGATTTTCTGTTGATGATTATTTTGATGAGTAAAAAAATAGTAAACTGAATGATTCAGTCTCTCTTTCTGCCTGTCATCAAAATGTAAATATTTTCAAATCACGTATATATTTATATGCTTATTCTTTTGCATGTTTTGTTTTTATACGATAGCTTGATCACTTTGGCAGATCATATTGTAAGGATGTGGGGTAGTTAGATGTGTTTTAACAGATAAATTATGTGATATTGTTTCAGCTTCTTGGCTGAGTAACTGTATCTTCTACTCAGGCAGTCTTGAGAAAATTAAGTTCAAAAGAAGATATGGCAGTACCTTACCCGAAGGTGATTCCAACAGAATATGTATCTGTCTTCTTGACATGTATCCATCTTGTTCCATCAATTCTTAATCCCTCTAGAGTATTTTCTTCCACTTCTAATTTCCCGCTGCCATATGTGCTCTATTCTCTGACTGGCAATGCATTTGATCCCAATGGTCTAGGCCCAGTGTTTCTTCCCATTCTCAAATCAGTGGAAATTAGGCTAGAGCAAAATTGTCTCTGACCCTGTCTGTTTTATGCCACAGTTCTCCCAAATCTGCACAAATATATCTTCCCCACTTCATACCTCTTTAATGATCTTTATACCACTTCATTGACTGCTTTACCGCCAATCTGTTTTGAGAACTCCTTCCAAAAAAAGCAACGCTCCTTCCCATATATTCGAGCAGGTACCATGCCACATCCTCGTGACTCTTGGCTTTACATTGTGCAAGGGAAGGAGGATGAATATGTAACATTCCAGGCCTCATAGGACTGAGATGCTTCCTGCTGGGCAAAGAGGAGAGGTGAAGTTTAAATCCTAACACATACCTAAAAGGTAAAGGTGAAATTTTTTGAGTCACAGATTTTGACTTACATGTGGATATCCTGCCAAAGTTCCATTTGGGATGGAATAGTGTTTATTAGATAAGGCAGGCAATGAAGAAGGATTGTCTATTTAATTTTGAGTGAGTATGCTCTTGACACATTTCTGTTAATAAACATCAGACATGTAAGTGCAATTAGCCCCCAGATATTCATATAACATCACTATCCTCCTAGTTGTATGGGAATGTGAGTCAAAGATATGAGGGTAGAAAAATGTTTAAATAAATTCAGAGTTAATTTCCTCTATTCCCGGGATTTTTGACCTTGAGAGAAGTTTAGAGTTGTGAAGAAGAAATTAAGTAGAGCTGTTTACTGGCCCCATCTCCAAACAGCAGTGGACAGCTGTCTACAAATACACACAACTGTGGACACAAACCACTATTTCATTTTTAAAAATTGCCTGCAGGTACTTGTTTTGAATCTAGAACACCTACGGAAATACGCCTGGTACAAGCGTGTGAAATAAACTGCTATGGGAAACCCTCTAATTCATTTAAGTTTGTAATCATGCTATTTATAACATTCATAATCTCCGAACAGATGACTTACTCCAAATTCTGATGGAAGACTACTGGGCAAGCTTGTTTTTTATATAAAATAGTTATCTGCCTTATGAGCTGCTTCACTTTAGAATTCAGCAAGCAGAAGATATGAAATCTTACTCCCTGTCATTGAGTGGTAGTGATTTTCCCCCCATTCCAATTCCAGTCATGCCATATTTAAGCTAAGCAGATGTTTCCAGCTTGAAATATCCAGGTAGAGAACAAACAACATTGTTGACAAGGAACACTTAAAAATCATTAAGATTGACCACAAATTAAGGAAGCCAGTGCAACCAGTGAAAATGTCAATTTTATTTTAAGATGTTGGCACTAATTTCTTGTGATAGACATGGTAGACAGGAGCAGAAAATTACTCCCTCAGGGCTACTTATCTGCAAAATCCCTGCCCACTTACAGAATTTCTTAGAGATGAGAAGGGTTTTTGAAGATTTGTAAAACTTAACAGAAAGCTATATACCATTTCCATGTAGCTATTGGAAAATGATTCACCTTTCAGACTTGTATAGTGGTGCAAAAGGAATCTATAACTGTGTATGCAACAAAGCCTATGTATTGCTTTTCTGAAAATGTCTTTAATGATATACTCCGGCACAGATTGTTTTTTATGAAAAATGACAGCTTTCAAAGTTCAGGCAGAAGTGAATTTAACATTTCCATAAATAATGGAATTAGTATTAGCAATAGAAGGAGAACTGAGGAATACTGCAAGACATGCTTAGGACCAAGGGAAAACAAACTACTCTAGTAAACAAAATATAAAGCAATCTGGAGGAGTCTCAAGCTCACAAAGGATTTTTCTGCTCTGAAAGAGCTAGCTCACTCTAGATGAGTATGCATACTGTAAGTGGTGTCTTACAAGAAATGCCTTGCAAGAAATTGCAAGATCAGGCATTAAGCCAGAAAATGTAAAGCAGTGCATCAATGATCTTCTCAAGTCAATGATATGGAGACAAAAAGAATATGAAAGGGAAGGAGTAAAGAACTTTCTTATCCTGCAGAATGATGTATATTTCTGAAAGAAAAGAAAGCAGAGCCTTGCCAGCTAGTGACATACATAAATAATTATATACTCAAGATGTGAAGAGAAAGACTTCCATTTCACATTTGTTTATCAGTTTATATGGAGTGTATGTTTCAGCTGTGTATAGCACATCTGATCCTGGTCACAACTGTAGTACTGACAAAAAGAAAAGCGAAATAAAATAAAAGCTAAAACATATCTTAAAATATATAATAAGATAAAAACCTGAAGAATATATAGAGCAGAGGTTTTTTTATTCATTGTGTTCAAGGGATCAATGTGAATTTCTTGGCAGAAAATTGCATGTAAAAAATTAAATGGAAACTCAGACAAACCTTTAAATGAGAATCTACCAGGCACTGAAGACTGACATAATGTTGTTGTTGAAAGAGGTTAATGAGTTGTAAAGACCAAGATTTGTATCTAGACCAAAACATATGAATACAAAGTGAGTGCCTAAGATCCTCAGAGAAAATGAGGTTAAATTAAAGAGTGTAGATGATAGGCCAACATCATTTCACTGTTGTAATATTATGAATGAACCTCCTCTTTCATTAAGCCAGACACAACTATCCACATCTGAAGGGCCTATGTAAAAGCTAGTGACTAATGTCTAAATGTTAGATAATTACTGTATGTGTACAGAGAGACAACTAGTCAGCGGAGTTAGTTGGAAGATGATTGTAAGAAATATATGTTTTAGACATTCAAAAATGTTTGTTTATGTTGATGTAATAAGTGGTAGATTGAACTTTAATCATCTTTCAGAATTTTCTAAAGAAGTGATTTTGCAAGTGCTGTTTACAGCCTCATCTCTTGCACAGGTAACACTGATAAGCCAACAAAGGCACTTCAAACAAAACATCACAGACCTGTAAAAGAAAGCACATGTTTAAACTACAAATAGGGATTTTGATGGTGTCACAGTAGAGAGAGGGGTCCATCTTGCGTAAAACATTGGATGAACAGTGAAAGGATTCAGACTTTCTGAATACAGCTTCTAAAAGCACACGTGCCTTCATTTACTTTTTAACAACATTATTTCTCTTAGTTCTTTAGCAGTTTCAAATTATTTACATAGTTTGCTAAGAATAAGAGCTGTGTCTTGTACTGAGAGAGAGAACCAAGTATTTTAGATCTTCCCTGGCTCTCCATGCTGTTTATTTATTTTGAGCAACTATTTATCTGTAATATAAGAGAAGGGATAGTTCTGACCCATGCTGGCAATCTCTGGAGAGTGGTCAAAAGACACGATTTACTGCCAGTTGGAGACAGAAAGTCTAACTTTTATCACTGGACTTTCAAGTGCTTCCATAATTGCATGGGAAGTCTCTTTACCATTTGGACAGATCACAAACCACTTGTGGGTTTGCTAGTGAAACTCAATGCCAGCTGTAGCAGCTGTCTGATTGCAGCATTGGGCTTTGACCAAAGCCTTCAAAAAATTTGTTGGAGTGCCATCAACCACTGCTGTTATCACAATATGGGAATTTTAGAGTGCCTATGTTGTTTATGAAATACCTGAGGTAGATGCTGAGGAAATCTTTCCAAATAAGGGAGTCTTCCTGAAGAAACCTTGAAGACAACTACTCTTGCTGAGGGAAAATCACGTTATCTCCTGGGATAAGGTAAGTAATTTTAAAACACTTCAAGTGGATTGAGTTTGGGAGATTTAGGAGCAAAGAACCAGAAAAATTGCTGGGAGTGAATATGTAATTTAACACAAATATCACTGTATCTGTCAAGAATGAAATAAAATCCTGGCAGTATTATTAGAAGCTCAGCCTGCTAATCCTTGCATAAATCTTTGACTTGAGTAAGTTTTGAGTGGCTGAATAGAGATGGTACTGTATGGTCAGACACTGAGGCATCACCAGGGCTATTGGTGAAAAGCAGAGACAGATAGCAACTATATGCAAGTTTGCTGAAGGATGCCAAGTCTTGAGTATAAATTTATTTACTCTTACTTATATTTCCCAACTGCAACTGAGCTGACCTCTATTTGAACCTGTGAAGAAGATGTAAAGAACATAATTAATGGGAGGTTTGGATGAAATTTCTCTGAAATTCAGAAGATGGAAGAAAAATACTTATTTTTATTTAATCCAGCCAGCATGGAATAGCATTAGAGAACTTTGATTCCAGCAAGCATTGCAAAACCCAAAGCTGTAAATGCCATTCCAAAGAGAGAACTGGACTCAAAGAACTTGTTTATAGCATCATTTCCAATGTCTGGCAGCAGATTTCAGATTTTAACCTAAAAGAAATGTAAATTTATTTATTTAGAAGTACACATCATGATGTAAACAAAAAATGGCTGGATGACTTCAGGTGGTCAAAATGGTGTTATCTGGGTGATTCAGGGCATTTTTAGTACAGACATTTTTCATCTTTTCCTATTTTGTCATTTACCGTGGAGGAATTATTCTCCCCAAATCTGTCTGAAATTAACTCATCAAGTCCAATGTGAAGCATTGTGAATAGACAATCACCCTTAATTTTCCAGTCCTGTTTTCTTGAAGCTGAGAGATTTGATTTGCTCAGATAAGACCTGGATGAACAGGAAGTCCCAGCTTGTTCTAAACAAACTTTTAAGCTACTTGAGATTTTGTACATCATTGAGTACACATCATTTTCCATTTATAAAGCATTGCTTGATCTGCTTATCCCTGCTGTGTGGGTGATTAAAAAGCAAACCTGTTTGTGTGTGTACTCATGCACATTATTTTCTTGTCTTTTCCTGCATGTAGAAGAGCTAGACTGGAAGTTCTTGAGGACTCTGGTGGACACTCCATGAATCACATGAAACCCCAAGAGGCTCTTTAAATTCCCTCTTTTCAGAACTGTTGGATGGAAGCACATAGACAGCCACTGGATTGCAATTGGTTTTGGACCTTTTTTTTTTGTTTGTTTTGTGNCATTGGTTTCAGGCCTGCAAGTGTAGTAGAAAGTCATTAAGAACATAGTCATGGACAAAATGGGTCATAGAAGAAAGGGGTGTGTGTGTTCAACTTTTGAAAAGAGAGAAGTATAGAATACATATCAGTTTTGCAAATTAATAATAGTCTGGATCTTTAAAAACTTTTAAAGATATAAGAATTTTTAGAGTTTAGGCTGCTTTTTTTCTCTTAATTAAAAAGGCCCCAGAGCACCACGACTTGTTGATTAGATGGTTCTCGGCTTTCTGTTTTGAGCCCCCAGGCCTTGGGCTTTTAATACAGTTCCCATCAGCCAGGCTTGCATAAGGTAACATTATTGTGAAAACAGTGAAGTTCTGCACGGAGAGGGATGTTTTCCTCAGCCATGGATTTTGTATCTGCTGCATAGCAGAGCTGTTATAAAGCAGTTTGGCTCAGGAGCCTGTGTGTGCACATGGAGTATGAGAAGGAACCAGTGCTCTGCAGCCAGCCCCTCCTACGGCTGGCGCTGTGACAGGGATGTCACTCCTCGCCCTCCTCCCACACCCCGTGGCTGTGCAGTGACCCTCAGCCACCTTTGTGTGCAGGCAGGATGTGCGTGGCACTGCGGGATCCTGAGCCAGCGGCTTCCAGGCTGGTGTCTGGCAGCAGCAGCGCACGGGCATGCTGCTGGCTCTCTTGCTGGCCTTCGTGTGGCACGCTGCCTGTAGAGCAACAAGAGCTGTCTGCAGCTGCCCAGAGCAGGCTCAGACTGCAGAGGCCTCTTGTTTCTGGGTGGTGAGCTCCTTAGGTTCCCTTTGGACTGAAGGAAATCCTCATCCCTAATTTCTGTTGTTAGAGTAAAAGAGCATACAGTGCGAACCACTGTGAGAGAAGGGGCTGTTTTCCTGTGTGCTCATGTATTTAGGTGCTGATTGCCATTGGTATAGATACCTACCACTGTGTCGTTGACTCTGACCATTACTTAATTGCTAAGGCCTTTTTCTACCAATTACAAAACCTTTTCTTAGTGGTTTTGCTTATTTATTTATTTTACTCTTAAACATATAGTGCCAAGTCCTTGCTGGACCTAACTGGCCTCAGCTTTTTTTTTTTTTTTTTTACACTGATGGTCCAGCCAAGCAAAGCTTCCATCACTCTCACAGTGAAATCACATCATTCTTAAAGGCATGACTGTGTGAAATTGAAAGTACTAGAGCAGATCAGATTGACTCGGTGTCCACTTAAGTCAACAGAAATCATTAAAGCAAGTCCATTTTGAATCAAGACTCACATGCAAGGGATTGGACTCCTACTCTCACTTAAAAGACTTTAACATCTGTCTCACCTGATATCGGTATAATAACCCACAAAGATGATTACCTCTCTTGTCCAACAATCCCTGAGTTTACTTTTAAAGAGTTCTAAAAACAACAGCATTGATTTTTTTAAACTGTTTACTGTTTAGAGAGAACTCAGAAAACTCTGACTGAAAATCAGCAGTCATGAAAAACTTTTATTTCCTTGTTTGAATACTTAGACTTTTTTAGACTTGAATATTTAGACTTTTTCTCCTTAAAAATATCATGGTCAGACAAGCCAAAGTAAACTAAAGCCCCAAAGCAAACAACAGATTTCTTATTACTGTGTTCTCCCATTATTTATTTATTATTTATATTTTCACCAGGAATAATCATTAAGAAATGCCTTCTCTCCTAGTTTTGTTACAAACATGTCAGATAACAGTGTAGGCTTTCATTAGAAGACAGCTGCCCTTTCACTTCATTGTTGTGCTTGTTTTCTGCTGTGTACTAAAACCTGTCTGTAAGACGCCCACTCAGACTGGGAAAAAAAGTATCCATTGTAGGCAGGTGGTCCTTCCTTGAGCATTTTCTGATTAGAAACACATGTTCAGGAGCATGAGGAGGCTTCTGTAAAGGGACAGTGAAACAGAAGCCAAGGAACTGGTGATGCTGCACAGGCAATGCAGCTGAAGCAGATAATTTATTTTTGATTGAATCACAGTTTTATTGCAGTTTTCTGCTATGTACTGCAAGTTGTATTGGTAGCTGACAGTTTTTGAACTCACCAGAGACACCCTGAAAACCCTGGATGCAAGGATACTGTTGCAGGGGTTCTTAGGAACTCCTGTGGTGTGCATGGGCAAGGTGGAACGGGTGCCCAGGAGCAGATGTTTTTTTGCTTTTCTTCTCTAAATTGCAATGGTCACATCAATGTGGCTGACCAATGTCCACGTTCTTAAAGTACAAAACACATTTTCCTGAGAATAAGGAAATTTCTCCATGGTGACAAATGAGTAAGAACAGTAACACAAAATTATTGGTCAATGGACCAACCTCTGTGAAGCTGAGATTGTCTCCAAGCACCAGGGCATAGGGGATCTCTCAGGACCCATGTGAATGGGTCATGCACCAGTGGAACATAAGGAAGGGAAGAGGATCCTGTACCGGTGCTGCTGTGCCTGCTGCTCTTTATCACCACCCCACTCTGAACAGCCTCCTCTCACTGCTCAGAGCCGTCATCACCATCACAGCATTTACAAGCACCTAGGAGCTATAAGTCATGGGGAGAGAGAACACTGCTGCTGTAAGTGGCCAGAGGTAGCTTGGGAAAAGCACTCATGGGCTAAAAGATGTTGAATGGAAGTAGACACCATGAGGAGCACATCATACAGGGACTGTGTCTTCCAGCTCTGTGTCCAAGATCTTCAGTGAAACAATGTGAGTTATTTGCATTCCCCCCTCTTCAACCTCTCTTACTCCAGCCCCTTGGGAAAACATATTTGAGTATCTCTAGCCCTCAACTGCCCCCTCTCTGTGTGCCAGAGACAGACAAGCTTTTCTCTATTTCATCAGGAAAGGATCAGAAAATGTCCTTGTTCCTTGTTGCATGGGAAATCAGGGCATGTTCCCTGAGATGTCAGAGACACTCACCTGTATAAAGCATTGCAAAGATTATTCAAAAGGCATTTTCTGTTAATAAGCTGAAGATTTGATATCCTGGTGTTCAAACTCAGGAGCCAACAACTCAGCCTAAGAGAGACAATATCACAGATTACAGGACAGATGGCAGCTTTCTGTTTCTGCAGTGCTAACTCTAAGATGTGCAGACACTGCTCTATGCTGTCTGGTGCTTCGTCTCATGGCCATTTAAAAGCTAAAAATCAGTGGAACCACGTTGATTTTATCTTTTTAACACCATGTCCTGGGCTTGATGTTAGCAAGACATGAGTCAGCTATTTTTCCCTTCACCAGCTGGGGAATCCTCTTTGGCAGATGAATTCTTTGTTGTCCCTAATGTGTCAATATCTTTCCCATTTATCTTACCATGTCTTCACAAAGTGCTTAGTTCAGAGGAGAAAATGTGTCCCAGTGTTTAACACATAAGTTTCAAATAACTAATGATCAAATATGAGTAAACCAAATAGTCATCATAAAACATGGTGTGTGCTATTCATGAATTGAAGTGTATTATTAAGTTCACACAAGGACAAGATACTTTGTTGTAGTCAGTAACAAAACTCCCATTGACTTCAGTGGGAGCAGAACCAAACTCCTTGCATGCCCCATCAGGCAATTGCAGCCATTTATTAGTAAAGTTCTGGTGCAGCTGGATGATGATACATTTTTGTTGCATGGCCAGGATAAAGTAAAAATAAGTTAATTCGTAAAAAACTTTACTTTGAATTCTTACATGAAACGGGTTTTTCAATTAATTTTTTTATATGTCTGCAGGGTGTGCTCACTGATAAAGAGGTTGGTTTCCATTCCATCAGAAAGCAAAAACACTGAAGATTGACAGACTCTCTGTGGGTCATGAATTTTCAGTGGAGCTGACCAACATGTTCCTCATAAAACAGCACAAGCTTTAATGACACCTGTTAAAACTAGCCTTACTGCTGCAAAAAGAGTCCAACAAAACATATTTAGAAATGTGACAGAATTTTTACGGCTTATTTCACTCTGAAAAAAAACCAACTTAGCATCTTTTTGCAGAACAATCTGTTTGTTGATTTAAGGCCAGTCTGGAGAATGTATTTAGGCAATCAAAAATGCAAATAGATACTCTTGTGAGATTTTGTGTCCGGCTATCCCAACTGAGGACACTAAAGTCTATTTTAACCTCTTCAAAGTTTGGAGATTGAGCTGTCTTGGCTTTCGGAGTGTCTTTTTCAATTGTTAGGCCAAACCACCTTTCTAAGCCAAACAGTGTCTCGCGTGTAAAGCTAGTAACTACCTCAGTGCTGGAAAGTGTTTTCTGAAATGAACAGGCTTGGAGATGTTTTCTGTGAATGAAAAAGCAGATATGTTAGCTTGACATTCTCATGATATATCCAGAGTTCAGAATATATTTACTTATTTGTAAAACTGATTGTTCTTAATGTACAATTATTCCAGTTGCTCCTCAAAGAAGATACAGACATCACAAAAAATGATAAAAGACTTGAAAAAATGGAATTGTTTGTAAAGTTTTCATAGCAAAGCTGCTGTTAATTACTTCAGCCTAGGAATTCAAAAGAAATGCGAAAATGTAATCTGCATCTGCAGGCATTTTCTGTAATTATGCAATTATTTTACATTTCTTGCAAAGAGTCAAGCAACAGCCTGTGCAACTTTGTTAGATGTCACAGGCTTTTTTGAAACTAGATATAAAATTATTCTATAAAAAGCCAGGTGTTTAATTTACAAACACTTCACAGATGGCTTATGTGTTTATAAACACAGACCTCCTGCAAGAGATGCGCAGAAATTGAGGTTTGGTTTGTATACATCCCATAATTTATGCCCTTGCAGCAAGGAAGACATAAACAGGATCTTTTTTTCTCATCGTGATCAACATCCCTGCTAGATACAGGTAGTTTTGGATGGTGTTTCTGGATAATCTTTAAATTCCATCTGCCTGCAGGAGGACTTCCTGACCTGCAGGGTGAATTTTATTAACACTGAGTTCCTACAAAAGCAACAGCCCAAACCAACCCACCCCAAAGCAAACAGAAATGCTTCCCTGTCTGCAAGACAGGTGGAATTAGAGGTCTCTGAGACTTTAGCATAATGAACGTGTTTAAATGTTCTTAACAAGTAAGATGCAATCCTGCTCCTTCAGGTAGGAGCTGAACATCATTTTCCCATTTCCCTGAACTAGAAAGCCTTGCTGAAGGAATTGCTACAATAGTATTGTAATTAACAGCAATTAATACAACAACAATGATGACAGTAAACCATTAATGTTCGTGAGAGCCTTCTGAAGCAAATTGGTGAGTATTTAAAGAGAAAACCTGTCTGGAGAGAAAGGGTTCTCTCTCCTTCCCCATCCTTTAGGTGTCACATGTTGCACAATGCATGAATAAGGATCACTGTTCTTTATGCAACCCTATTCCTCACCCTCACTGAGGCTGCATTTAATGCCTACTGTTATCTTAAAGGTTAAAAATGTACATTTTCACTTGCACGAGACTTTCAGCATCAGGACAGGGAGGAGTGGACACTAGGAAAAAGTTGACTGAAGTCAATACAAAGCTTCTTCCTGATTATAGTAAACCTTGAATTGGTCCCCAGCCTGGTTTAAGAATGAGTGTATTCAGTTGCAGAGATATGAATATAACAAAGCCTTTGACTGCCATGTCTTGTTCATTGGACTGCCCAGGAGATCTCAGTTTCACATTATATTCCAGACAAAATACATTGGGGCTAGAAATGAGCTTTGGCAATTACCTGCTGTAGTGAAAGCTGAGCAATATCAATGGTTAATTTATCCAATGTAAAACTGTTATGAAAACTGACAGGTATACTCTCTGATCTGAGGACGAATATAAATAGCTCCACCCAGTACTTTGTCATTTCAATTCATATTTTACTTGTATTTAAAAACACTTAAAACAAATTAGCATGTAAATAGTATACAAAGTTAATTAGGGATGATATTGCTTTTTAACAAATGATCCCCTCTATTTCCTGTACCTACTTAAAATACTAAAAAGCATTGAAATCTCATTACATCGGGATTTGGTAAGAACATAATGAGAAAAATATTAAATACATGGCAGAAAAAGGAAGCACCTGTGTTGTTTGCTACCATGACAGTGAACAACAGAATCATCCAATAATCTATTCTGTCTGGAGGGGTTGTCTGGAGGGCATCTGGTCCCAGCCCCCACTCAGAACAGGGTCAACTTTGCAGCTGTGTTGGCTTGCTCAGGGTCTTGGCCAGCTGAGCTGTAAACATTTCTGAGGATCGGGACTCCACTGTGTCTCTGGGCACCTGCTTCAATGATACATATGTATATACACACTGTAAATACAGTATGCTGAGGAGTTAATGTAATTTCAATGAAAACATTTCAAAAAAATAATTCAAAAGTGAGAAACAAATTTAACAGCCCTCATGGTGCAGTGATTTCTTGCAGCCCTGGAAAAGTCTTTAAGCAACACTAGCAGTGCTATGACTCAGTAACACAGGATAACGTCCCATAGCCAGGATTTTCCTGCTGATGTGACCAGAGGTTTTTGCAGCTGGACAATCAACAGTTTGCTTCCCCCCTCTCTGTATCCCTTAGAAAGTACAACAATTGCAACTTTAGGAATGGTTGGCGATTTGTCAGGATTTTCAAAGGAAGGGGTCAATTTCTTAACTTAGACAGCCTATGGCTTTTACCACAAATGGCCCAATTTGTAAAAATTCAAGAACTCAAGAACCAATATTCATGATGTAGGAGTGGCTAATATTCAGTCCAGGTTGTATTTATAGCTGGGTAACTTTTCTGGATTCATAGAGTTAGCTTCAAAATACCACAGACAGAAATCCGGGGAAAAAGGCACAAGATTTTTTTCAACCAGTAGAGGAAAAAAATGAAAAAGTATTTTTGAGTGTAACAATCCAAAGAATCCAGCTTAGTGCAAAAATACATCGTTAATGTAGTGGTTCTTCAGATCAGGAGAATGAAAGAGTAAATTTTCAAAAGTCAGAGTGCAAGCATGCAGATATTTTCTTTATTCTACCAGTTCATGGTTAATAGCACATAGTGCTGTAACATTGCAGCAAAAGATTTTTTGGGAGTCTGTAGACATTTTTTTATTTTTATCAGATCACATCAACAAATGTATGGTCTGTACAAAGATGTAAGAATGTTGTTATATTTTTCATACATATTGTAACTTAAGCTTTGTAAAAGAGTGAGGTAAAACTCAATTTACATCTTTTCTGAAATCACTCATTACAAAAATAAAGACATGTACAGCTTAATTCTGTCTGCTACACTATGGTACATGGCAATGTATATTTCTGGAGAATATTTATGTCAGATAGTTTGGAAAACTTATCAGAGGAATAAAAAGAAATAGGAGAGTGTTAATTTTTAGTCTGAGTTATTGTAAATGCACTGCTATAGACTGACATTGATCTTGAGATATGCGTAAGAACAAGGAAATGCTTCTAGACATAATGATAATGATTTTAAAAACAAGTCTAAGTCACAACTAACAAAGGCAAATATAATAAAAATTCATCATGCTTATTATTGGTACATGAAAATATACTTTCCATCTTCATCTTTATTTTTTTTTGCTTCTATAGGGAAACAAATGAACAAATTTGCAGTAATGGTAGGCCACAGAAGAATCACAATAAGAATTATATTTCCCTTGAAAGCTTCTTGCTGGTCATTTGGAAACACAGTGCTGTTCATGGGGTGGAAAAGGAGGAAGAAGTATAGGTTTGTGGGTATAAAGGATTTTTAAAGGATTTAAAAAAAAGGATAATTTCCCTCAAACCCAATTTTATCACTATTTTAAAAGTATTCCAGATTTTTTGAATTCATGTCCTGCAGCAAAACTGTGAGAAGCTGATGACTGAGATGGCTAAAATAAGACAACTTTGAAACTCAAAGCTCTGAAACCCCAAAAGTTGTTACTAGCCTTGTGCTTGACTCTCGTTTTTTAAAAAAAATCACATATTTAAAATCTCCTTCTGGTTGTGTAAACTCTATCTGGGGGTGAAAACAGAAGTCAAGTGAAGATTTCAAACAACTAAATAAGTACAACTAAATAAGTACAATAAGTAAAAATATTTACAGAATGTGGCTGCTTGACTGTAAAGAAGGTGCAAGACTTTAAAATGACAAACTCAATAAAAAAAAGACTATGTCCCCTCTGTTGCACTAAATCATGAACTGGTATCCTATAACTAGTGTGAATCATAACTTTATATCCATTTTTATAGTACAGCCTACTGAAATGCAAGAGTTCTCTTTTTGTTCTTGAACACTTGTTTTCATGTTCATGAATTTCAAAAGAACAGTCTTATTTGACATGGATGTTCTTGTTAAATGGGAGTGTGGTGTTGGTAATTGTCTGTGCATACCCTCTGCTACAATGGTGGCTGTACCAGCCTTTATTTTTTAAAAAGCAATTAAAATTCTAAGGATCTTCAGCATTAAAATTATAATATTATCATGCTCCTGGTTGGGATTCAGCTAACTTGAGGCTAGCTCAAGAGAAACAGGAGGGCATGCACGTGATGATTCCTCTCCTCAGCTCTCCCATCAGTCTTACCCTGGAGAGAGCAGTTTCATCTCTGTGTTTCCAGAGACATCCTAAACTCCAAACAACTTGGGACAACTGTGAGGTCCTTAATGCCAGGTGGCAGTAATCCTACCATCCTATCCAAAGCCCTATCCAAACCCTATCAGCCCATCTAGCTGAGGAGGCAATAAGTGGTAAGGGGAGTTGATGTTGGGCCGTGTTTTCCAGGCAAGACAAGGTCTGTGGCTAGGAATTGTGAAAGATCCTTTGGCCAGCAGTAAATGCAAGAGTTTACTGCTGTATGGTCACTCTTCCAACCCCCTCTCTCCCCAGCACTTTTCTTTGCTTTTGGTTTTTTGTTTTTTTAAGTGGCATAGGTCTTAGCATTCTTGTGAGAAATTTAAAAAGAGCTGGGTTTTTTGTTTTTTTTTTGAGGGATGAAGGGAAGGCTGAGATGTTTGCCTCTGCCTGGCATCAGAGAAGTTGTGGGTGCCCTAACCCTTGAGACACTCAAGGCCAGATTGGATGAAGTTTTGAGCAATCTGGTCTAGTGGACTATGTCCTTGCCCATTGCAGGAGGTTTGGAACTTGAAGAATTTTAAGTTCCCTTCCAGCCCAAGCCATTCTGTGATTCTGTCAGTCAGTTCCCTGTGCCCCATAGCAGCTCTGTATGGCTGTCAGTGCTGCCCTCTGAGTGCATCCTGGCTGGGGAAGCCCCTGCTGCCTGACAGAATTGCTGCTTCCCTGGCTGACACAAGAACAGCAGTGCCTGCCCCCATGGGGTTGGCCACAGTGAAGAGGCCACACACCAGCTCAGCACTGCTCAGTTTTCTCCATCACTGGGAAACTGGGGCAGGCAGCATTTCTGAGGGAACTTGGAGCATTTCAGGGAGACACAGAATGGGCCTTTGCATTCTTTTTTGTCCCACACATCTTACAGTTCTGTGGATTGCTTTTGCAGCCACAGGCTGAATGGGAAAGCACCCATGGAGGGTATGGAGACACTGGTATTTCAAACTTTGCCAGTGTAATGTCCATGCAAAACAGCTATTTTCCCCACAACTTCTTTTTGGAACTGTGACAACAACAACAAACAAACAAACTTAGGAACAGGAAGTCGGAGGACTTTTCCCACAAGGAAGGACAGAGGGAAGTCAAAAGAGGGAAATCCCCAAGAACATGCCTTTGAACCACACGTGTCCCATCTTGCTCTCTGGATGTTGCTCAGTGCCTGTGCTTTCTGCTCACCTCGAACTCTGATCTGCAACACGTTATAATCTGCTCATTAACAAGCAGAAGGGACTGCTCTATTCCAGCTTTACACCTGCATGCCTCATTTGGAATAGCAATAATGTGGTGATTAGTCTAAGTGAAGTGTATTTTAAAGTGGTTGATACGTTCTCTAATGGCAGGACAAGCACCTACTTTTTATCTCTTATATCTATCTGCAGTTCATTTAAATTGCCATACACAATGCTCTCTTTCCTAGCAAATATATTATTATCGCCTTTAACTCTGTGTAAATATCTTCACTTTGTACCAAGTTATGTCTAATGACTCAAAGAAAAAATTTACCTCACCTACACTGTGGTAAGGTCTTCCTTTCTAATAACATGAAGAAAGAATAGTGAATTTGCTATTAAATTTATATTAGCATGGATAGTTTGCAAGGCAGAGCAAGTTACAGAGCCCTCCAACTATGCTTTCACTTTTTCAGAATCATTGTTACTATTTTCATTTCCATAGGTGGTGCTGTGTTTAAACCTAAATGAATTTCAAAAATTGTGTTAATCTATATACCTTCCTTGAAATTATCAGATTATTATTCATGTAATTTCTAATGTACAATCTGAAGAAAATGTTCCTATTATGAAAAATAAAACCAGCTATTGATAGAGGACAATTTTTGGCTGCTCAATGAGTTTCAGACTTCTTTGCAGAGGTGTTTTTGGGTTTTGGATTTGTTTGATTGTTTTGAGTTTTTTGTTTGTTTTGGGTTTTTTGTTTGTTTTGTTGTGTTTTGGTATTTTTCCCCAGCACTTGCTGTAATCGTGTTTTTAAAACCAAGCAACACAAGCTCCCAGAAAGGGAACATTCTGTGCTGATGAGGCCCATTCCTGTACGTTACTTGTGGCTCTGCCATGCAATCCCTGCAGTAATTTATAACGACTAATCCAAAAACAAGCTGTTCCAAAAGCCTAGTTTTGGAAGGATAGAAATCTCATCTCCATCCTAAATTTATTCATGGCTTGTTTTTGTCTCAGTGGTGTCTATTACAAAATTATGTTTTTTGTCCAGACCTTAGATTTGTTTAACATGATAATGCAAAACTCTTTCAATCATCTTTTCTATTTTAAGCACTCATTCATTATTCCTTCAGTATGTTGATTCAAATTAAAACTTGTTGTTCTCAGAGAACTGGATGCTTTATTTCACACTGCACCAGTCTTCTACAAGGGAAGTAGTCTTGTACAAGAAGACTGTGCCAGTCTTCTACAAGGAATCATGCAAGGTAAAATCCTTGTATGCCTCAATATCATGTCTCCTTTTTTATGGAAGCATCTCTCTGTGAGTTCATTGTCACACTGACACCAACTTGAAGACCCAGATCTTTTGATCTAAGTGCTTGTTTGCAGTTGATGAACACTTCAATTATGGGATAAGTCCATGACAGTAGCTCCCACAATCCCCTCTGCCAAACTTCACTCGGTTGCATTGTCATGTCCATAAGTTCTTCCAGTTTGTCTCCTTGGTCTTTCCCAAATTAGAGGCAGGTTTAAACAGAAGTTTTCATCTCTACAATTTTTTCCATTCTGTCTGGTACAAAAACGCGTCAAGGGGTGTGTGCGTGCGTGCGTATTCCCAATAAACCCAAGATGATGTCAGAAGTATTTCTTGCAACAGAATTCCTTCTTTCAGCTGAAGGTCTTAATGCATGTCATTTGTTGTTGCCCTTTTAGTAGTTACTCAATTACCACTCTTCCTAAAAACTAAAATCTATGTGGGTTTTCTGTCAAAGGAGGAGTAGAGACATTGAAATACTCAATGCTCCTAGTGGATTACATTTTTCAGGCTTTGAAAAACGTGGTTTGTGTTGGTTTTGTTGTTTTTTTTTTAAATGAAAAACTCGTTACCTTACTATAGACTTGAACTGTTTTTCCTGGAAGTTGAAGTTTTTGTCATTGATTTCAATTGTACTTTAGGATTTGATGCTGTCTCCAAGGAAATAAACAACAATGCCCAAATGAGTAATGTTAATGAGATTTTCTATGCAGTTATGAACACAAAGAACATTAGATACTTGATTTCTCTTGTTCTAAATTAAAAAAACCTCAACTGTTATCTATTTTCATCTTAGAGACAAATAGACATCCCCTCTCCCCACCATGTTTTGAAAAACAGACATGATGAACCATCCTTTGCAATTAGCTAACCAAATTAATCTCTGAAGTTTGTAGGAGGTTTATGCACAAGATCATATCCATGTTGGGGTTTTTTTGTTTGATGTTGCAATGTCCTGTGCAGTTTCCAATTATCTCAACATTTCCAAACACAACTGCTTTGACTTAAAACCTATGTATGCTTTTATTTATTACATTTTGGATTAATAGGATGTAATGATTTTTGAAGTAATTGACTAACATTTGAATGCATTAAATGAAAATAGTAACATTTTGAATAAATGAAATTAATTAGTTGATTTATGTCTCCACTTCTGAATACCATATTCTTCATTTAAGATGTAAAAATGACCAGCAGTTTTAGAAGTTTAAAAAGGCTGGATAGCCCGAAACATTCTTGATTTCTAAACTATTGAATAAGGATCTTTTAAAAAGCAGGTACTCTTTGGTATCTTTAATAAATGAAAGAACCAAATTGCTCTGGAACATTCTAATACATACATTTTATGGTTCCAAAAATTTGCTTTCAAGATTCTGCCTCTCTGCATATAATTTTTTATCAGCATTCAGTGGCCTTGACCTAGTTCAGTACCTTTATGTATGAAACAGCTGCTCCTCTGTTTTGTCTTCGTTGCTCCAAAGACATAATATTTTCTTTTCCACAAGGTATGGGAAAGTTACTCTCTTGTTAGCATAATTTGGACTCTCTTGTATGTTTCAATGATAGAAAAAAAAATTATGCCTGTAATTGTAACAAGAAAAGACATGGGTTTCAAATTTATTTACAAAATGAATATTTTCCAATAACAACTTAATGCAAAAATAGTAATTGTGGGTATGTGAATGATGAAAGCAAGACAAAAAAACCCCTGTGGGTTGCAGTGTATTACTCCTGACAGATGTAGGGACGGGAAACTAAAGAGGCTGAGAGGATTTCGGTTTTACTTCTGTCCATTCACAGTGAGTTACCCAAAGATCTTTCCTCTTTGTGCATGCTGAATAGGCTGATTGATGCAGTGTTTTGTGAAGTGCCACAGTCTCCCTAGAGAAGGAATTCGGGAGCATTGGCCTTCCCTGTACCAGAAGGGGAAACAGGTCTAGAGCACTGCCGTGAAGGGGATTATACCTATGGGCAGTTATTAACTTGGTTCTAAAGACTTTCCACCTTTGGACTTTAACTGCTGAGAAAACTGGAAATTAGTAGCTGAAACCAATTTAGTGATTGAATCGTTGTCTTTGGGAACCCCTACTCAATTAGAAGACATCCCTGCGTGTATTCTTCCCAACAGATAGCACTGAAAATACCACAGTGGAATTCTGTCACCTACTTTGCCCAGTGCCTGGGTCTTCAGACTCAAGGACAAAAAATGGCTAAATATCAGGGGTTTTTTTATGAAGGAAAAACATAGATTTTTTTTTTATTCTTGTTCATTTGGTTTTCATCTGAGCTCACTAAAAGTTACCTGAAAAAAACAAGAGTTCTCACAGCTAGCTAATTTTCATAGATCAAAACCAGGAATCTCCCATGGATCCACAAGTTGAGACAGAAAGGTTTCTCACTCACTTGTGGATGTTATCACTTGCAATGCACATTAGGTTTCCAGCATGTGACACTACTTTGTCCTACCCTCATTGCATCATTGCTTGTGTGTGGAATGGGAAGAAAACTGTTCACAAACCACCATTTCAGAAGATAGTTGTCAGCATTCCCAAAATATGTTTATGAGCCTTAATATGACTAACTTTAATGAAGTTAATTCTAGCCAGAATTGTGTGAGTAAAAGGGTGAGGCTTTGAGAGATCCTGGCTGTCAGATGAATCAGAAGTTGACTTCACCTGATCTTTTTGCTTCCACAAACATGAAAGATATGGCAGTGTAATTATTCCCACACTGTCCTTTGGACTAGTTGCATTCTGTGTCCTAAAAACTCTCACATCAGGGCTGAGTTCTGATAGATGCCCATGTGGAGGAATAAAGCACTCCTAGGTAAGTCTGTGCCTAAGCAAAGCCACTATCACCTGACTCTGCTCCTCAAATATCCATGCTGCTTTGTATCCTTTCTCACAGTTTTTGCAACCAATCAAGGGCTGCATGAATCAGCTGGAATAACTGGAATGGATAAAAACCTTCTAGCTTGCTAGGACAAGCAAAAGTCTCATGCCTCCCAAGAAGGGCTGCAGGGAATGCAGATCTCCCTTCCAGATCTGAAAAGAGCATTTCCAGAGACAATATCCACACAGAGCTTCACATATTAATAAGCAACACATTTAAGATAATTGTGGTCAGATTTTTTGATTTCAATTTAACAAATGGTCTGTTTTATCTACTCAGAGGAAAGAAAGAAATTATAATGAAAAGATGCTCTGAAATTTATTTTCATTTGAAATTTCCTTATACTTCTTCTATATGACATAGTTCCCACATATTACTTTTAATGATTTGCTCTAGTAAGGCATTGATTAAGGGGCATTAATGATGATTTTCATGTTTTTCTAATTTAACATGCCTACAAGCATATTTGCACTGCTGCACATTTATTCTGGTTTTGCTTGGTTGTTCAGTGGTCGAATTGTAACAATTTTTTAACCATGTCCATGTGTATAATTCTCATGTATTTTGTATTCATCTTCAGCTAGGCTTTAATTAAGGTCTCTTGAACATGGGAAGTAGCTGGCTGCTGGCAGATCAGGTAGCTCCACTCAAATTGACCTACCATGTCAAGGTAGGGCAGGAAAAAAGTAAAATCTCCCCTGACACTGTTCCTTTATCAGCTGAAACTAAGACATAGACATGAGAAAAATATGCATATCTGAAACTCTAAAATTATGGGATGTAGGGTTTGAAGTCTAGGGGGGATTTAAGTCATGCCTTGGTAATGTACTTTTTTCCCACTGAGTGTGAATTTTGTTTGCATAAGACAGAAGAAAAATAGCATACTAAGTAGTGTAATAATGATGTGTGAGCAAAGCTGGCAAGTGTTTGTGGTTTATAGAGCCTCCTTTTCAGTGCAATCATAACTGCATCCCCCTGGAATAAAGCACAGAGCATAGACAGCACTGTTTTCAATGCAGACTGATATGAGCAAAAATAATAGAGAAAAAACCTAGTTTACTTCTGTAAAAGCCATATGTAGCATTTGTATTTCTGCATCTCTGTGATAGATCAGAAAATTATGATTTTCTGATCATTCTGATCAAAGAAATTATGCAGACAACTATGGACACAAATCTTAAAGTGATAGTGACAATGCTGAAGTAAGTTACTTTCATTTAATAATCATCACTCTTCTGTCATTAGGAAACAAGGAAATGACAGGAAGGAAACAAAACAGAAAACCTCCAAAGTTTAAAATTATTGGGGGAAAAGGTGTGATCTTCTGTTTTATGAAAGAATTTATTTTAGGATTTCTAACTCCCCCCTTTTTATTATTTTCCCATTGAAAAATTGATCAAGAGACTAAATAAAAATCCTCAAAGTAATTCTAAACGTGTTTATTATTCCAAAAGAGACTAATATTTATGTACCTTGAAAAATTTTTACCATTTGAATAAATGGGATTTTAAATGTCACAGTGTGTAAAAAATTATTTCAAAGAGGGGAACTAGATGGAGAGTTTTCAAAACACAGGTTTATTGACAGAAGTAGCCTGTTTTTGTTTGGGAAAGGATTAATTACATAGAAAATAGTCACTTTGTTCCCTCATAGGTCCCCTATAGAAATTTATGCCAACATTGCTGTAGTTTTTTATAATACTGCTATAATTCTTCTGGTCTACTGGTGTATGCAGGCAAGTGATAAAGAAGAGTTATACTCCTAAACTGCCTTAAAATCAATTCAAAGGTG
Source organism: Cisticola juncidis (assembly GCA_013400215.1). Lineage (NCBI taxonomy): Eukaryota > Metazoa > Chordata > Aves > Passeriformes > Cisticolidae > Cisticola > Cisticola juncidis. Next base: position 90,303 of record VXBR01008118.1, read on the forward strand.
AGTGAGTCTCCATTAATATTTGATGCTTCTGAGCTACAGCACATAGTACACTAAATTAGCAAGATCTGAGCCTGAAACTGGCTGAAATTTTAAAATATTCTGGTCCTGGATCCTAACATGTCTGATTCTTTGGTTTCCTGATAGCTCCTGGACGTGTGAATGTGAGGGCTTCTTTCAAAAAAAAAGAGAAGTTGTCAAAGAATATGCTGCACATTATATCAGATGCTCTTGCCATCATCAGCTCTTCAAATCTGAAGTATGTCTAGTAAAATAGTGTTTAAATAGCTCATGGTTTACTTAAAACTGGAATTTACCAGGAAAATGAGAGCTTGCAATTTAATTTTAAAAAAATATAAAAAAGAGGAAGAAAACAGGAAGAAAACCCTGAATGACAAAACCCAGCAGTGCTGGACAATGAATATCTCTTGCTGTGCTGAGAACAGACACATCACAGTTGGCACCCTTGCCCTCAGTGACCCCGTTCCTCCCATCTGTGGGGTGGGCTATGTGCAGTCAGACTGTGAGGTGAGGACAGGTGAGGTTTGCCACCAAGCCACACAGCCCTGCTGGTGCAGGCATGGACACAAGGCTTGGTACCACGTTGCTGCAGCTGGCCCTCCTTCACTGTCTCAAGGCAGGGCAGGTCACAGGGTGCCCTGGGAAGGAAAGACAGGCTCATTCCTCGCCTAAGCCTTGGCTGTCTGCTGCTGACATGGTTAAGAGAAGCAGAGATCCTAGTCAATCTCTTTGATAAAATTTTTTTCTCCAACAGGGCTGTAGCAGGGAAAGGCGAGATTGGTCTCCTCAGCCTTTGGTGACCTGCTCTGGGGAGAATGGTGGTAAACTGGCTGTGGGAGAAGCCTGGAAAGCTCCCAGGAATTGGAACAACGGAATAGGAACTTCCTGAAGCAAAATGCTTCTCTTGCAGCTCCAGCAGCTACAAGAGAGGGGGGAATTTGAGATCTTTTCCAAGTATGAAAAGGGCACCCAGCTACCCAAAGCATCTGCCCTGGCTGCAGCTCTGCACCCAGGACACAGTGGGGCAAGACATCAGAAGATGGCTGTGCCAGTCATGGATCCCAAGGCAGCAGCTCCCATCTGTGCTGAGCCTTGGAGCTCTCCTATCTGTTTTGGAGCTAAGCTCATGGTGAAAGCAAGGTATGACTTCTCAGATAAAACACTCTTTCTATTCCTTCTCCACAGATAGAGACCAATGTATGTTGTGCAAGTTATTAAGCAACCATAAGCTTTATACCATGGTGGTGACAGGAATTCATTCCCAGTGACCTCAAGTAGAACAAAAAAGAACACATTTCATAACTGTCAAGTATCAAGCCATCTTTTTCCTGTAAATGCAACTTTTTTACTTTTCTGTCAGTTTCAGATACAAGATCAGATTATTTGCATTAGAAATTCAAAATGTTAATGTCACTATGTCTTAAAGGGTTTGAATAGCTCCAATGAGGAAAAGAATAATTCCAGTATTCTGAGCAGAGTGTAATGAAAAGATATTGAGAACAAATGCATTTCTCAAACTAGTTTTGCATACTTATAAATGTGACTAATGCAAGATACTGTAAATGGAATTAATATTGAGAAATCAGTTGAAAAGAGTATACAAAGCTCTACAGCTTTCAAACACTGCAGATAAAATAAAGATCAACATGCAAAAGATTGCATAAATTATTTTTAAAGCCATTTGTACAGCTGAGTGCTTTCAATATTCCAATGCTATGGAGGTAATCTGCATAAAAAACATGTTGGATATTCCAGTACTGCATATCAGTTCATAAATAATTACAGTAAGCATTTCAGCTATAGGAGCAGGGTACTCTTTTCCCCCTGTGGAGGGTCAGATGAATCATAGAAGTAATAGCTTCATTGTTTGTGGTTTGAACTTTTAGAGCCAAATCCTCTACTACTGAGATCAGAAGAAGCTTTGTCCATGTCTTTGGGAGAACTAAATGCCCAAGAGATTAAAATAAAAGTATAATAATAATAAAGATATCTGCAATCCTTATTTTCTGTCTAGTGTTTTAGCCATTTTTGTTTGATTGGGGTTATGATGCTGCCATTAAAAACAAACAAACAAACAAAACCCCCGAAACCAAACCAAACCAAAACAAAAAAAACAGCAAAAAAGCAACCAGCACATAGAAATATATTTCTATTATTCTTAGGTGTCTTTCCTGCAGATTGCAAAAATTTGGTTTTGTTTTCTCTGTGTGCCTCAGCACTTCTGGTTCCATCTGGAAGTGGAGATCAAAGCACTGCAGTCCCACAAGCAGGCAAGCATTTGTCTCTTGAACTGCACAAGGAAGCACTGGAAGGCTGACAAAGGATCATGCTGCTGCAGGGCTGGGGCCAGAGCGCTGCAGAGATTCATTGCTCCAAATTGCTTCAAGGGGCACCAGATCACATTTTGGAAGGCAGATCTTTAGGTGAGCTGCACAAATCTACCTGGACAGCTTATGAACTGGTTTTGTACTCCATCATAATATATATGTTTTAGAAGGAGGGGCCCCTTTTCAAGGAATCTATTATAGTAATCAGACAGAAATCAGAGGAGAAGCTCATTCAAGTTAACTGGCAACATGCTGTGCACATTATGAGACCTCACTTTCAGTAGACTCATAAATTCCAAAGTATTTTGAATGGGACTGTGTTAAAGAACAAAGCAAAATGGGCTGTATTTAAGCATGATTCTATTCCTGTTCTTTGCTTCTCAGTAGGCTGGTAACTTCTGAATTAGAGTAATTACTATGGCTTCTGGTTTGCTGCAGTTAGTCTCTGTTCTGCTTTCACACACACAGTGTTGAAAAGGTCAGGTCAGAAAGATCCATTGCACACGTGTAACTGTCCACATCACCCTGAGTGTCTTTGGACATGTATGTCTGGCTATAGATGTGAATTTGTCTTTACAGAAGGGACTAAATATGAATATGCCTTTGAATTTTTTTTCAGGAACTCTTTAGAAAATGTTTCAAATATATTCTCAGCTGAACTTGCACGTTAGTTTGTGCTTAGGAATACAAATTACATACAGCTAGCACTACTATTGTTACTCTCTTTTTAGAGGTATAAAGAAACACGAAATATAAGATCTAGCTACCAAATTGTATTTTAAGAGTCAATCAACAATTTACATATTCTGATAATTTCAATTCCCTTGTTACAAATGCAAAGATAAAACAAAAAGTTTCACCTGATAGGAAAAGAGAGAACTGCATGAAAATCAGCTTTTTCAGTTCACTTAGGGTTTGGATTAAAGTTACAACTGTGAGCTGAGCTAACAACTTGCAGCTGCCAAAAGGGGGAAGTCTTGCTCTCTGCACTTCCCTGCCTGAGCCTTTCTTTCCTTAGCCACCAGTCAACCAATGCTGCAGACAGTGCTGGCATCCCTCTGACCAGGAGAGAAGCTAGCTTAATCCCTGCCAAAAAAAATCTTATTCTTCTTTTGGAGGGGTAGGCCACAGCTTTTTTTACCCTTTCTTTTCTTTTTGGGCCCTTTTAGCGAGTGGAATGAGCTTCCTTGGCAGACACAGCAGTGCTAAAGCTGGCTGCTGGGTAGAGGGGAGCTGAGAAGATGGGACTGAACAGAGTAGATGGATACCAGGGAAGCTGGGTTTTACTCCCCTTCTGTGGTGCAGAACCATTAATTCCTTTTTAGCTGTTTAGAGAAATCATAACCTTACAGCACAATGTGATCAGAACAAACAATTTCATTTTGGCTCATGCAAACCCCAGTTTTTACTTATATATGGCCTTTGTACCAAGACAAATTATTAAAGGCAGATCTCTCAAAATATTCCTTTTACATGAGAATGACATACTTTTTCTGAAATGATTTTTAAGCTTTTATTTTTGAATTACATAAATACAGGCTTTAAGATGAAATATCATCTAGAAACTTAACATTTGAGTTCAAATTCATCATCTGGTATGTGCACATGTGAGTTTGCAAAGAAATTGCAGGGTGATTCAGAGGCTTTTGAGATCTTTGTAACATTTACTTTCCTCTCCTCTGCTGTTCTCTCTCCTCTGATTCATTTGAATATGATGCTGGGTCCTGGATGAAGGCTAGCTTGTCCAGTCCAGCTAAGAGAGTCTCTTTCCAGATAAAACAATCTAAGTATCTGCTGATCTTGACTGACTGTAGAAATCCAAAATGACTCCAATAAAATTGGTCAGCTGAAAGATCTGGCTTCCCTAATTCTTCTCTTTAGTATGGTAACTTGGACAAACCCCTCAGGACCAATCCCTCTCTGTACTGGATGTGATACAAGTATGTAATGATGGGTATGAAAACCCATGACTGCATTTCTGTGAATTTTGGCTGCTTGCACTGAATGTCTACACTCAAAAAAAATGGATTAAAAATAAAAGTTAATCCAATCTCCAGATTTACCTGTAGTCTAGCACAAAAAGAACAAAACTGATTTGTCTGAAGAAGTTCTCAATGGGGCATGTTGTATTAAATTCAAATTGGTGTTGGCTGAGAACTTCTGGCCCTGAGCTCTGGCACAGAGAAACTGTACCCTGCCACCAGACAGGGTCTCTGTAAAGGGATGGGGGAAGGAAGTAAGTGAAGACGTGGGACTAAAAACATTTTTACATTGTTTTGAAACTGAGGTGAGGTGATTATTAAGTTTTCCATGAGTCATTTGGCATTACTATCACAAAATTTTATATAGCACTTTACTCTTTCGTTTACCCTTTCTTACTCTTCCATATCAAATTTTCTGTTCTCAAGCAAGATGGGTCCTTTTACTCCAAAACAGACACCACCAGTAGATTGACATCCTAAGCCTGGCAGCTTTTCCTCTTGGAAGGCTGGCTGAGATTGTATGCCATGAGAACAAGGATTACAGCTTCCCCCACAGCCATGGCATAGCTCAGGGTTCACAAAGGCAGGGAGGGCAGGGAGCTGCCTGTTACAGTGCAAACCTGCACCACTGCTGGTGATGGTGGCTCCTGCCAGCACTGCTCTGACAGCCCCCAGAAGAAGCAGCATAGGTGCTGCCACTTATCCTCCACTGTTACTGTTGGAGAGCCTCTTGTGGCTCAATATGGACCTACTATTATCCCTAACTTAGATACCCACAGCATCTCTCCCTTTTTCTCAGAACATCTCTCTCTCTCTTTATCTCAAGGCTGGCTGTTGGAACGTTGTAGCATTGCTGGTATCTGTCTTCCAAGTATGCAATCTCCCTTGTCAGGAAAGTATTTTAGCAAAGCTCCCATCAGTGATGCCATATCCTTTTCCTGCTCCCAGGCTGTGAACATCTCTTTCTTTCCCATTCTCTGATCAGATCTTTACAGCTGACAAGCTGGGCATGAGCAGCCTCAGACTCTGCTCTCCCAGATGCAGAACCTCATTGGACAGAAGCCTCCAGTTCTTCTGTCCAGAAGAGGTTTCTGGCTTCTTCCTAATCTTAGCCTTCTAAGGATAATGCACAATGTCCCTGGTTGCCATCTCCTTTATCTTAGCGCTCACAGCTAGGAAAGAGATGGGACAATACTGTGAACATAAGACAGGGAAGTTCATTCAGTCCAAATACATCCAGATGAGGCTGTGCAGAGCTTGCATGGCCACAGGACTTGTAGTCCAGTCTGTCAGTTCATGGATGATAGATGAAGGAACAGCAATTTTTAAGTTCTCCACATGGCCTAAGTATAAAAGGGAGGATTTAAAACATGCAGTAAAAGGCCTACTCTGTTTTAGAGCAACAGATGTAAAGGACAAGCTTTTCTGGGTCATCTTTGGATGGTTTATGTCCTCTTAAAGGAAGAAGATTGTGCATTACTTTGGGTAACCAAAGTACTGCCACCATATGAGCTGGTATACTGGGTTGAGCTGAGAGAGTTAATTTTCTTCATAGCAGTCTGTATGGTGCTATGTTTTTGATTTGTGACTTAAAGTACACTTTTAACACCCACATTTTCTGTTGTTACTGAACAGTGCTTGCACAGTGCCAAGGTTTTCTCTGTTTCTCCTGCCAGTAAGTAGGCTAGAGGTGGGCAAGAGATTGGGAAGAGACACAGTCAGACAGCTGTCTCCAAGGGAATACTCTCTACCATGTAACAACATGCTCAGGAAATAAAATGGAAGAGAGTTTATCAACGGCTGCCATTGAATGAGGAGGTGAGCACTTGCTTTTGCATGCCTTGGTTTTTCTTTCATTTTTTTTTAACACATTAAAATGTCTTTATCTCAATCCATGTGTTTTCTCACTTTTACCTTTCTGATTCTCTCTCAGCTGGCTGCCAAGGTTCACACACAACAGCTGGATAATAGGTTTTTACCTTGAATACAACTCCCTACAAATGTCTATGCCTTTGTTACTCAGAGACTAGACTGTGACCTGGATCCAGCAGAGGCAGAGATGTCCTGGTGGGAGAATACCTGATGGGTGTGCAAAATGTTCTAAAGGGCTTAGGTCACCCAAAACTGTTTCAATACATTCAATCTTTTCACTGCATAAACAGAACTGGAGCCACTAGGATAAAAAGGACGTTCTGATGGGGGAAAAGACAACAGAGGAAAAGGCAGGCATATAGGGCAGAGTTAAGTAATTCAGAGTTTCTCTGGGGAGCTATAGGTTGGCCTGTAAATTTCTGAATGACAATTTCAGAGTTAAAGGTAATGAGGGTGTCTCTAAAGGTTCATTGCCTGGAGAAAGAAATTCTGATGACTCTTTCATTGCACAATGGAGACCAAATAAATCTGTAAGTATTCCCTATGCAGGACAGTAGACCACTAAGAAAAAGCAAGTATCAAAGTATTTCCTTACAGCAACACTGGCTGTAACATGGAGCTGTGGTAGGTTGTCTTTCCTACCCAACACAGCCTAGAACTGGATGCTGGGAGGTCATTGCAGGCTCTTCATGCTTTAGATGTATCCAGACTCACCAGTTAACTTCCCCAGCAGTTTTCTGCCACAATGGAGCTTGGAAAATTAAGCATTTGCTCATTTAAGCAATGCTTAGGGAGCACTCTCTGCTGATGATTCCACCTGCCAGGGAGAGACATCCGTATGTCAGCAGAAGAACAGAGTTCACAGAAATTTTGCAGCTTCTGTCAAAGCTGTTTTTCTCTTTTCTGACAAGCTGCTTTTCCTCCCATCCACATTCTTTGCACAGTTGCTTCTCAGAACCAGGCCCCCAACAAGGTATTGTTTGAAAGGGATAAACATAGCAGGGCTGGATTGTTAAACATTTGTCAAGTGTTTGTGATATTTCACAGCTGGCATATAAAATACCTTGTGGAAGGACCAGGCTTAAACCTTGTTAGCGGTTCTCTGCAGGGTGAAAAAACCCTTTTTGTTCTGAATTTGGCTTCCTCTTTTTGGTCACAGGAAGATAAAATCACAGACACTCAGGGAAGGTAATTTGTCATTCTTCTCCTCCTTCATCCACACTCTTTTTTAACACTTGACTTCTTCTCACAATGCACAACTCATTCTTCAGCATCTCTCCCATCCACTCCTGCTCTCACTCTGCTCCAGGAAAGGGCTCAGATCACACTAAGGCACTCTGAAGGACAAACCCAAGTGTGGTCAAGAGAAATGAAAGTCTCCAGCTGCTCTCAGCTGTTCTCCTCAGTTTTGGCACTGCACCAGTGTTGACTTTGAAATATAGTTAAGGCTTTGTTTCCTTTTGATTTGCCTCTCTTCAACATCAACACCAGCAGACCCATGCTGTGCTTAGTCTCCCCTCCTGTCACCATATTCACTCTTATGGATTGTACCTAACAGTTCACACAACAGTACCTCAGCAGAGGACACGTGTTGCCACTGGCTTTGTTCCTCTCCTACACCTTCTCCAGCATGAGGAGTAATAAAATTCCTGATAAATTGAGCAGCCCATCTCCTCCTGTCCTCAGTGGTTGTAGCGTCAGCTCCAAGTGCACATTGCAAGGTGGCAGGTATTCCAAGAGCTTTTACTCCTTTGCAAGAACTGTGTTTACTGATCAGACAAAATCCCTGCTTCCACTCCATTTTTTGTGGGCCAAGAACAATCTGATCCTGAGTCCTCTCTTGTGTTTACAATTTGATAAGATAGAATATTAGATGGTCAAAAAAGGCAGTTTCTAATGTGTTCATGTTTCCTAATAGCTGGCCCATGGTGAGTCCTCTGCCAAAGTGTGCCTACTAGCCTGTTAACAACATGAATCATGAATATGAGTGACTTGAGAATCAAATATTTATGGTGGATCTGAAACAAGAATGTCCAGGCCTATTGCCATGAAGGAAAAAAAACTGAAAAGCCACTTTTGTTGTTTTGTTTTGTTTTGTTCTGTTTTAAGTTTTCACGTTTGGAAGCCCAACAACATATAGTAATTTAACATTTGGAATTTGGCACTAGATCATGAACACCATGAAGGTTTCTTTATTGTTTCATTAGCAGCAGTAGCAGCAGGGATGCTGCAGAGTGAGTAGTTTCCTTCTTCTCAGCATGTCTGCTATTAATGTCCATAAAAATCTCTGGAAAAATTGCAAGGAGATAAACCTAAAACACAATTTTGCTTCCTCCTGCCCTTCTATTTTTCAGGCTGGGCAGGAATCTTGTGGTATTTTCAGTGGAAATACTGAGAGAAAAGTGCTTTCAGAGGGATTTCCATCAGCCTCACAAGGACAGGAACATTGCTCTGGCTATTTTTCAACAGCGAAAAGAAATCCTAATATCTATGCCAGTCAAAGTACTTGGCACTGGGCTACATTAATCCAGGGATCTGTGTTTGAGGGGGATGGAACTGACACCAGATGGATTCGCTCACTACTAGCACTTGTTTGTTATTCTTGACAACACAAAGAAGGCAGGGGTTAGGTACATAAAAAGTCCAAACTGCTGTTCATTTGGACTTCACAACCTTCCCCATTTCATTCAGCAAACCCGGCCTTCTTTTGATGCTTCTCTGCTCCCTGGCAGAGCATCAGGGTGGCTGATAGACCTCAGCCATGTACAAACCCTGCAAGAGGCTGCATGGACTGTGCCCTTCCTCCCACCTGGAGCAGGATGAGAATCCTGCAGCACCACAGTCTTTTCCATTACAGCAGAAAACAAAAGAGAAAACTCAATCTTATGCCCACTCTGTGCCTCTTGCAGGAGACTGATACCTTTGGGTAGTAGAAACATATCTTTGAGCATAAAGGTTTGTTGGACACAGTAAACTGGAACAGCTGGAAAATGTTCTACCACAATGAAGGAATTTGGGAATTGTTTACTGTTGTCTTTTGCTGGACTATCCTGCGGTGGCTTGGAAATCTTTGAAACAAACAAGCTTGTCTTCTTGCCTCCTTTGAAGGGTTGCTTAAAATATATTCTCATTCTACCTGTGACTCCCAGGGCTAGGGAAGGCATTTGCAAATGGCTTATATCATTTTAGCAGGTGACTTACTCTCCATGAGATTTACTTAGAGGAAAGCCTTAAGGAATACAGCCTTTGAATAGGATAATAGTAGAGGAAAATCTACTTCCTACAAAGAATTTATAGCTTTCCACATGTCTCAATTAAAAAAAAAAATGAAAAGGGAATATAGTCTATTGGCTACAGCATGAAATTACTGCTAAGGAAATCCTTTCAATACAGGTCCATATATCTTTCAGTTAGCTTGGGCTTAGCTTTCTGTTGATACTGTCTATTGACCAGCATCCTGTGAAGATTACAAGATATATAACACTGAAAACTTGTGGGAAATTTTGGAGCCAGGGTACATGCTTGTCACCTTTGCCTGTCAATGCATCTAGTCTCAGAGTCTGTGTGTTTTAGTTTGCAATAGGTTTTCTGGTGTCTAATAAAGTAACAGCTTCAAGCAAAACCTTTCCAGTTGTTGAAGTTCTCTGACTGTCTATTACCATCTGTGGATTTTCTGGTGTTCAAAAGCAGATGAATTTTTACAGTATAATTTACTTCAGTAAAAGTGTTAATAGTTTTTGGGGTTGGCTTTTGTTTTGGTTTGGTTTAGTTTTATTTTTCCTGACAAGATTTAAGCTTTCAGGACCCTCACTGAAATACTTTGACCTTGAAACTTCTATTGTCCCCCTGATTCGCTCTAGTGAATAAAAAAAGATTGAAGAAGAATAAAGATGTGATTTATAAGAACACAATCACACAATCAGATAAGCTTCATTTTCTTAAGAAACAAGACTCAAATGTGCTGTATTTACACTTGGTATTCCATAGTTGGCAATACACTTTCAGTTTCCTTTTGTAATAACAATATTAATACATTTTAAATTTTGTTGAAGACTCCTTCCACTTGTTGTCTTTTCCCAAATATTTTTTCTTATTTCCTTTCACTCAAAAACCACCCCCACGACTAATCAGTTCAATATGCACATGGATATTTTTTCTGAGTACTGATTAGAAAAAAAAGAAATCTTTTTCTCCTCTGACTTTTCCAAGTTTCCTTTCATCAGCAAAAATCCATTGTTAAGAAAAAGTTATCCTAGGCATAGGCCATGCCAAAAAATAAATGAAATATGCCTTCTCATCAAGAAAATATCCAGAATATGTTAATTCCACCAGGAGTAACATGGTCACATGACATTTGGATGGACTTTTCAGAGACTGGAGATCTAGCAAATAAAAATCCATTTGGTTTCCATGGATGAACTCATCTGCATGACAGCAGTTCTTGTTCTCCTGGGTCAATCCCCAAAGACAGTAGACTGCAACATTCTGTATCTTGTTTTGTAAGAACATCGTGTGAAATCAACTTTGTGAAATTAAAGAAGCCTTAATCCTTCCAACCATAGATATGTGAAGGTAGAAGGCACCTTCACATAAAATGAAAGTATGCACCTTCACAAAAATTCCTTTGTGTGCTTTTTAGCTGTTGTTTTGGTTGCTGTCATCTATTGCTGTAGAACAGTAACACTAGGCTTGCAGGCCTGGAAACAGCTCCTCTCACAGCTCTCTTCTTCCCAAGAGAGGCAGCAATTTTAGTCTGTTCTTGCTGGTAAGGTCAGAAAGCAGCAGAGATGGGATGCCATTACACTCTGAGGGGAAAAGGTCTAGTTCAGCAGTGAGGGGAGATGTTGGTGATGAAGAGGTCAGATATTACTGCTCAGGTGATGAGAAATGTTCTGCTTGTCTGTGTGAGGCACAGGCATCTGACATCAGCTGAGTTTTGGTTCTTCTCCCACTGTGTTCTGTAAGTACAGGTAGCTGGAATGTGACTCATGCCTGTAACAGGAGAAATCCTGTCTGTTACTGGGAGTTCAATTACTTCTAGGCTGCAGTGGAGAAACTGTTTAACAGAGAGAAGATGCAAAATAGAATGTCGTGAATGGAGCTACAGCAACTTTATATGAGCTGAAATTTTACTCCTTCAGGAAAACAGAGTGGTGCAAAACCATAATTCCAGCTGCTGGAAAGGGAAGAGACAGAGGCGCATTGTCTGTTCTTCTTCCACAGAAGTCCCTGACACAGATTTACAGCATTTCTTGGGAGTGAGCAAAATAACTCGGCAGTTCTGGACGTATTAGTCAGTGGTTTAAAAATCCAACAGAAGAGCTCGCCATTTGTTTGTTAATTCTTGAATTCAATAGATTTTCACACAGGAGTTCTGAGCAGCACACCCAAAGCACTCAGGGAATAATGTGGTTCTTACTAGGACTCTAAATTTGGAGACTAAAATTTGTTTTAAATGGTATTTTGTATTAGCAAGGGAAAAAAAGTGTTTCTGGTCTGAAATTTTATATGGCAACTTTCACCTCAAGGTAATGAAAACAAGCTGCGCTATAAACTTTTCAAAACTGGGGTTTATGGAAAAGCTGACAAATCCTTTACTGGAGTGATGTGGCTGGGAGGACTTTAAAAGATTCCCATGTAGCATTATTGATGGTGATCACACACTCCTGAGCACTCACACTGGAGACTGCAGGCAGCAGTCCCGCTGTTTTCAATTACTGTGCCGGCCTGGCGGCGTGTCCGGCCGACGGGGCCGTGTCAGAGCTGGTCATCTGCTGGGCGGGGGCCCACGGGCTGCCCGAGGTTGGAGTGCTTCCTGCCCGGGAATGCCATGTCCTGTGTATCCCCAGTTGGGCCAGCAGCCCTGAGCCCCATCATTTCTAGCAAAGTCTCTTTACACCAACCCCCAGGGGAAGGAGGATTTTTTTCAGGAGAATGAGAGGAACGGGAAATAGAAAAACACACAAGTTTTGGATTTCTTCCTCTTTTCGCTGGAATTTAACATCATGCACAGATCATGTAAAAGGAATGGGCTTTTAGTGGAAGAATATGGCTTCACTTCTTCCCTTTGGTTTTGAAAGTGAAGCCATGTGATGACGACGGAAGCACCAGTGAAAGCTGGTGATTGGACCTCAGGAAATTCACAGTGGTGTTTTTGTGCCTCTAAATGAGCAACACTGCTGCTTGTAAAGAACTGAGGTAAAATACTGGCCCCACTGAAGTTCTTGGCAATCCTCCTGCTGCCTTCAGTGGGGCCAAGATTTTACCCTGAGTCCTGTAAGCCGTTAGGCTTTTGAGTTCTTAATGGGCCCACTCCTGCACAGACAGACTTCTCTTGTAAGCAAGGGTTAGCTAGATTGGCTCGGATACCACACAATTTAAAACTTAAAGGAAAGCAATTTTGTAGTGAAATTAAGGGACTGTAAAAGGAATTTGGCTTTAGACAACTTGCTTCTGTTTGGATTTGGATTATGCTGCAATCTCCTTGTCTGTTTTTAGAGCACATGTTTCTGCCAGCATCAATAATCTATTTTCTTTAGTGCAAGTGAAAGGCTCTGATGGCTCAGAGGTGTAGTCTGGTATCCAGTACTGCTCTGGATTTCTTCTTTGGTTTAGGAATCAGGCTACAAATAGTCAGAGACTGCAAGCTGCTCTTTAACATTTATGTGCTGCCAACAGCCGATTCATTGACACGTGGGCCAACACACTCCTTCTTTCCCGTTGTTCTTCTTACAGTCATTCCTATATTTTTTCCTGATCCCCTGAGTTAATTCAAAAGTCTTTCTTTACCCGTGCAGTCCCTCCCAGACCAATCTAAACACTAATTTGCGCTTGGCCTGATTGTGTTTTCATTGGCAGTATTAATTTTATCCTGTCCAGCAGTGTATTAATCAAGTGCTTTCTTGAACTTTTCAGGTTGCCTCAAATATGTCTATTTCCCCCACGTACTCCAAAGTGAATAAATCAGGACTTTAGATAGTGAACATCACATATATCATTTCACCTCAGGTCACTGTATCATGAGGACGTTAAGCTTCTGAGGATAGAGGTGGAAAATGAGGACTACAGAGACAGTTGTGGAGGAGGTGTGTGTGGGGGTAGTAATCACTCCAGAGAAGTGCATAAAAGACCCAGGGGTAGGATTAGGAGAGACTGTGTATGGGGAAGCTCAGCTCTTACTGGCATATGCTGCTGCCCTGGGGGAATGTGTGCTGCAGCCTGCCAAAGCATGGCTCCACTTGTGCTCTCCAAGCATATCTTTCCTCTGAGGGCATCTTCTCCTCTGTCCTGTCAAAAATGTCTCCTTTTCCCTTTTCCTTTCTCTCAGCAAGTGAGGGCCTATGTTTTCCTCTTATAGAAACTCTGCTTGTCTTTGGCTTATATGCTGAGTGGTAAAGCCGTGAAGCATTCCTGGACTTCTCTGAGCTTATGTGTGTGCCAAGCCTGAGGCAGGTCCAGCAGGCACCTGTCTGATGTGGCATTAAGCATGCAGTGCTGCCTGGGGGCTGCTTGGGGGCTGCCTTGCAGATGACACCTCACAGCAGAGCCCCCACAGCCCCTGACAGTCAAAGATCCTGCTGGTGTCACACAGACTGTGACAGAGTAGCTCCTCGCAGAGCTACTGTTTTCAGTACAGCTGAAACAGCTGCCAACTGTTTTCTGCTTTATTTAAACAGTGACTTCTAAGTGGAAAGAGGATCTCTTTAGGTTGGTCACTGATATGAAATTTTTGTTCAAAAGTGGGATGAAAGGAATGTTTTTGTGGTAAAAGTAATGGATTATAAAAGATAGGGCCCACTTTAATAGGAAAGGATCATCAGCTACTACATTCATGTTAAATATACATAAATTGGGGATTTCATTTGCAATATCCCAGAAGTTAGAGCTATTTTAATGCCAGTAAGCCTAAATATTTAATTTAGCCTTATCTGAAAAGACATCTGTCTTCTTTAGCATTCCCAATGTTAACTAAAGTGAATAATGATTGTGCTTAAGTATGACAAACTTCCCCTGTGTTGGAAGAGTGGATTGGGAAAGAGAAAGCTACAAAATGTGCTTCTGACAGGGCAGCTCAGAGTGGTGAGAAAGGAAAGATGAGGACCTTCATCTGTGGAATTCTTGATGTGTTCTAAAGCTGAGATTTAATCAGCACACCACGGATTTTGTATATGAGTGTAAGCTCCTACTCTAACACCCGAGTGGTCATACACCTTTGTGATTTTGCTGCCATGGAGCCTGACTCAGTCAAACATTAGCAGCGATTTTACAGAGCTGACTTGATGAAAATGTCAGGTGCTTTATCCCTGCTTGGATTTTGCAACATAATAATTATTGCACGCTAATTTAAAACCTCCCACCTTTTGGCAGTGAAAGAATGTATGGGAAAAAGTATAAAACCAAATGAAGTGATTGCCCTAACATGTACTACAAAACCCAGACTGGAATCAGCCTCCTGAACATGCAAGATAAACACAACCATTTAAGTGCAAAGAAAGTTTACCTTTTGTGACTGCATCTATGCTTGTCATGCAAGGAAGTGCATTTGAGTCTGTCTCCAGCAGTGACCATCAGTATCAGAGAGTGCCTGGCCTTTTGTAAGGAAGCTTAAAAAATATCCAAATGTTTCTGGAGATTGAAAAATGTAAAATGTTCCACTACATCAGTCACATCTGTTTCAAGGTTAATTTCAAAATCCTTAGCACTCTATTCTCCAAACACTTAATCCCTTCCCAAAGAACCCAGAGCACTTGACATCCAAAAGGGTCTCACCTGATGGCCATTTTCGCCTTGGCAAATCGAGAAAAGTGCCTCATAATTTGTAGACTGCACTGTCAGGGAGAAGTGTATAAAGACTGAGGAGAATTAGGGGGATTTCACTGCAGCATTTAAAAGAGGAAGGAAATAATGCTGCAAGAAATTTGATCCACTATAATATGTACAAAAAATGTAGGTTTTGTCTTTGTTGTTGTTGTTGTTGTTTGTTTGATTGGTTGGGGTTTTTTTTTGTTTGTTTGTTTGTTTGTTTTAGATTAATACAATTTGGATTGTGTTCATCATGTGCCTTATCTTAATACATTTCCTCATGGTGACAATATTCCTTATGCTTTCAAATGTGAGGGACACCTTCAGGAGCTGGGAGAGTGTTTCTGCCATCAACAGACGGGGGACCAGGAAGAAAAGAAATTGTCACAAATTTCCTCCTTCTCCCCATTTAGTCAAGAAGGTTCTGTGCCTGCTGTGATTCTCAGTCTCACCACGACAAACAGGGAGAGTGACTGATGAAATGATGCATGGCTCTACAGCTGACTGCTCCCTTTCCCTTGCATTTGCCACTTGCACCAGCGGCTGTACTGCAGCCATATAGATTACGTGGTAAGTCAAGTTTGGGTTGAATGGAGTGCTGCCATCTCTTGGATATTTTGGGCAGGTCAAGTCACATATTTTTTCATTTTCCTGCCACTCAAGAATGGTAATGAAGTAACATAAGAAAACAACTATTATGGATGAAAAAGCTTAGGCACTTAGGAAACATAATTGTGGTTTTTTATATATTGAAGCATGTAGAACAGAGTACATTTGCTGGTGTACTGGACCTCTGTGTAACTTCTGTTAAGCATTTTAAACAAAACTATAAAGCATGAACAGTTGGAACAGTTTATACATGATGTGAACACCACCAAGAATGGAAAGTGATGGAGTTTCATAGATAATTACAGGCAAGAAGGACATTAAATGAATGCATTATAGAGTACTGGATTAATAAGAAATGCCTATCTTATACTATGTAATTTCATAGTCATGGGAGGTTCCATTATTTATATTCAAAATTTGTCAAATAATTTACTTGAAAATATCTTTGTAATTACAGATGTTTTTCCTTCCTTTTTCTTTCTGACTGTGACTCAAGCCAAAAGACTAACTTTAAGTACTTTTGTGGTTGGAATCCAGAGCTATCTTCTTCCTGGGCTTTTCCAAGGCCAGAGACAAGAGGCGTACGACCTCCTTCAGTAGTAGCAGGAGTCAGATATTTGTATGTTTGTGTTTTGGTTTTTTTCTTTTTTATTAAATATGAGAGAAATGAAAGTCTAATTGAATTCAAAATAAAAGATAAATACCAGAAATGTTTGTTACCACAGACTCCTTAACCCAACTTCCACCACAATGCAAAGGAAACAACATATGCCAAGGGTTTTGAAATAATTAATAGTGCAACAAATTATATATGTAAATAGGGATATGTACTCTATGAAGAAATGCTAGTATTAGAAGAGTGGGGGATTGAATTTATGATTACTGCTGCTGTACTCTGGGTCAGGAAGATGATTCATTGGGGTCACCCTATAGATTCCTCAGGGAAGAGCTATCAGACACTGTCTGCCTCCCTGCTTTGGGCACTGAAGCTGAGGGGCTCTTCAGAAAACCAGAGGTCCCACAATCTGGTTTTTGGTTAATGCTGGGGCTGGAATTTAAAAACCATCAGCTTTCTCAGTACTCCCCAACCCCCACCATTGCATCTGTACCAAGTCATCCCTCTTCACATAAGGGCACAAATCCAGTAGCAAATGCTTGACAGATTATTACCTCAGTGCTGCCATGTGTAGGACAGAAAAACATTGACTCTTGTGCAAGCACAGAGCATTCTGTGTCTGAAATCTGGAAAAGTCTCCTGGCAGGGATGTACGTTCTTGGACGAGCCAACGCCATCTGCTCCTGCTCCTTCTGCTGCAGCCTGTCCTGGCTTCCTTGCAGTCCTTTGTAAGTAGCACATCAGTTCTCAGTAGTATCAGGGACTTGAATTACTTTTGTTCTCATGTTTGTGCTTTCTGAGAGAAGAACCTGCCCCAACTGCCATCAGAGTGCTCTCCAACAAATCTGAGTGAAATGAAGGAAATTCCACTTTGTTTTGTCCAAGCTTTGAAATCACATCTGAGCAATAAAATATTAGTTAATTGTATCAGATATTTTCCAGTTTGCATCTTTATTGTGTCCGTCATAGACAGGGAGAGCAGAAGGTGCTGCTTGTTCCACACCCTTCCCACTCCTCTGGGAGCACTGAAGCACCAGTTTTCCTTTAGATATGAAAGCTGCAAAAACCTCTGTTAAGGGGGCATGTCACTGGTTCTCTGAGGAGCCTAAGAGGACCAAGTTTCTCATTTAAGAGTGGAAGCAGGAACATAAATCTGACTGCTCAGAAAGTGCTCAGCATAGAGGTCACAGCTATGGTATTGTTACATTTCCCGAGGCACCTTCCACCCTTATCAGTACCATGATCTCCACAGCTGGTGCACAAAGTTGGCGTGCTTCATGTAAATTTTCCTAACACTTCCACCTAAAATTTCATCTCTGAGTCAGCCTAACTTAGCATCCCTTTCTCATAAGGTTGGAAATTCTGTGTTTGAAAGTTTGTTCTTTTCTTCCTTTTTTTTTTTTTTTTCCTTTGAAAGCAATCACTTCTGTCCCTAGCCAAGATTTCTAGCTGTGTATACAGTACAGCAAATGACTGAGTGGTTAGATAACTATCTCTTGCTAAAGGAAGATTTTCTAGAAGGGTTGTGACTGTATTTTGTTTATAATGTTTAGACACACCATAGTACATTCTCTCTAAAAGTAAACTTCTCTTCTAGTAATCACAGAAAAACTAACAACTAATTACTGAGTTATATTCTAGGGTCACTTCTCATCCACTTGGTTTTCAAACAGCCATTTCCTAAGAAGTTTTATAGATAAATATATTGAGACGTGAATTACAAGGAAGGGCCTCTATCTCACACAGGTAGCACTCATTGCAGAGTGATTCCTGTAACATAAGGCAGATTTCATGAGACAGCTGCAGAAATCCTAGTCAGGTTGTTACATGGTGTTAATTCTGCCTTTCTTAAAATGGATTTTCACTTCTACAGGTTGTTTTTTCACTATGGGAAGTGCTATGTGCATCTGTACACACAGATCAACTGTACATGAGCAAAGAAGAATTGCATATAACGCCAGATACTTTGACAAAGATGAGCAAGCAGATCACAAGCTGGCTTTAGGCATTCATTACTGACTGTGGAAAGAATAGTTCAAGGCACTTGCTCTGAGCAAATCTTTATCTCCTCCTTCAGTGGTGCTGACTGCAAACGCACTACGGAAATCTCTGGGTGGCAATTTCCTGGACAGCCCTGAAGGAGTAGGGCTGCACTTGTATCAGAACTTGAGTGTGGGTGGCAGGGTGGAGGCGGGAATGGAGCTACGTGGCATAGCTGCACCTATCTTCATAGCTATTCATCCACCAAAGCAGTGACAGCATATAAAAGTAGCAAAGTGATTTCACAGCTCTAATCTGGTTTATCATAATTTTTTCCAAGCACTGCCTCAAAGCAGGCAGGGAAAGGAAATACACATCACTGCTTTGTTCTGGTTCATGATTAACCATGTTCAAAATGTGCAGTATTTTCCAGAAGTGAAGGTTTTATGACTTATTATCTTTTCCATAACAGTACGACATTATCTACAGCTAATATCAAGAGATTTTTTTTTTTTTTTTAAATAATGAAGATGCGCCTAGTCACAGGAAAAAAATGATTCAGACACACAAAAATACCCACAAAAAATTCTGTCTTCCTGTGCAAGAACTTTATCTTTAGTTATGAAATTCACATTTCTGGCTAAAGCCATAGATCATTAGAAAAGAAAATCCATTTAATAGGGCAGGGTTAGAATAACATATTCCTGTGCAGTTACATTTGATCTGCACTGTGTGGTCTATCACAGATAAGTGAGGAGGTATACTAAGGTAGATAGGAGTTTTGGCTGAAAACTGGTGCTTATTTGTGATGGAATTTGTTGAGAAATCTTCAGATCTACAGCTTCAGAGACAGACACAATTTGTTTATCCTGCAGCTTAACACCCTGATGCTCAGCTTGGCAGCTGTCTTCTTCCTGCCAAAGACAAATATATGAAAATCAGGAAGTGTGTGCTTCCATGAATCAACTGCACTAAAGAGTTGTCAAGCTGAGATTTATGGCTGGGTCAATCAAATGGGTATAAGTAGAGCTGTCTGTATTCTCTTATCCAGGCTCATCTTTTGACCCTCGCAATTTCATCAAAGATAAATTAACTATTCTAGCAATGCAATAACAGAGGCAGTGGATATAAATGTGTTATCTTGAGGACAAAAAATATAAATAAAGCCAAGACATGCTTGGCTGTAGTCTGGAATAGGACATAACCAAAAATCTTTAGAGGTAGCTGTTAGCAGATCAACTCCAGTGTTATTTCAGGACCAGGATATAGACATCAAGAAGAGACATTTCCAAATTAGCTCTGGAGAGCTTTCAATCTTTGTATATTTGGCATGCTGCTACCTCACAAACGTTTATTAGCTGTTGGTATCTTAGTCACTTGAAAATGTTAATACCCCACTAAATATCTTAATCAGTTTATTTTTGAATAATGGCAATTGATGCTTAAAGATTTAAGTATAGAAAAATGAGACATCATCTGAGCAGGATCAAAAAATCGCCCAGGGAACCTATCTGTGATAGTAAAGGACCCCTTAGCAGATAAAATTGTAGGAAAGTCTGTGACTAGGGGTTGAAATGAAAACAATTTAGACTAGAAATAGGGCACAGTTTTTGAAAAGTGAGTAAATTTAACTTTTTGAACTAGTTACTTAGAGTGAATCATTGTAGCCCCTTGACAACTTTAAATTGAGATAGTGTCAAAAATAAATGCTGTAGTTCTGCCACAGCTTACTGGACTTGATGTAAAGCACCAAGGTAAATTATTCTATGACCTGTATTATGTGAGAAGTCAGGCAAGAGCACCCATATGGTCCCCCTGGTTTTTTAGAAGAAAGAGTGTGCAAAGCATTTGCGAACACTATCATCTTCCCGGTAAGCCTAAGGGAAGTGGCATGACTCTGCAAGATAGTGGATGCAGTGCAGGGCGGTTTCTGAACACTGATGTTAGAGTCAAAGGTGAAGAAAAAGGGTTAATGTGGTGATCCTTTATTTTATGTTCAGCACAGTCCTTACCAGAGCAATAGAGGAGACCTGCAGGCACCAGCAGCTGATCACAGGTCTGATGAGTTTAGAAGCTACCTATGACGTATCAGCTTTGAACAACTCTGTGTTTTGACTGGGATGTGGACTTTTAGGATTTGTATGTTTAATCTTACTCTAATTTAATCAGCTACTAATATTTTAAAATATGTCCCTTCAGTATTGCAGCCAGGAAGAAGTGCTCATAGTGCTTTGTGGCTTTTTTCGTAATGATGAACACATAGACCAGAAGCCTCAAGCAAGTGCAGATCAACCAGACCTGTTGGACAGTGAAGTAGTGGAAATGAACGAGCAGTGACAGTGGCCTCACTGGTGAGCAGATTCCTATTTACTTCTTCATGATCTACTTAAGTGCATTCAAGATCCTATTAATATATTATGCTAAATTTAGGAACAATGTCAAAAAAATTGGCATATCTAATCTCTCTTTTCATACCTTTTCCAAAGTGCACAGCCATGTACTCACTTTCTTAAATTTTCATTGCTCTAGCTAGCACTGACTTCAACACAACCTGGGTTATATTGCTGGGCTGATAAAAAATGATAAATGAGTGAAGAAGAATGAAACTGCAGAGTGTTAAGAATTCCCTGTTTACTCTGACCAAAGATCTCATCTGTCTTTCAAGGACTGCCATAGGCACAAATGTTATTAACACAAGACAGGAGGTGGTTTCCCGTACCATCAAGAAGAAATTATGAAAATCTTTGCCCGGACATGATGAATTTTGTAAAAATGGCTGCACTTCAACTATGCACACAATTATGGATTGTTTGTATGATCTCAGATTCAGAGGTAGACACTGAAGGCTTTCATAAGAGGATATTGTGCTGGTTTTAAGCTGGGATACAGAAGGTAAGGTGGAATGAAATATGAACCTCACAGACACACAGAAATACACCCCCCAACACTCAGCTGCATTTACGATGATGTTGCACCATGAAATGTAGGTGAAAGGCTAAGAGGGAAGCTGAAGCTCATTATCCACCTACCCACGTCCATAATTTCATAGGGGCTGGTACACTGATGCCTCTGATGATCTTCTCTCCAGTTGTCTTCGGTCTAATGTCTGTATTCTGCCTGGAATCCTACCCAATACAGGCACATATAGGCTCTCACCTGATCTGTGTGAGTCAAACTGGCAATCAAAGCAACTTTAGAGTTGCTCCATTCACTTTGGAGTGACTCCAGATATACTGCTTTGTAGTGTTTCCCTGAATGATGAAAATGTAATTCCACTGCCAAAATGTTACATCTAAGGAGTGTTCTGACCTCAGCATAGGTCTAGAAAGGTGAGAAGGGTTGGCAAATGCTGAACAACTACTAATCAATAAAGCTTTGACATCTCAAGCAGCAGAGAACAAGCCTAACAAAACACTTTGAGGGGAAATGTGCAAGTAAAGCAGACAGGAAGGTTTATCAGTTTAAGAACAGAATATAATTCAGAGAAATACCAGAGTCTAATAGACAGCAAAGGCAGCATGTGCAGGCATGAGATTAGCCTGCAGTGATGGATAGGAGAGAAATTCACTTACATTCGTGTCCCTTCTCCTACAGTATCACCAGCATAAGAGGAAAGGTGTAAAAGGTTGGTGTCCATTACACTGCACCCTTAGATTTAGCATTCAGATTTACAACCATCCCTTACATGGCTTATTTGAGAGGACAAGGAATGCAATACCTTTGGCCCATATAGAGTAAGGATATGAACAAGATCAGGATTTTGTTTAAAATAATTCACTCTTTCTATTAATTTCTCCAAGAAGTTTAATTGAAAAGAATTTTTGCATGGCAATTTGAGTCAGCAGGTAAACCAAGATCATATGATACCTGGTTAGTAGCCTATGAGAAATGGATGACAAATACTGTTTAAGATATATATGAAAAAATCTCTTAAATCTTTGACTTGGGAATAAAAATTTCTTCTTTCATCACTTAGATTTTAGGAGCTCTGTCTTTTCCAGTTACAGCTACTGCATTCAACACACAGCTAATCACTGATGTTTTTTAAATCTTTGTTGTGGGTCTTGGCTTTTTTAAAGTCAATTTTTTTCCTTTTCTTAAACAGTCACTCCAAACACCCTTTATGTGGGAATATTATTTAAGAAAAACAAATATTTTGTACCTTCTAATAGTTCTCAAAACAATTTCCCCTTACCTTTAATGACATGTAAAACTTTTGAATGATTCACTGAGGAGAAAATCAAGATAATACAGGTCATTTTGTAAACCTAAAGATACGAAGAAGCTTTTAAACCTCTGTAACAGATGGCATTTAAGCAATGCTCACTGTCAGTCCAGTGAGAGCTCAGAATTGTTTCACATTTTCCCCTATAAAAGGCCAGTTTCCATCGTTTTATAATTTCTGCCAAAATACTGCTCTGAACTGTTAAAAATTAGAAGGAGGTATTAAGCCAGAAACAGTCACTTAAAATTCAGTATAAATAACCTTGCTTCAGCGGACTTTAGGGCACAGGAGGTGAAACTGCTTGCAGATTTACAAACACCTTTGGTTTGTTTAACTTCAAAATACCTTTGAGTTTGCATTTCCCACATTTGGCAAGCACAAACTGGGAAAGCAAGGCATCAATGCAATCACAAAAATGTTTTAAACAATACTTCCCATATTCACAAATTATTATTTTCCCGGATTTTTCATTTCCTTTCTGAAAATTTCCCTTTATTTCTCTGTGTGCTGCTTGGGAAACACAGTTTTATTATTTTATTTTATTTTATTTTATTTTTAAACATGCAAGCCTTTACATGTCAGTATACAACCAGTGGCAGCAGACGCCTCTTCTTGGCAACAACCTGCAAGTTTGCAGCTGCATCCAGTGCTCACTGAAGATACTGAAGGGATTTCTACTGACTTCAGTGGACTTTTGTTCAGCCTTGATGTGTCCTTGGTGTTTGGCATAGAGGACAAGGCACTGATGAAGCAGTACAGACCAAACATTTAGACACTCTAGTGAAGGTGTGGTTAAGAGGAGAGAGCAATATAGTCTTTTTATGTTTGTGCCTATGGGAATGTTTGTGCTTTTCTTAAAAGCAACTTGTTACTAACATTTAAAAAAGCAAAATGTAACTGGGGAAATACAAATTCCCGCAAGCCCAAGTCTCAGCTGTAAGTGTAATATTTCTTTACAAGATTGGATTCCTTCTCAGGCCAGGGCAAAGTATCTGTGTTTGACCAGTTTCTGAAGAAACTGGTTCACATGGAAAATCAGCTATGCACAGGCCTATATAAACTTGCTCTGAAGGACCATAATTTCTGTGGAAAAGATTTTGATCTGCATACTTGTCTCTTACACAGTCTTTTGATTCTTTTAATGTGTTTACTTATCACATATGTGATCCTTTTAGACAATATTACCATGTTAAACACTCTGCCTGGTGCAGAAGCTGGACAAATATGGAATATTCCACAGCACTAACAACTCTCCTCAAGAAAACTGGAACCAACAAGTTGTCTCTAACAGATGAAGGAATGCTAGGAGAAATGGCATTATATGGATGATATCACTTACTGGCTATTTTGTTGCCCAAAGATCCAAAGTTCCCAATTTTTTTTCATCATGTGAAATAGCTGCTGAAATATTCACTTATTCATCCTGTGATCCTACATGCTTCTCACTTCTAGGTAAGAAGGACAGTGACTCCTTACCAGTACAGAAGCTGCTACAGCAAAGATGAGTGCAAATTTATATCATCCTTGAGCTTCTCTAGAAGCTCTTCTATTATTTGAGACAATCAGATCATTATTCAGCAAACAAAAAGGAAATGCTGGCCAGCTGGAAGTACAAAATAAGCCTTCATACATTTTGAGAAAAGAATGGGGGCTTTCAGATAAATTGCTTTTCCTTGCTGGGCCCTCTTTTGCTGTGGTTAATTATGAGTGGCACATACAAGAAAAGGCAAGCCAATAAGAAAAGTTTACAGGCAACGCTAAGAAAGCGTCCTAATTCCTCCGGGCCCTTTAGCATATTGTTGTACACCACTGAGCACCGGCTCTCCGAGTGATCTCACCAGGGTACCAACAATGTAGAGCTCCTCAATGGATGCTTGTTCAGGCTTAACAATCAGAGTTTAAAGAGCAGTTGCCTATGCATTGCATCAGTTAAAATTAAGACATGCATCTTGTTCCCACAAGGGGTTTGGCTGTAGGTTTTTTTCTACAGAGGGGTGTATAATACAGCGTCCTGGTGAACAGTGGGAACCTGCACTCAAGACATAAGTTTCAGGATTGTTAATGTGGCCAAAAGACAAAAGAGTGTCTTTTGATGTCACAAAGGTCATGAAGCAGCAAAAAACAACATGCACACACAATGGATGACCAAAATATGGAAGCCTGCTTGAAATAACAATTTCTATCAAAATAATTTATTTCTTTTTCTCAGGGGAATTACAAGAAGTTAATTGCATATGCAATTCTTTACAATATAAACACGTTTTTGCTTTAGGGAACGAGCACAAAAATAGTGTGGCAGATTATTTCCTTGAACTGCTGCTTTCTACAAAATAAAATGGAGCACAAAGGAGGTGGCTCAGTGGAAAATTCTGCCTGCTCAGAGGGAGCTTTGGTTAATGAATTACCCCATCAGTCAACCTGGTGAAGGCAAGGATAGAGTAAGCATAGATTTTAATGCACATAGTGATGACTCTGTGTGTGTTAGGTGCTTGCCCTCAGCAGAGCACATTCCAAGGAGGTGCGAAGAGAAAGACCAGCATCTTCAGAGCATGACTCATTCCATGTATTTTACATCCACTCTTCACATCCTAACACTGACAGTGTCTTGAAACACACCTCATAAATGACTAATTTGACATTCACAGGAAAACTAATGCACTGGAAGAACAAAGAAAAGTGAAAGAGAGGGGAAAAGACAATCCAAGTATCTATATAACTGAGGTAAGATATGATGCAAGTTAAAATACTGTGAAATATTGGGCTTTATACTTGATGCCACAAGTTCCTGGGTATGTTACTGATAACCTATCTATCATTTAGAGTTACTAAGGCCATAAGCTTGGACTTCTTTTCAGCATGATAATATGGAATGGTTAAAAATTCTGATTTTTTTTTTTTCCAGAATAGTTGATGGATGAAAATTAAAGATTAATTACTGGGAATTTTACTGAAAGCAGAGAGAAAGACACCATATGAATTGTTTACAGCTTGAATCTGTCACATTAAGAAGTTTTTAAATTGAAAAGAACTCCTTAAGAGGCAGAAATATTGCTGATTGAGCAAGCATTTCCCTGATTATTTTTTGTGAAGGCCTATAGTAGGTCAGGCTGTTGTAATCTACATTAGCTACTCTGCTAATGATTTGCAAATGAAGAATCCAAAGAAATGTGATGGGTCCTTCAGAAGCCATCAAATTGTACTGCCATCTTGATCCATTGGAAATGATTGATTTTATATAAACAGAACATTAAAATAAGTCAGAAAGCTCTGAACCATAATAACTTTTCTTTTCACTGAGCTAAAGTTGGCAACAACATTATTGTTCTAACTTGAGATGTATCTCACATGTTTTTACCTTGGAGAATTTTTTCATAATCTCCTTGCATATTTCTATTACTCTCTGTTCCTAGTGTCATTGATACTGATTTAAGAACTCGATGACCTGAACTGCTCTGACCTCCAATTCCTTCCTGAAGTTTTTTTGCAACAAGGATCAGTGCTACAGTCTTTTACAGCTGTCAAAATCTCTGCACAACTTCAAGAATAGGTGAGAGCATCTCCCAGGCAACAGGCACCAGTTTGGAAATGCTAATGATGCATATTAACAACTTCCTATCTCTGCATCTATCTACCACAGTGTGCTTCTTAGAGAAGAGATGAGGAACTTAATATAACGTAGATATGCTCACTACAAGTCATTTTGTCTCTAGCTCACCATCTGGGTTCCCTGGTCTGCGAGCTCAAAATGTGGTGTCAGATTATGAATCTTGTGCATGCCAAGGTATTGACTTTTCAAGAGGTGTTTCTCCCAGCTGAGTGTCCGTAGATGTTGACTATTTTTACTGTAAACTCAAACAGATTAATAGATATATTATATACAGTTTATCTTGTTAAGAACAGAAATCAGGGTCATATACAGTTAAGCTGAAATTTTGGCAGGCTGTATCATCTTTGGGCAGTTAGGAGTTTTACTCAATTTTTTTTTTTTTATTTCAAAGAAGCTGTTAATTGTTGGAAGGCCAGTTTCTTATTTCTTGTAGGATTTTTTTTCCTAATTCTCTTGTTTGTCAAGACACTAAACGCCTAAGGGTAGCCACCCTTACACAGGATGATGTGTGTGTGGGGAAGTCGTCCTCTCTGAAGAATAGAAGAGTGAGATATGAAGCTTGGGATATGCTGCAATGGTTGTGGGTGTGAAATGAAGGATTTCAACTGGAAAGAAGTGTCTGGGTCAGAGAAAAAGCACAAAGTTATAACTAGATGACTCCAGCTGTGGAGAAAATAAGGAGTATCCTGGGTGTGAGGAAATTGCTGCTCAGATACGCTGTTGTGATCAAGCCCTGAAGCACTGAGTTCTTAATAGGCACTCAGTAAACAGGTTTTCTCTGCTCTTAACTTTGGTGTTGTCTGGTGAATATTTTTCTCTCTGCTGCAACTCTGGGATCACTGATTCTACCTTCACAGGCTCAGCCCTTCCTCCCTGCCACTGATTGTCAGTGGCTTCTAATCTCCTAATATGCCTTACTGAACGGACCATGAGAAACTGATCTCTGATATTTAATTCTTACAGGGTGTGTGTGTGAGGGAGCACAGGGCAGCAAAACTTAAGAACTTCTGGTCTCCAGAAATCTTATTCTGCATAAAGTAGCTCGCAAAAATAAGTGTGAACAGAAAAGGGTGGAGTCGAAGTTTGAGAAAACAAGCTTCTTGATTCTCAGGATGATATTTTTACTGGCTAGTTCTTGTAAAAGATTGAGGTATTGTTCTGGAATCCATTATTTTGTAAGGACATTTCATCAGAACCCTCAATAGGAGCAGGAATGTTTTGGGGAGGAAATCAGAAAGTGCCAAGAAACATTTCCTTGAATGTCTCTCCAGAGTTTCTTGAGTGATTATATACGTACGGCATCATTTCACTTGATACTTTGGAACATTAGCAAAAAGGGAGGATCAAAACCAAAGGTCAAAATTCTTTCATATGCAAACAGCCTAAAGAGAAGAGTACATTTTCACTGGAAGGATAAATGGCACAATACATGACCTAGAGAAACTGGACAGAGTGTATGTGATTGTGCTACATGTTGTTCACTAACTTTTTTACTGACTGCTTTCTTGAAATAAACAATGAGGTGTTGCTGGCATTTTGAGTTGATGGACCACTTCCAGATTGGCACAAAATTGTGAATAGGCTAATTATAATCTTCTTTGGAGGAAAGACTATGTAATCTGCATTTAGAACCTCATCTGTATGAAAGTCCATTAGTTAATATAGAAGATTAAAACCCCTAAATTTGGTGATTTGACATTTTGGCCAATGCTTGGAAGTGAATTGCTATTTGTGTGCGAAATGAGTCTTGAATTTTATTCAAAAAGATCAAAGAAAGGAGCTAGAATTACAACAAACACTTGTCTATTTCTTTCCACAATTGTAAGAATCTGGTAGACTTTTACTCCTCTGAGCATCAAATAAGGTCTTGTCCTCTTTTTCTCTCAAAGAGCTAATGCAGAAGTTGAATGTGAAACTGAGCTTTAACAAAATAAAAGCTATTATCTCCATAAATAATGGTATCCATGTATGCTGACCAAAATCCATCCAGGGTAAAAGAAGGTGCCAAAGCCAGAGCTTTGCCACCTTGTTGCCAGCCCAACATTTTACTGAATCTGTAAGTGGTAGTTAGACAAGAAATAATTATCAATTGTCACCATCAAAAGAAATAAACCATTAAGTAAGGCTGTTTACTATGCCTAGCAATGGAATGAGAGCACTGAAGAAAGGTTGGGTGCCTGTGAAGGCAAACCTAATGGCCACTGGGTTGCAACCAATTTATTGAAACAACATTGAACACACCATTAGTAAAGCTGATTAAAAAAATACTTAGGACTAAATACTTCTTGTTGTAAAATGCCTTTGAGTACTTTTAATAGCTTTTTTCTCTCATATTAGGCTAATTAAATAACCACACTTCATCTGTCAGGGATTAATTTCCTTCCAGTTTTCTGACTCAGCAAATGGTTCAGGAGGATCTAACTGACACATTTTAAGTCTGCAAGGTATTTGAATACTTATTTTATAAATTAATTTTATAAAGGCATCACTTTTTTTTTGTGTGCCCCAATTGCAGCTGAATTAATTTGTCAGCTGGGTCATTTGTGCGTGCTATTCACTCACAGAAGTGAATAGCTGGAGTTACAGCTTGCAGGTTACCAGCACTGAAATATTTTAGAACCTTTGTTTCATTATGAACAAATCCAGGCTTGCCAAAGTCTGCTCCTGCTGCTTTTCTCACTTCATTTTGCAGCACAGCTGTTTTAAACTTCCTAAAAGGATTCAAGGCTAATCAGCTGGTATTTATTGGCTTCAGACAATATGCTAGCAGTACATACTTTTGATGCTTAAGAAAAAAGACATGTTTGTTATTAAACAGTTTTGGAAAATATTTTAACTTGATTTGAGAGGGTGACAAATAGCTTCTTTAAGAGAATGAACTTTAAAGGAAGTTTTTTCTATTTCCTTAAGGAATGCTTCTTTTGAAAAGATCAGATTTATAAACCTCTCAAAGAGCCAGTACACCAAAAATGCTTTTGTTACTTCATTGACTACTTGAAATTTTTCTTTTAAGTAGTTCCCAAAAAGAAGACAAGAAAGGAATATGTTTTCTCAAGTGTAACTTTTTTACTTATGAAAGGTGATGGGAGAGGGAGGATGAAGCACAAAATACAATGCATTCTGCAAGCTTGATGTTTGAAAAAGATTTTCAGGAGTCCCAGCTGGAGCACCAGTGCTTTGGAGAAGGTGATCAAAGCAAAAGCTGGGTAGTTAGGATGAGGTTTGCTGCCTCTTTACCCAACTCTTTCCCATGTCTTCTCAAGAAGACAACAGTATTTTTGGGAATCAGTAGAAGTTCCCTTCACCTCTGCTGTCGGATTCTGTTTTTACTAGCTGGTACTGCCAATTTCCAATTCATGTGGTGAATTTCAAAAGCCCCTAAACAACAAGAAGAAAATGAAAAAGGTTCAGTGATTACTGTCATTACCCTACATACTCAGTTCAAATGTTAAAAAATAAAGAGAAATCATGACATACAAATCCACATTACATGGGAACTGATTGTCCATCCTAATTAAATCCTTTCACCTGTGTTTAATTTTTCTTATAATGTTAAGCCCATGTGCTTTTAATGATCTATGCCTTCTATTCCTACAAAGGGAATACATTTTCCTTTTATCTTCCTCAGGTTTTTTTTTCACCCTCAGCATTTTATCAAGTTTATCTGTTCACATACATAAGTGAAAGACCTTAATTACACCAGTTTTCATAAGACCAGCAACACATAATGGAAGCTATGAAAACCCACAGGATCTAGTACATGCTTAGCTTATATGAATAACAGAAAATAAACCACCCTAGGACCAATGGGTAAATGAGTTTCATACAGCACTGGGAATAGATGAAAATCATAGAACCATTTCGGCTGGAAAAAAAAACTCTAAGTTCATTAAGTCCAACTGTCCATCACTGCCAAGTTCATCACTAAACCATGTCCCTAAGCACGACATCTTCGCCACCTGCAGCAATGGTGATTCCACCACTTCCCTGGGTAGCCTGCTACATGCTTACAGGCCTTTCTGTGAAGAACTTTTTTTTCTAGTATCCAAGCTGAATCTCCCCTGGTACAACTTGAGGACATTCCCCCTTGTCATACTGCTTGGTAGCTGGGAGAAGAGAATGACCCTCACCTCATTACAACCTCCTTTCAGGTAGCTGTAGAGAGCAATATGGTCCCCCCTGAGCCTTCTTTTTTCCAGGCTAACCAACCCCAGCTCCCTCCTCACAGTACTTGTGCTCCAGAACCTTCACCANGACATCTTCGCCACCTTCAGCAATGGTGATTCCACCACTTCCCTGGGTAGCCTGCTACATGCTTACAGGCCTTTCTGTGAAGAACTTTTTTTTCTAGTATCCAAGCTGAATCTCCCCTGGTACAACTTGAGGACATTCCCCCTTGTCATACTGCTTGGTAGCTGGGAGAAGAGAATGACCCTCACCTCATTACAACCTCCTTTCAGGTAGCTGTAGAGAGCAATATGGTCCCCCCTGAGCCTTCTTTTTTCCAGGCTAACCAACCCCAGCTCCCTCCTCACAGTACTTGTGCTCCAGAACCTTCACCAGTTCCTCTGAACACACTCCACCCCCTCAGTGTCTTCCTTGTAGTGAGGGACCCACAACTGTACACAGGACTTGAAGTGGAGCCTTACCAGTGCCAATTACAGGGGAATTGGTCACTGCCCTGCTCCTGCTGGCTCCACTATGTCTGATATAGGCCAGGATGTTATTGGGACACCTGGGCACACACTGGCTCATGTTCACCTGCTGTTGACCACCACACCCAGGTCCTTTTCTGCTGGGCACTTTCCACCCACTCTGCCCCCAGCCTGCAGTGCTGCAGGGACTTGTGTGTTGGGTTTGTATGGCCAAGCTTTGGCAGCAGAAGGGGCTACAGGGGTGGATTTTGTGAGAAGCTGCTAGAAGCTTCCTCCATGCCCTTCAGAGCCCATCTCTGGCAGATCCCAGGCTAGACATGCCTGGGGTCAAGACTGGGCCAATTAGAAGTGGTGATAACCTATTTAGGAAGAAGAAGAATAAGAAAAAAAAACCAGTTACTGAACAGATGTAATTGTGTCCAGAGAGGAACAGATGAGAATATGTGAGAGTGAACAGCTCTGGAAACACCAAGGTCAGTGGAGGAAAAGGAGGAGGTGCTCCAGGCTCCAGAGCTGAGATTCCCTTACAGCCCATGGTGCAAACCATGAAGCACCTGCAACCCATGAAGAACCACGGGAGTGAAGAGATTCACCTGTGGAGGAAACCCCCCTGAAGCAGCTGGGGGCTTGAGAGAAGGCTGTGATCCATGGTCTCCAGCCATCATAGCACCCACCAGTCCTACTCTGTTCAGAAGTACCAGGGTCAGCAGGGCACTTTCCCTAGCTGTCTCACTCACCAGCTGTGCCAAGAGGTTATCTTTCACGCACTCCAGAAACCTCCAAGCTGTTTATTAATCAAGGCTTATAGCAGGCTTGATCTCTATAAGCCATGGCTCTTTCTATGGAATACTGCAGTCAAACATAAATGACACCCTTGAAGGCACTAGGCACTCTCAAGTGTGTATAGAGTATGGGGAAAGGACAATCCAGACCTGGTAAAATGTTTCTGGTTGTACACATGCTGCTTCCCACTCTCTGGAGCTTTTAATCTTATCCTGGGAAAATCCTAAGTAGTCCCTGTGGGATATCTGTCTCGGCAGGCAGAAAGGGCAGTGTAATTCCTGAGTTTTCATTAGTAAGATGTAGCAACATTTTCTCTTTAAAAGAGCTAAGAGAAGCACAGGATTTAATTAAACATTAGGAAAAAGGGTAGAAAAAGAAATCTGATATTGAGTGCTCTGCTTTAAACCGTGTGAAGAAGGTCCAGTCTCACTGGGGTTTGTTTTAGAGAAAAAGATTGTTCTGGGAAGGAAACATACATTTCCTTGTCTCCTAGTTATGAGAAAGAGAATTGGGGAAAGGATACAAATAAAATGTATTCTCCTTCTGATTTCTTGTTTTTAAAACATCTTGCTAGCATACTTATGGCTCATTAATGTATTTCTGACTATAAAGTTTACGTTCTAATCTGCGGAAGGTCTCTGGTTACTTCAAATCCAAAATGGTTGATGTCAAATTACTGGTTCATAGTAAGTCCATTACATAGTGATAGTTCATTAAATAGTGAACATAGTAAGTTCATTTCTCCCTTTGTTGTTGTTCTTGTTGTTTTTTGTTTTCTTGCCTTAAATGATGAGTCACATATGTTTATGTACCTCCAGGCAAACACAAGAACTTAAATGAAAAACCCAGTCCCAAACTCTCTTCTCTCCTGGATAAAACTGCTCAGTCTCAGCAAGCCAAATGGTAGAGTGGAGTTCTTACAACCATGTAGGGAGGAAATTTTTGCAAGAATATAATTTTATTCTAACCATATGAAGCAATGTATCTAGTGTGAAATTAAATGCAATTGTCTACTGCCTATGAAACAGTTGAACATGAAACAATTATTTTTGTATGGAGTAATTTAACTTCAAATGCAAAAGGGATCAAAATATACTTTCCTGATTGAATTCCCTGCTTTTTTCCCACAATATTCAGTACAACAAATCAATCTTCCTCAATACAAGAATGTAAATCTTAAATTTAAATAAAATGTATGAAAATTTTTATCCCTCAAATTACTTACATTTTTTTTATCCTTACTTGTACATTTCTTTAGGCTTTTAGAGAGAAAGCATAAAACAGACTTCTAATTTTCATATTTAATTTATTAATGGTCAGTTTTCTCCTATTTATTCCTGTGCCAGCATTGTTTTTTCCTTATTACTGAGCTGTTCATATTTTATGAGGAATAGTTGTAATTTTTTAACCTTTGTTTCATTATATTAAATAAACCAATGTCTTTTTCATATGATATTTACTCACTTCTTGCTAATCCCAAACCACAAATATCTTTATTGTGCTTATTGTAAAAATGCTTTCTGAGAAAACATAGTATTTATAATTTTTTCAAAACTTATAGTGCACTCAGAATAGAGTAATTGTTTTCCTCCTAAGTATTCCTACCTGCTAATATCTTATCTACTGTTGTGCAAGAGTTTGGGAAATTGTGAAACAGTGATTCATCCAGATGCTCCCAGATATACCTAATCTGATCAAACTAAAGGTTATCACATCTCTTACCAGTCTTTGTTGTCCTTCCTTTACCTGCAGTGCCTTTTACCCCAGTTGATATAGAAATGTTATTATATGAGCTCAAATTCACTGTCTAAAGAGCAGCAAAAAATTTCAGCAGAGATACTCATTCTCTCTACAGTCTTCAGAGAGCTCTAAATCAAATCCTTTGAGCATGGTTAAACTATAAATTCATGCTCTTAATGAATCATGAAAGTTGCAGCACCCTGATTATGACATACTGCTCAAAATTAGATCTGCCAATATAACTACACATGGAGCAACTGCACTGTATGGCTTACTAACAATTCAAAAGAGATTTCAAAATTTTCAAAAAGCTCTCAGATAGATTCCTTCCTTCATGATGAATTCTGTTATGATGATCTGTTGTTGTTTTTTTTTTTTTCTTTTTAATTTTGTTTTAAAGAAAAGAAACTTCTCACCTCTCAATTAAAAGAAACTATAACAGCAATTTATTCAAAGATATATACATATTTTGTGCATGATCATTCAAAAAAGTTATTTCAGAAACTTAAAAAAACTCCTCCAAACCCTTCTTTAAATAAGTCAAAGCTTTCTAAACAGTTTAAATGACTGAAGAACATTTCTCTCCCTAATGTCTGAGATCCCATGTGATCTTTTTTCTGATGTTAAATATATGACTTATTGCTTGTACTGATAATTCTGGAAATAATGGTTTTACAAACCCAAAAAACTATGCTTTGGAGAGACCTAATTTAAAATATTTTTATTTATTTTTTATTTTTACAAAAGACATTTCTTCTTGAACAGAATAATTGGATACGTTTATAAGGGTTTATTTGAGCACAAGGTGTCACAATTGCTACTACAGGTGAAAAAGCGTAAGTAGCGTCATACTATATTTGAGCATTTAGTCTAAATATTTGTAAATGACATAATGGGGACATTTTAGCTTTCAAGTACAGAAGAGAGAAAATAAGGTTAC
The DNA here is from genome assembly GCA_013400215.1 of Cisticola juncidis. Lineage (NCBI taxonomy): Eukaryota > Metazoa > Chordata > Aves > Passeriformes > Cisticolidae > Cisticola > Cisticola juncidis. The sequence goes on from VXBR01008118.1 coordinate 124,459, forward strand.
ATTCTCCAAGATGTGCACTAGCAATCTCCAGGAGCAGATTATGGCAAGTTAACATTATCTAACAGAATAAGATAAAAAATGCATATTGTGAGGCGTTGAAATCAAGGATGTAGCTTGGAAGTTGGAGTTGGAGTTTTACAACTTACAGATAAAAATGAGACGTTTTAGGGAAAGAAGTAGTTATTTTGGGAAGAGATCTATGACATCTGTCCTTTGTCTTGCTACCATACTACAGAGAAAGCACATAATCTTGCATGAAAGCCTACAGAAGCTACTAAAAGTCTTTCTATCAGAAAATTTATTTGACAATCAGTTACAAGGAGAGTTAAGTTTATATTTTGTTATTTTTACTCTGCAAACATATGCTATATGTAATAAATATATTACATTTCAAAATTTTAATGTGCTGGTTTAAAAGGAGACATCAAATTGAAAGTGTTTAATAGCCCTGATTTTATTAGTACATTTTATCTAATAGTTTACAATAATTTATATGACATTACATGTCAGTAATTGGCATAGTACTTTAAAGAAAAAACTTTACATCTGGAATAAGCTGTAGTGAGTACCAGAGTTTAATGTCAAGATGCAATAAAACAGAGAAAACTAAAACGAGCCTTTCTCCTTCTAATAAATCCAGACAATCCTGTTTCTGTTCCAGTGACATCAGAGCACTGGACCGATACCAAGTCATTGTAAAAAACACTTCTAAGAAACATCTCTCTACTCTTTGCAGACATGAGATGTAAGAACACATCATATAAGAGTACATTTAGAGCAACAAATCAAATAAATAAGCAATTAAACATTTTCCCACAAAGGAGAATCAGAACTGCTTACGTTGTTTCTTGATTTATGGGCATGAATTGAAATTTCCTACAAAACAAGCTATTGTGTCTACTTTTACAAGCTAATGAGCAACGTGTGACTGTTTCTTCTATTTCTTAAGGCTATAAAAAGTTTCATTTCAAATACTTTGTTTATTGCATGTCACATTTCATTCCATATGTGCTTATGCTGGGCTGTATCATATCAAGATGACTTCTAACTGCAACACAAAACAGAACAAGCCAATAGACCAGTATCAACCAGCTTCTTGCTTTATGTGCTTTCCCATAAGATTTAAGCAGATTTGAATTTTCATTTCTATCTGGAGGACACCTTTAGGTGCATTTGGTAAGAGGCTTAGGCTCAACTTTCCACTGGCTTCAGCGAAAGGGCTGAGAGTTTTGTCAGCCCTAATTCTCATGGGCCATCTCTGCTGGAACTTGTCATCTTTTCACCTGCAGTGACTTCCTAATCCATTTTAGCCAAATGAGTTAAGTTAACAAAGACCTGTTGCTTAGACTAACATGTCTTATTTTCCTGAAACATTTTATAGGGCTTTCAAAAATGCAATGCAGGTGAAAATAGAGATTTTCCAAAGGGAAACAAGGATCCAGCTGCCTCAGGGAGGTAGTGTGCTAATGTAACTGTTGACTATGGAGGGAGAAGGTATCTAAGTGATTGTGAATACCCATTAGGTATAAAACAATTTCAGAAATACCATCATATTCATATTTACATAAACTACTGCAATTAAAAATTTGTGTTCAGATGCAAATTCTTCCTTTGACGCAACTATATTAAGATGTTTAAATTTTGTGAAGAACTGTGAAGGTTCCTTGACAGACAAAATAAATTGAATAAAGAACAATTATCCAGAGTTCTATCCTGTTCTCCTCAGTCCAGAAATCTAGGGTGATAGCACAGTGCAAGCATTATTTTTTTAAAAATTTGTCTCTAAATATTTTTTTATATCTGAAAAGATCAAACCCTGGTACACTAGGAGACTAGCCAATAGATATAAAATTTTCCTTAGCCGTATTGTTTTTTTCTTTTTTGTCATTATTCTGGCTGTTGTAATAGGGGACAGGGATTTTTCAGCAGGGGGAAGCTTGTCTGTTTTTTTTTAAGAAAGTGTATGTAGATGTAAATATTTTTATTACCACAGGCCCTGTTCCTCATTTCACAGTAAGATATTCCATGTGCATAACTCCTTGTTCATGCCTTTGAAATTGCAATGATTTGACAGCAAAAAACTAGCATGACTCAACCGCATTTTAAATCCACCTCTGCTGAATATGGAAGTTATCACCACTGTAAGGGAATTCATATCCTTCGCAGCATACGTTCACTGTTTCACACTGGTACATGATTTGCCTCATTTTTTTTTTCTTTCTCCCCATAAAATGTCTGTGTCAATTTGCAGTTCAAAAGAAACCACACTATTAGGATTCTTTTCAGCTTGTCTTTATTTTTAGTTTTAGACTAACTATTGCCTTGTAACTCAGAAAAACGAATTCCAGACATGAATTTTGTACACACGTTTTTCTTATTTTCCATTCATATTTGCTCTTTCTAGTAATAAACAGTTTTTCTTTTTAGATGTTTATCAGTTCACAGGAGATTTTTAGCTCTTAAAGATGGGTCAGTTCCATGAAGGTTTATGCATCAATATCTCTTCTTCCCTATGGGATCATATTGATCTTGTTGGAGATGTATCCCAAACTGCTGCCAATGTTATTGCAAGAATACTGAAAGCATTGTGTGCATTGTTAGAGTTTTGAAGGATAATCATCCCGTAACAAATGTGTCTCATCAGTAAAGCTTCCACAAACACCAAAAACTATCTTGGATGGTCTTTCATGATCTTTCAAAATGTAGGTTCTGACTTCTATTTTGCTCCTCATTTCAAAACAAAATAAATGTAGAAAAAAAAAATTGAAACTTTCTCTATCTCTGGCATACCAGTGATACTCTATTCTGTATCAAAGTTTAAGCAATCAGAATTAAATTGCCATTAAAAACTTTCTCAATACTTCAAGCCAACTCCAGAATGCTTGTGATTTCTCCTAGCTTAAAAATGTTCCCTGAATTCTTCCCATTCCAGCTTTTTCCAAACAAAAATGAAATTGATCAAAAATGTCCAAAGAACTGAGAATCTCAAGCTGTGAGTAGCTGAATAAAGAATTCTTCAGGCAAGATGAGTGAACTTAAATGTCATTGAAACATGTGGTGAAACAGTTTTCATGATGTGCCTGATTCCAGACCCTTTAAAGGGAACTGTTCCACTGACTTCATTAGTCACTATTAAAGGTACTTAAAAATGGTTTAAAAATCAATGCCAACTACTGAGGCTCCTTTCCAAATGAATGTGATCTGGTTTGTCCGAGACAGTTAATTTATTCTCGACTGGACGCCCAGTTTCACACATTCAAGTCTTCCCATGAACATTCTGGGTTAGACCTTCAGCTGGCATGTATCAGAACAATTCCATTAAGGTCTATATGTCTGTGACAATTAACATCTGGAACATAATTTTCAAACCCATGTTCTAAATCTTTGGAGATTTTCTCATCATGTCTCACTGTATTTTTCTTGTTTGGTTTTTAAAGTATCTGTTGAAGTGAAACACCATGTCCAGGAAAACAGCCTGAACTGAACTCCTTTCTATATGTGAAGAAAGACAATGGAAATAAATTGGGAGTCAATGCATATGGAAAAATTTTTCATGAGAAATCTGGGTATCAAATTTTCTCCAGTAAAATTATTTCATGCAAGGGAGAATGCTAAACTTCAGACAGAAACCTTTTTTGTGTATGTATCGACAAAAATACTGACCACTCCCTTGTGGTTTGTTTCACCAGGAGAGATCTCTGATGGGATCAGTCAGTAGAGTGTGAACCTCACATAAATATCATATTGGTGCAATGAGAGACAAAACCTTGTGTTGCAAAAAGCAACTTTTCTTGCCTCAAGTAGAAGTAGGTGGGTTGCTGTTTTGTTTGGATTTTTTTAATACAACATTAATCAAAACATTGTCGTACTATAAAAGCAATAAAAATTCTTTTTCTCTTTTCCAATTTAAAAATATGTCTAGACAAGAAATAAAAGCTGCTCATAACTTTTGGAAGCCAGTCCTTAATTTATTCTAAGAAGTTGTCTCGTAAATACACATCTGTTTCATTCTTTACAAGTTAGGAAGCAAAGGAATAATAAAGAAATCATCAGTTTGAAACCAAACAAAAATTCCTGTAATCTTAGTTATTTAAAGTTCAAGTGTTAAAATTGGCTCAAACAAAAAGAATGTTGCCACTTCTTGTTACAGATTCCTATAAAAATAGAGAAGAGGAAAGGAGACAATAGAGTTATGGGATTTATCATGTCTGCTGGAGTCACCAAATTGGATGAGGTTTTGCTGAAAGCCCTTTGAGTTCAGTAAGTGCCAGATTATGAAAATGCAGGCCTTAAAAAAATCAACATTCTTCAGATATGCATGATATATGGCATCCAACAGTAGAAGTTAAAAATACATTTGCTGAAAATTCACTTAGATACAGGTTTAGAAAACCTATGACCAAATTTTACATTTGATTATCCCTCACTCAAAAAAGTACTTGACTTTTTTTGATAAATATATACAAATATATTTCTCTCCTACTGATTTAATATGTATGGTAACTAGATAACTTTTGAGTTTATTATTTACAGACCGTAAGTTTTATGCCTGGAACAGATCATTAGAGCAATCTAATTTATGTGAATTTTAAGTGGAAAAAAATGTAATCATGACACTGATAAGAGTTTTCATTAAAGTAATTTGTTTAAAGAATATGGAGAAGTTGCAAGGGTTGGGGTGCATTTGCACTTAAGTGAATTATTTGCATGTGAGAAATCACACAGAAAATAACTTTAAGATTACAAAATATTTTTAGATTAAAAACACCTTAATGAAAACCAAAACACTAGGTGGGAGTCATAGTATCTCTAGATGCCCCCTGTCACTATGCAGTGAACCTTCCCATCTCCCCAGAGAGCTTTTTAGTCATAAACCCATTGCTCCAAGAAAGATACCCGTTTTCCAGGCCCCAGGTTAAGAAATGCTCTAGGCTGGGCTTGCCCACCATTTGATGCCATACGTTGTGGTGTGCTAGTCGTTCAACAAGGAAGATGGGAGTTACTGCAAAAGGTGCAGAGTGCTCACACATAAAGAAAAAAAAGGGAGTAAGTGGGAAAGTGAAGAAAGTTTTCTCAGTACAGTAGATCTAAGGAGACCCTAACTATCCCATCAACATTGTGCAAGGAGACATCTCTTCCCAAAGAAAAGGATGAGATGGCAGCGACCCCAGAGAGAAGAGGCCAACAAGAAGCTGTCAGTGCAAATGAGGTGAGGCAGCAGTGCATACTGACAGTATTATGGTGGATGTTGTTTTCCACTCAGTCTTCTAAAGTGTTAGACATTTTCAGAAGCCTGAGTAGGCTTAAGGCAACTGGTATAATTCTGTGTTATCGTGCTTTCCATTCAGTATTTTTTTTCCTACATTGCTTTCCCAACACAGAAACTTTTATTAGAACTATTGTTGTCTGTTTCTGCAAGGATGTGACGCCTCCTAATCTCATCTTTGTCAAGCAGGGTAAGTTTCTGCAATAGTCTCTTTTTCCTCAGTAAAGGCATCATGGTATTTCAATTTACTATTCACTTCATCTTAAACTGAGTCTTTTTGTTAACATTCTTCAGATGCTGCATACTGAGTAGCATGTCCCAACTTACCTATCAACACTTCCATTTAAAGGTGCCTCTGCTGAAGTCACAGCTTTCTGCTATCTCAATCCTCACTAGTAAATAGAGTTTTGAAAGAAAGCTCTGCCCAGTAGCCACCTCTCATCTGCAGGTGTTTTTTCTTTCCTTTGGAAAAAATTACCTTTTCTACAGTTGCTCTCTCTCTTTTCAAAAATGCTTCCATGCAGCCAAATGAGGAGAGAAAAATCACAAAACACTGAAGAGAGAGGACAAGGTAGAAAAAGAGAAGCTGTGGAAACTTTCTGGACACAAGTCTGGGAACTTAAGAAAGTGTGTGAAATGGGTAAACAGCTGAAGAAAAACAGGTCGGGGAGGTGGGTTCTTTTTTTGTTAGTTTTTTGAGGGGGTTGTTGGTGTTTTTGGGGTTTTTTTTTTGTTTGCTTTTTCCTACAACTGCTTTACACCATGAATCTTGTTCATGCAGAGGGCACACTGCGGGGAGACACGGAAAAATGTTCCTGCTCACTGCCTGGCCTTCCAGGGGCCTAGATTGTGACTTCCCAGGGCTCAAATTTGACATGGGTGAGGTAATTTTAGGTGTAGATACTCAACAAATCAGTGCATGTTTAGGTGTTCTGCCATGAGCTGAGATGTTCATACCGGTGCAACCATTGTCACTCAGCCTCACAGACCAGATATTCAACCTGCCAGTTCCTTTATGCACTTGGGAAGTTGCACTAACAATCACACCTTCCCACATCCAGCAGTGCAAACACTTGCACCCACTCTCGACTTGCTCCTCAACACTAGCAGTACACAAGTGGGAGATCTGGCACTCAAACACTCACTGTATAATCCCCACACACAATAGCACGTGTTTGCACAGGTGTGGAGTCAGCCAAACCTGTAGCCATATGCACATGAAGGAACAGTTTTGTACACAAAAAGCTTCAAAGGCCAAGAAAAGGCTGGGATTCAAACACAGTCTATACTACTTCAGCACTAACATAATTGCATTTACTTACATAAACTTAACTGACGGCATAGCCTGGGAATGGAAAGACATAAAACAATTGCAAAATATTTTAAAAGGTCTTATAATGCATGCTGGCTAGAAACACTAATGTGCATTTTGTATTACAAAGCGTTCTGATTTTTTTCATCTCTCTATACACTTTGGGACTAAATAAACTCATGAGTCCATTATATGTACTTATAACAGCCCACTTAACACAGTGAAAAAAATCACTCTAAAGCTGAGACAAGTCAAGACACCTCTTACAGATTTACCTGGTATAGACTTTATAAACTCTAGTTATTGTGCATGTTTTCTTCACTTTACCTGCTAACAAGCAACATTGTTTAGAATAATAATATTTTTGGTCTACAGATAAGCCTTCCTGAAAGTAAATAATATGTTTTTAGGGCTGCATATGAGACCCAAGTAGAAGTTAGTTTTCAAAAAGTATTGCAGTTCCAGTCACACGTCTGCCTTGTTTTACAACCCAGACCTACCAAACCCAAACTCTACATCTAAAAAGCCTTCACATTTCTGTAGCAAACAGAGCAAACAGAGGGTCCAGATGACAATGGAATGCAGACCTTGATATCATAGCATCACAGTTTTCTTTTATCTCTACTTCAAAAAAGTTCCCTGCATTTTTGTAACGAGTCAGCAGGTTCTAGCCTATGTGGAAAGTGAACTTTTGCCAAAAAAAACCACCACCACCACCACCACCAAACCACCACACCCTCCAAAAAATCCAAAAAAATCCAAAAAAGATCTGAGCTCTATTCTCCCATTGCTTGTAATTTTGTTTGTAATTGCTTGTAATCTCCCATAGCTCCAGTAATTTTGAGGCGAAAGCCCTGCTAGAGGGAAAAAATTCCACTATAAGTGATGGCTTGACACACTTCAATGGAAAGATGTGTGTGTGTTCATTTCACATTCACATGCATGTGATTCTGTGAGAAGCTTCCAGAAACTTCCCCTATGTCTGATAGAGCCAGTTGGCTCCAAGACAAATCCATTGCAGGCCACACATACGCAGAGAAAGGAAAAATTGTAATCACTGGGAATAAAAGACTGGGGGACTAGCAAACTGTTTGTTGCTTGGTAGGTACAGTACAGCTCATAAAACCATCCAGCTGCAGGGTAAAAGTAACGATTAGAAACATCAAAGAGATGCAACAATTGGAGGGAGTTTGCCCTACAATAAAACAAAATGTAGGAACTTTTAAAAATTGTCTAAATTTAAATTATATACCTGTAATCAGTACCTTGTGGAAGCATATGTAGAGGAAAAACTCTCTTTACTCCTTAGAAAAGAAAGGTTTTCTAGCATCATTGCTTGCCTCCAAGTGCCTCTGTCTAGTCCCATTTGTTGAATTCTAAAAAGTATTTGACTGAATGAGATAGAAGAGCCATATTATGTGTCTGAGCAACTTGGCAAAGAGTTTGCAGCTAATTGAGATATTTTACTAGCTAAGATGCTCTGGCCATGTTCCCAATCATCAAACCCCATGGCATAGGCAGTAATATCATTAGTGTTCAGGTTTAGCACCAGCTGACCTTTGAACCCCTCTTTTTCTGAGAGTAAAAAGAACTGCCTGGTCTGTGTAGCATGGGAGAGTGACACTTTAATTCTGATATTTTTCATGTCTTCGTCTTTTGCCATGCACCACTTTTGGTTGTGGCGTTTTTTTGTTGTTTGTTTTGGGGATTTTTGGTGTTTTTTTTTCCCCCACAGATTACTAAGCTGTAAATGGTGATGACATAATTTCTTTAACAACTGCAATGGATTTCTAGGTTTACTCATTTGCCCTCATGTAGATAGTTCAGATGTTCTAGTCATAAACCCCCTGAGATCTATTATCCCTTTTTTTTCTGGATCATAAGTATGAGTTGGGGATATAAAAATCAACCTAATACGCATATACAAGTTAAATGTGTGGATCTACTTTCCTCTGTTTATGGCTGTTGCTTCTTTAGGTTTTTTTTTTCCCCCTATGGCTGGTGATAACAATTTTCAGCATTTAGTTCTTCCCTCCTGTTATGCTAACTCTGATTCTAATGTACTATTCAGAAATTCTTGTTGCAAGGCTATTAGAAAAAAAAAGTAAGAAAATCACTGGGTCAGTACAAAAAAACCTGAGCTGTTTATTTTGGATATACTTTTCCTTGTCCTACTGGTTCCATAGCTAGAGGTTCTTCTTTGATGATTCTTTTTTCTGACTTAGAAACCCATATTCCTACATCACATTCAGACCTGAGCAGTGTAAAGAATCGTTTACCTCAGTCCATAGAGAATCTTGCACCGGGGAGTCCAACAGATCCTCTACAGTCTGAAGCAGCAGCATAAAGTAGTCATGTTTCTTTAGCTACAGCCAGAATTCATGGATGGATGGATGGGTGGATATCCTGCACAATACTTTAAAACTTCCTGGTCAGCCTAGGTTTAGAAACTTCAGTTGCCTTCAGAGTGACTTTCACAATATCATTTGCTTTGGCAAACAGGAAATCACCATTTTGTTTTGTGTCCAACTCACCAACCTTTGAATACTTGTTTCTGAATAATGGGTGAGATTGAACACTCAGCTTGAAATGGACTTGATGCCTAAGGGGCAATGTGGATGCAGACTTCCAGACCCTCACTGACACATGACTGGCCTGAACTGTTCTGTTCTTCTATAAGCAAGATGGATAACATTGTTGTCTTCTTCTGACCTGCTCATATAAGTAGGAGCAATGGTATCTTTAGCGAGTCTCCTCTGGAGGGACACGTGGGATCAAGTCCTACCAGGGAAGTGGCAGAGGAGCACGTAGTGTGTAGATACTAATCAAGCTCTGGTGCTGAGTCTGCAATCTCAGACTGTCAGCGCTGGGACATAGCATGTGCTGGGGAAAATCTCTAATGCTAATCTCCTGAGGAGCATTAAATGGGGATGTGACAAAGGTGGTTAAGAGCTACTCACCTGTACTTTGTGACACGTTTACTGTTATGACCCAATTGTGCTGCCTGTGGCCCTTGGTAGCTAAACACAACATAAAACTAGACTCTCAAGAGAGGGAGAGGTTGCTTGCAGTATTTGCAGATTGCTTGATATTGCCCTTAGAACAATCACAGGTTATATCAACCTGCACAGGAGAGCAGGTCTGCGCCTCAGAGGAATCTCAAATATGCTGGAGAAATGAACCAGTAGGAATATCATGACAGTAAACAATGGGAAATGCAAAGTCCTGCAGCTGGACAAAAATGACCCGATATGACAGCGGTCTGGGGACAGGCAGATTGGAAAGCAGCTCTGCAGAAAAGGCCTTCAGGGTCCTGGTGGACAATAGGTTGACCATGAGCTAACAGTGTGTCCTTGTTGCAAAGGCACCCAACAGCACGCTGGGCTGCATTAAGATCTTTACATGCAAATGAAGTGATCCTTCCCCTTTACTGTGCACTGGTAAAAATAGCTGGAATCCAGTTCTGCCTCTCCAGTACAAAAGTGACATGGACATGCTGGATGGAGCACCTGATATATGAAGGGACGTTGAGAGTTTAGACCAGGGAAGGGAAGGCTCTGATGGGTCTGATCTACGTGTTTGAGCACTCAGTGTGGGTGGTAAAGAAGACGGAGAAATATTCTTTCCAGTAGCACCAGTGAAAGGTAAAGAGTCAGTCGGCACAAATTAAAATACAAGAAATTCCATTTAAACAGAAGGAAAAAAACATTTTTACTATGCACGTGATCAACCACTAGGACAGACTGACAAGAAAGGCTGTGGTGTTTCCATCCTCAGAGTTATTTAAAGCCTGACTGGACATGGTCTGAGGAACCTGGTCCAGGTGATCTTACTCTGAGCAAAGGGTTTCAATAGACTGTCTCTAGAGAGGACTTACAACCTCAGGTATTCTCAGATTACATAGCACTATTTAGAGCTTCTAAGTGAAAAAAAAAAAAAAAAAGAAACAAAGTCCTGCAGAATTATTTTCTATCTGTTTTCTTGTCTTTTTTCAGTGGAAAATATCAATATTGTATACTGAAATAATTCAAGTTGACTGGTTTAAACATGAAAAGGCTCAAGATCCATGTGCAAGAGTTTATTTGCTCTATCTTCAGTCAAGAAAAGAATATCCATTATCTCAAGCATATCCAACATTGTGTCATTTTTATAACCAGAACATAAAATTTTTGTGATCCAAAGGGTTACTAAAACTCCACAGATTTTACCCCTCCCGTATGCAGTTAGAATGTAAGGGTGATTCCAAAATTTTGTAAATAAGCCACAGATAATTTAAAATGTATTGATTTAAAATATTCTCACCACTGATGTCAGTAAATACAGCTACACGTGTTCAAATAAAGACAATGACAGCTGCATAGCAGTGAGACCAGCAGACATGGAATCATCAAGATTTCTGCTATTAGAGGCTATACAAGCTTAGAAAACAGGATGATGTTGTACACATTTCCTGCTGGGAAAAATCTCTGGTGTATTCTGACTTCAAGCAAAGGGAACTGTACAGGGAAAAGGCTAAGAGGAAGAGGACAGATTTGTGCCACTGAAGAATTTAGTGTTGCATGGACAAGTGATATCATTTTAATGCAGGGAAGATTTTCTCAGCAGACTAAAACTTATTAGTGTAGGTTGTTCCTGTCTTCAGTTTACCAGCATCAGCAACAATCTGCTATCCACCTGTATTCTAGCAGACATTAAAGAGCAAAGAATTTTAGTACCTTCTGCTCAGATTTCCTCTTCAAAATAAAGAACCCAGGTAGGCTCAGTGCTTACCTCTCATTGCCTGTGCCTAGCAAAAAGCACGAAAACTTGGATATATAAAGGAATATTTATTATCTTGATTTTTAGAATGAAAAGAGTTGACCTAATTTCTGCTGAGATTGAATCAGGATTTTCTGATCTAAAATATATTAAGATAGTATGCAAAGTTCAGAGTAGTCCTGGGGGGCAGACAGGAACTTTGCTATTTTACTGCCTAAACAGGGTACTGTTTTCATAGCACAGTTCTTGTGTAGAGATAACAACTAGGTGAGATGACAATGCATAGCAGCCCCCACTGCTCCCAGTTCCAGGAGAGCTTCATTGTTGTTGAGCAATGCTGCAGAGCTTCAGAACGAAATAAAAATAAAAGCCGATAATATACAAGTGCACTAAAAGAGGTTGTTTGGGAGCAGGTAAGAAGGGGAAGACTGGGGGCAGTAAGACTTTACCTGCTTGTCATTCTTGTGGCAGAACAGTAAATAGAGAACAAAGTATGGCAAATAAGGGGTATCAGATTCTGCTGAGGAAAGCAGAAGGTGCAATTTCTGCATGAAGAACCTTAGGTGTGCTGGAGTCTTTCATTAGAACCACAGAGCTGAAGGTTTCAAGCTATCTGGAAGCACTCACCTCAAAAGTGAAAGGCATGTCTTCTGCTTCACCTGTTTCAATTGACTGAGCTGTTCTCTGCCTCCCTGAGAGCTGAGCAAAATGACAAGTGCATGGTTTTACCATGGTGTAATTTTTGCACTACTGTGGAAAAGATGAAGCTGTTTTACTGCTTCACCTGCATCTGAAGGGGACAGGCAAGAAACCAGATAACAGGGTAGGAAGATCTAAGGACAAACAATCTAGATTAGACCTCATGTCTAAATCTAGAGATGAGTGTCCCTAATATAAACAAACTTCAGGTCCCCAAAACTGGTACTTCCTGCAAAGAAATATTCTGTCAGATTCTGCCATATTCATTCTGTCAGATTCTGCCATATTCACTGATTACACTTCCACTGAAGTCCACTTAAACTGTGTCTGACAGAAACTGGAAGTAATCAATTTCTTAGGAAATAGAAAAAGATTTCAGTGACGCTTTTTCTTCTCAATTCTGAGAAATGAAGGATCCCTAAAATCTTGTTATTTTCTAAACAACATGGTACCAACATTTGAAAAAATATGGTGCTTTGTCATGTGAATATTATTGGCAAAGATGACTAATTTCACAAAATTTTCTTCTACTAGTTAACAAGGAATGTGTATTTCCAGCCCCAGCTTTCTAGGATGGGATAGACCTGTACTATTCTCTCATGCCAAGACATAACTTTAAGGTTTGCCTGAGACAATAAAATCACTGTTCTAAAGGTTGGCGGGTAAAATCTTTATGGGACTGCATCAGCTCCGCTGTCTTCCACAATACGAAACTGACATTTGCTAAAGTGATTTCTTCACCTGGAGAGGTTAATGGTTGCAAAAAGAAACACTATTAAAAGTGTGTTAAAAGATCACTGTGTTAATTAGTACTGAGAAATGTCAAAACCATGTTCTACAGTCCAATATGCCCTCCAGTATTTGAACTATTTGTTTACATTTTGTGTCTGTCTGAACAATAAAACCACTTTTCTTCCAGTTCTATTTAATGTTGATTTTTATCTTCCTGCCTCTCACAGGGAAGTCGGCATAGTTATCTTTGGTTTCACTGCTCTGCATGAGATGTTGAAACAGAAAACCACAATATTTTTATTGAAACTTTTAATAAAACCAGTAATGAAATATCTTCTGCCCTCAGCAGTTTCTTAGGTCTTCATGCTACAACATTTCCAGGTAAAATCCTAATTATTGGAATGATTTTTAGAGATATTATATTTATAGAGTCTGTCTATAATTCATTTTTTATGTATGACTACAAAATGTACTGGCTAGTGAACTGATCAGCTGGAGCTTGGGCCATAAATGAGTCAGTCAAATTCTTCCACTGTTAGAAGCTGCTGTTTCTTTTCTCTTAAAGTAATGTACAAATATATTAAGCAAAGTTGATAGTCACGTCCCAATCATATGGCAGTCATAAAAAAAATATTTAATGTTATCATACTAAGATGCAAATTTATCATAATTTCAAAAAATTGTCTATTTTCAGCTTTCAATCTCATAGACAAATAAATACAAAGTAAGGGACTGAGAGTAGAGTATAGTTTATTTGTTCTGTATTACTTACCTGTAAATTGCTTGGCCCCATATGGAAAATATGATTTTGGATCTCTGACTTATCAGGGTGAATTGAGAAAACAATCACACAACAAATAATATAGGTTTCTCTTGTCCAGTCAGAGAACAAACCCCTCAGCCGTTGAATTGTCTGATCTGATTTTAAAGATTAGAAAGAAAATATTCCATACTGCTCCATCTGCATATTTGTGTGTTGCAAGATGAATAGATACACTTTTGGCATCTAAACTTTTTCCACTGATGGCCAAGAGTTTCCCAATGGCATCTTAGCTATTTCAATTTTAAAGTCTTTGTTTGTATTGAACTTTATTCATGCTCAGTCTAACAAATCAGGCCAGTAGTCTGTACAGAATACATAATTTTGTCTGATCTTTTATAATGTGCATGCAGGAAATGTCCCGTTAGCAAACAACAAAAGAAAGATATTTGGCTGAAGAAGGAACAATAGGGTAGCTCTGGGAAATAATTAGGAAAGTTCTATTAGAGTTGTAGGAGATTTTATAATATGAATTAGTTGGGAGTTTTTACTTGTTATGATATTCTTCTGAAAGTCAGATACTCCCAAAGGAGAAAAGATCTGCATATGTCAGTGACAGTGGTTTTGTTAGATGTGTTTTAATCAACATAATCAGCTAAACCTCTCCAGACTTGAGGCCTCTAGTTGCTATTTCATATTCAGATTTTGATATTAGCCTCTTCTTGTCCATGTTTATTCATTGTTTATCAGAAATACTCTCTACCACAATCCAATCTGTTCATTCCTAGATGCCAAAACTAAAAATTAATTTGGAAAGCTAACTTATATTAATGAACAGGGCAGAAGTTCAAGGTCCATTTTATTAGAAATGAGTTTCAAAAATATGCCCTCCCCTGTCTTATGAAATTTATCTATATAAACTGAACTGAACAAATTACTAAATAGGACTGGGACTGATTACCTTGTTACATGGGGATCGTAGTGGCTGATTTCTGAGACTTTCTTCAGAAAATAAAAAAAATTATGGTGATCTGTATTGTTAACTACCTTCACAAACATATAATAATTCTGTATTGTTTTTAAAAGATGTTAGGTACATAAACACCAGTTCACATGTCTTTGCCTACTAGTGACATCTGATTGAACAAATGTGGAAAACAGCTGAACATTTTCTGATTATTTTTTGATTTGTACATTAGAGTCAGATTATGAGTATACATGAATTTAAGCTAAATAGGTGTTTTAAGCTCCCCAGTTTGCAAATATTTAAAACATAAGCTCACCATTTGCTGGTTTTTTTTTTTGTTTGTTTGTTTTGTTTGTTTTGGTTTGGTTTTTTGTTTGTTTGTTTGTTTGTTTTGTTTTTGGTTTGGTTTGGTTTTGGTGTTTGTTTTTTTTCTTAGATTATGCAAGAGTTAAGAATTAAAAATGTAAATGAAGGTTTTGTCCATCAAATTTACCATTTTGGTTTGGCAGTGTCATATTCTTTCTACTTTTTAGAAATTGAGGGTCTTATTTTACAGTGGTTTTCAAGTTATCTGATTTCTAGAGAAAAGATGTAACTAAAAAAATTTTGAACAAAATAGGCACTCATATTACTTATCTGCTCAAGACAATTCTCAGCAATATTTATGAGCAAAATACATAAAATTTAAGTTTTGCTAAAACTATATTTCTAATAACATATTCTGACCATAAAAATGAGAACATTTTAGAAAACAAATTTCAGTTCTCATAATTTTTATTGATGTTTAAAAAGAAAGATTACAATTTTAGAACAAAAGATTTTTAAAGCAATGACACCTTTTCAATGTGATATATTGCATAAATCATAATACCAGCACTGCTAAAGTGAGTGATTTTTTTTGGTTTTTTTTTTTTTTCCCAGAAATAACTCATAGAAATGATTTCCTAATAAAGGTAAGATTTTTATGATGGGATATATGATGAGATACAAGCTAAGATTCTACTACAAACACAAATTTTAAATCCTTTTGACCTCAGTGATATTCTGATCAAGAGTCAAGATTCACTTGAGATGATTTGTAAAAATGCCATCTTTGGAGATTGCTCCAGAGGCCATAGGTTCTCATGCCAGAGTCTCACTGGTTTCCAAGAAAGAGTAACACAAGGCTGGTGAAGCTATTCCATTCCATCTTTTCTGTCATTTCATCAAATTAGGAAAATCGTCCTAGTTTTGGAGTTGGAGGTAAATTGCATTCAGCTCTATTACTTTTGTAGAATTTATAAGCACTTTAAAATGATGGTCAGAGCTGAGAACTTTAAATTTAAACTTCTTTAATTTGTTCTCATCTTTTTAAAATTGTATCTCTACTGTCCCCATCATAAAATATATGAGGTATTAAATTCATCTCTATGTTAGGCATTATCATGTATTACTGAGCTTAGTAGTTTAGTTGTGGTACCAGAGGTTTATTGCAATCTTGGATCTCTCTGCTAAGTCCTGAATTGGGACACAGGCAGTGAAAACATAAAAGCCTGGTTTCCCACGCTCTGCATAAGCTATTGTTATAAAAACAATAAGTTGGCAACACTAATATCTGAATTAAAATAAGTTGGAGCCTTTGAACACCTGCAGAGATATGGGAGAGAGAAGATCTCTGACTTTGTTTTTGTGGTTTTTTTTCTTTTTTTCCTTT
>VXBR01008118.1:140680-183180 GCA_013400215.1 Cisticola juncidis
TTTTTTTTTTTTTTTTTTTGGTTGAAAAGCCTCGTGGAACCTTTCTAGTGCTGATTGTTATCCAAACCATGCAAATGGTCAGCACCTGGAGGCAACTTGCCTTTCTGTACATGTAGTGTTTTAGTGTTCTGAAGTCAGAAAAAGAAAGATTGATAATTCCATACTTCAAAAAGATCATTTGCTTAGATATTTAGCAGGCATATATAGATAACTAGTGCCATCAATTCTAATATGCCATGTTATATGAGTTATTTTAGAGCCTACTCATAACAACTTCCTGCTCCTGGCTAGCAAATGTGAATGGGAATTCATTGTATACACTCATGCAATCATTTTCCATATTGTCTTATCACTGTGCTGTTAGCCTCTTTCCACTCAGCATTGCATGACTTCCCATTATTCATTCCCAATTTCAAGGGATGTGTGCTGCAATTATGTAATACTTTATCGTCATGTATCACCTGGAGCACAGACAAACAGTGAAAACTTTCACAGAGCATGCAAATTGTGAGTAAAGCTAACAGAGCACTTTCCATGGTGGTTTGTGGGTCTGATAAGAAGGCAACACAATGACAACTTGGGCTGCTCAGCAGGGCGTGATGGAGTTACTGTGAGTGACGAAATATTGATTTTGCATGAGGGAGATTTTTGTATTATGATAGATAGCTATAATGTATAATTCAAGAGCTGAGCTTATGAAAGATGATGGCTGATAGAGGAAAGGTCCCTCTCTCCTAGTGGAGCTACTTATGAACCTTATAGTGGAGAGATGCATTCAACATGGTGTCTGCTGATCCACAGCAGGCTCTTCTGCCATCTAAAAAAAAACATCTGCTTAGAGCAGGGGAACCATGTGCAGCTCACTAAGATATAAACTTCTAACCAGAATGTTCAAAGCTCTGCTCAGCCACACAACTCCCCATTAATGTTAAGCGGAAGTGTATGGTTTCCATACATCCCTTTGAAAATTATATCCCATGAAGTACTTTGAAACAATATATTCCCACAAGCATTGACTCAGAGACCAGTACTTCTGAAGGAAAACTGCAGTTGCTGTAATTCTGAGTCAGTGCAACTTAAAAAATGTGGACATTTTTCCCCCAAAGATCCATGTGGCTCATGGCTTAGAAAAGAATGATGTTTTATGACCTTAAAAGCAATGCGGATCAGATTTTTATTGTTTGAACAACTATATAATAACCAATTTTCCATCATAAGCTAAATATAGACCATATTGATGTAATAAGAATGAATTCTTAAAATATTTCATTGTTTAGAATAAATGAGATTTACTCCTTTAAATTGTAACTGGATACTTTTTATTTTCTGTAGTCAATGGTAGAGACGGTCATTTATTTGCATGGTGTGAATGTATGAAGCATGTTCATATACATATATTTTCTAAGAAAAATGTTTCTATATAATTATCTTGAAATTGCTGTAGATTCGATCTCCATTATAAAATAAAATAAATAAATAAAATAAATAATCCTCAGCTATCTAGTGAGACACCAGCAACAATATTTTGTAGTTTGGGTAAACAAATCTTTCACCTTACCTATAAGAAGTGGCTGAAAAAGTAAATTTCAAACTTCATACACTCGCTAGAACTTACTGAATGGATTCACACCAGGAAGGTGGCAACTTCACAATCCTTTTCTTTGTCAAACCTAGTTTGCACAATTAAGAATTGATGGTGCTTGCATTCCAAGGCATTGCTGTAATAGCTGAGTGCTCTATGAAAATTTTGCTATGTTCTGAGCATAGAGAAATGCCTCTCAGAGGAAGGCATCCATACTAATCAAAGGTGCAGAATAACAAATTCAGTATAATTGACTAAAGTTCCCCAATGCTCTGTGAAACATTAGTTAAGGTCAAAAGTAACACCTGTCATCTGTCCCTTAACTGCCATGTTCCTGATGCATATTGCACCTGCTTGGGTTAAATGACATAAAATCTTATCTCTGTGAAAAGTTTGGGGATGTAAATAATACTGTTTTATTCAATAATTTTATTTGTTCCATTCCCCCTCCACCACCTGGGGATACAAAAGCATAAAAATCCCATGTGAAGTAAGGCCCTAAAATTTCCAATTCAAAACATTTTAGATCAAGCCTATTCTCAGATGTCATCTTTGCTGCAAATTATTTCAGCAAGAGTAACCAATTTTCTGAAATTCTTCCTGTTTTTTCAGGTAGATTTTTTTACAAAGACAATCAAGAGAAAAGGGAGGGTGTCTTTACTGGTGTAAGGAGGAAATGGGTAAAGTAATTGCCCATGACTGGAATCTTCAGCATGATGACATCACTTGCAGTTCTTCAGTCAAAATTTAACTTCTCTGAAGAATACAATGAAATATCTCTGCTTTCTTTCTTTCAAACAAGCAAATAGCATGACTACATCTGTTTTGTCTGATTACTGACAGATCACTAAAAAAGCCTATTGCACAGCCTTTGTCCAAATGAAGTGAAATCTTTAATCTTAATATACAAACCCTTCATGACCTTGTTGCTTGCAGCTTTTCCTGTTATTTTCATCCATTCCTAATTTTAAAGGGATAGAAAGAAAATTGTCTAGGTTCAGCACAAACAATAGGGAAAATCAGAAACTAAAAGGATATCAAAGCCAAAACTGTATCTACAAAAGTGGGATGTGTTTCTGGTCCCCAAAATACAGTTAAATTCCAAGCAGGGTCAGCAACCATGAGGCTACCTGGGGGTTAATACAGAGCAGCTTGAAAGATGCTAAGACACTGAGTACCTCCTTGGATTACTCATTTTATGCCCTTTGAGTGGGATTAGAAATGCAATGATGGAAAAAGAAGAGGTGGTCAGTGCGTGGCAATGGTTGTGTTGCACAATTCAGTTTGTTGCTGTTGGACATGTGGCAGTGCAGCCTGTTGCAAATCGGCTGAATGTGATGAGAGGCAAATGTGATGCAACAAAAGATGCTGAAGATATAAACAACAAGCATGTAGCTGAAACGCTGTTAAGAAATGTTTATCATTTATCCTGCTGTGCTAGTATCACTATTGTTTAATGCATTTATACTTGAATTGTCTTCAAAGCTTGATAAAATTTATAACTGGAAAAGAAGGACAGGTGTCTCCAAGTGCAAGTCTCTAATGGCCAGTTTTATCTGGCCTATCTACTGCTTAAAACAATATCACATACTGTTTCTGGATTAAAAAGCTATTGTAGTTTTAGAACAAATTTTTGATATTGTGCAGCAGAGAGAAATGAGAAAATCTCATTCAGGTGAGTAGAAATAATGTCTCTTTGTTTTCCCTAAAAATAGGTTTCCTTGAGTTGCCTCATCACTGCAACTACATAGACTTTTAGGGACTTGTTCTGATTGTACATGTAAATAAGTGAGATTAGAGTCACGACCATTAATTATCTATTGAGCTATTGTTGCTTCAAAATAATATGCCCTTTGGGAACTGACCTAGGACAAAAAATAATCTCTGTATAAAACTTACCCTATGCTTGTACTCTGGACAAGAACACAGGAGTAGGGGATGAGAAGGGAAGGTGATATTTCATATCTCTGTGCTTATTACATTTTTAGCAGCTGAAAAAATGACAAAAGAACTAGAAAAGCTAAAACAGGTATGAACTCCCTCCAGCACACTCTTCTTAATTTTCCTTTTACCTATGGCTCACTTTCATCTTAGCAGAGCTTAAATATACATACATATATATATATATATATATATATATAATATATAGACAGAGAGAGAGAGAGAGAGAGTGAATACTTGCACATTCAAATGGAAAATATACTTGTCATTTTCCCCTGTCACGTGAAAATGTAGTTTTCATATTGTGGATTGGGTTCTTCAAACTGAACTGATCTGTAAAAAAGATATAAGAAAAATCTGCAGAATATTTCAATCAATATTCAAAAGATTAGAGTGTTGTAGCAGAATTGTAATAGGGATAGAATTTCAAAAGGATAAAACATAAAGATCTACAGAACTGAAACAGGTTTCTGCTGGAGTCTTCCCGAAAACAGAGAGATTTAAAATAATGACATATAGCTACTGAGTTTTATAGACTTTTACTGGACTTTTCCTAACGACAATCATCTCCAGGACAGAGTAAAACATAAAAAGTAATCTACATTCTCTCATCATTGTCCAATTTTCAAATCAGAGCAAATGAATCATTTTTTAACAGCTCTCTTTTTTCTTACTGTGTGTAGCAAAAAGGAAGAGGGAAAAAGGAAAACAACGTGTTTTCACCCAACACTCCATAGCCAAAATTGCTGACTCATTTGAGAGTAATAGCTGGTCACATCCTGAGCTGCAGTCAGACCAGCACTGCCTCTCCAGCTGGCCTTCACAAATCAGCAGTGGAGAGGGCAGAGCAGTCAAAATAACATAGCAGTCAACCAACCAGACTAAAGATTAATGTTAAAAAAGGAAGGGCAAACATCTAAAAATAGTGCTGGAGTAGTGGGAGAAACACGTAGCTTCCGTAAAACTGCCAAAACGACCTGGTTTGTTGATGTAGAATGGTTTCTACAGTATCCCTGGTGCTCAGTTGACAAGCATGCTGTGGTTACATGAGCAATACATCTCAGCGTAACCAGGGTTCAACCGACCTGGCCGAGGGAAAACTGCTTCTGCCACATGCTAGCAGAACAATCCCATGGGATTGTCAGTAATCCCACAGGAGCAAACAGTGCCTGAGTGTGAACTCTCGGTTCAGTTGGCAACAATGGTACAAAGGCACAGTGAGGCCAGTGTTTGACCTGATGGGCTAAAGTTCATTCATGTTAATCGGAGTTTTTTCCACTGGTTTCACCCAGCTTCAGTCACCAGCTCAGCATCTAATTTCAAAAGAATTAATTATTCAGGCCATGTTTTTATTTTCATTGACTTAAATCTGATGTTTTCAAATAGCTTATTCCATCATATTAACAGCATATGCAATTTATGATAAATAGACTTTGAAAGAATCTAGGTTTACTGCAAAAGTGCTTCTTGAAGCAGGAATGAGCATTTTACAAGCTGTCACATGTGTGCTAAATGATTAATTTCTCCCAATAATATGTCCTTGGGAAGCACCGTGTAAATGGCTATTTGTGACATTCAGAGAGTTTTTAAATTGGTATACTTTGAACTGCTCACTCATTTTTCATCATTAACAGGAATTATGTGGTTAACTCCTCCAGTACATACCACACTAAATAATCATCTAAAATTCCCTCAGAGATGATAAAACATATTTTATTCTTGAATGAACAGAATTTAGTGTTTGTTCTTTCAAAGAAGCATTGCTTGTAGAAAAAAAATAAGGTAAAAATAAATCTCAAAATATGTATTTTGTACACAGTTTTTCCTTGAAATTTTGACCATTAAATTTAGGTTGTTGCTGGAAAACTGAAATGACACCAAAGGTTCTTTGGCAATGGATCTGAAGTGGGGAATAAGAAAGCTGAGGGCTTTACAGTCAATACACCATCAGCCTTTTTTATCTGCACCACATTGTCCACTGAAGGAGGGCATTGCTTTCACTTTGATTAAAAGCAGATGTTTAAGGCAGATGTTTGGAGATAAAAAGAATTGAGCTCTTGCTTATGAAATACTTTCTTGTGAGGCACTCAGGGCTATGAAAACAGGTACAGACCGTTTTCGGTTTCAAATTTCAAACATTCTAGGTAATGGGGGGAAAAATTAGATTCCTTATCTAGTACAGAGTTTCCAAATAGACACAGGCAATTTTCTGGGGTTTTAAGGGTGTTTGTAAAGCACGCTGTGATTATGTTCTGTTCAGGAGGTGTTCAGTAGGTGTTCAGAAAACAGCAGAAGTCTGCTCTTCATTAATACTCTACCCACTGTCCCCAGAGCCCCACAGTGTCCACATGGGGTGGTGACATGGGCAGGATGACAGACACCTGCTGCAGGGCTGGAGCAGGAGAAGAAATGGCTGCTGTAACCTGAGGCCACTTGTTGTTGCTGTATTTTTGGTGTTTAGGGTTGTGTACTGATATTTTTTAAGCAACCACACATCTGTGCAAAAAAAGTTGACTATTTTACAGTGGAGTTTACAAGAGAATTAAATCAATAAAAGAAGGGAAGCAAAACTTCAGTATTATGATCATGAGGACACTCATCACCTGATTGTCCCTGCCCATCCCTTTGGAGTCTCTCCCCACCCTAGACTTGGCCCTGGACCCAATTTCTGTCCGCCAGGGCCATCAGCCCCTGCCTCAGTGATGCTGCAGCAGGGTCAGTCTCCAGCTTCCCACAGCTCTGCCCTGACCTTCCATGGACCTTGTCATGTCCCATCCTGGCCTGCCTTCATCCCCACAGCTGTCCTGCTCCTGGCTGGTGGGTGGGAGCAGACTCTGGTGTCCAGGCTCTGTCCTGCCAGCCCTGGCACTTCCTGGTCCCTGTTCATGGCCCTGAGGGAGCTGCAGGCATGGGTAGCACAGTGACCATCAGTGCAGGACTATTGGTGCCATCTCTGGCAGCAAATTAAGTGACTGGGAGGCAACCGAGCTGTCTGGCCACTTCCATCCTACTGCACTCTGCCAGACCTTGGAAGCAGGATGGGCACATATAAAGTGTCCCTTGGGAAATGGTCCCTGGTCCTCTCTGCCTTCCAGACCTCCTCTGGTAGAGGAGCCATGATCTTCCAGCTGTCCCTGGATCTCCAGAGCCAAAGGCAGGGCATGCTTTTTAAAAAAGGCTGACATTTTAGAGCTGCTGTGTTTCAGATCTTGTGGGCTTTAAAAGTGTATGACAGTTGCCTGCCTGGATAGATTCACTATTGGAAGAGCATTATGTTTGCTATAAACATGAACATTTGAAATGCTCCAAAGTCTTTGTAAGCAAACTCATCTGGCACTACTTGACAATGCATGTGTTTTCTATTTGCAAATAAATTTCTGAGTGTCCCACAGGGGTTATGAAGGATTCAGAGGAACACATATATCTTTTTCTACAATATTTTATCTCATTTTAGCACAGAAAAAAAAAAAAAGGTATAATGCAAGTGATTTTAGTTTTTTCTATAAATATATTGTACCTTATTCTTATTGTACCTTACCCTTTTATTCTTTTTCGGAGCAGTGTAATCTGTTATGTGTCATATTGAAAACACATGAAGAGGGTCTTCTGTGGACAAACTGAACCAGAAATAATTTTCATTACCCAAAATAGTTTATATATAAAGAATAGAAGGAAACCTAGAAGCAAAAGGAAAGGACATAGAAAGCGACATATTTTCAGTATTTATCCAGCAACAGTGCAGAAACTCAGAAACTTGCCATAGGGTTATAGTGCTGTACAGGGTTAGACGGGCAGGATTCATTTTAAAATGGATTCCTGACCTTTTATTTTCATAGACCTTCCCACTCTCTGAGAGTCTGTAGACCTCTACAATGATCCTTCACAATTCAGACCGATCTCACTGGATAGTAATTAGAGCAAATACACAGAATGTGGACCAAGGACTCCAGATTCATGACTATCATCAGCAAGGGTAGCAGGAGAAGTAAGATGCCTCAGAATGACACAGACAAAAAGTTCATAAAAACTTTAGAGTGAAAATCAGGGAAGAATGGAAATCCTTAAATCAGTGAATGGCAGGACAGACAAAAGGAAGACCAAAGACATTGTGAATAGGAACTGGCCCCAAAAAATACTGTGGATAGAGATCACTCGAGGAACTCCTCAAGAAATATGTTGGTGGACAGTCCTAAATGAGAAACCGGTTGGTCAACTCCACATAGAAACTGAGACACGTACACTTATATGGAGGATAGAAAGAAAATATCTGATAATGGAAGAAAAGAAGATGAAAAGGCCCATAGGTCTTGGGTCGACAGCTTCTTGGAGGAGTTGCATATGTGGAAAAGAAAGTGATACAAATATTTTACAAGAAACAATTAAAGAATTTATACGGGAAGAGTTTGCACTATCCAATTTCCATCTTGTCCTATGGTTGTGTTCATTATTACCATTTAATTATTAATTATTGTGTGTTAATTATTGCAATTTCTACTCCAAAATTTCTACTTCATAACTCTAGGTACTTCCAAAGCACAGAAGTCACCTGAGTGCACTAATCTGTTCACTGTGCTCCTCAAGCAGCTTTCCTATTTTTGTATTTGATTTATTGGCTTTGACACAGGTGCTAGACCTTGAAGTTCTCATAAAATTGATCTCTGTAGGCAGTGGGTGAAAAGCAACAGGCACAAAAACTTGCAGGCAGTGAACATAAGCCAGTTTGTCCTTTTCTTTTATTGAATTTTTAACCCAGTTTAATCCTGACAGCAATTTAGTCAGATGTGCAACATGTGTACTCAAAGATTTCCAACAGTGATATGTTGATAAGACACTCAACCCAAAATTTCACCATACAAATATCTGACTTAGGGACACATGGTACATGGGAACATGACTGCAATTCAGCTGAGATATAATGAGAGGAGGAAAAAAATTTGGGAGAAACTGATGACAGAGATGGTAGAATTGGCCTCAGCCTCTCTAGTGAGAGAGCAAAGCCTTTCATAGCTAAGACTGTTAACAACTTGGTTTAGTACCCAGTTTGTGCCTGATAATAATTCATACTCAAAGCCCAGCCAGGACTTTTCAATGCTGCTGACTGGCAAGCTGACTTTTCTTCTTAGGTACACCCATATTTGAAAACTTGTCACTGAAATTAGATTATTGCAGTATATTTGTTATGAGGCTACCCTGTGAAATTCTTTGGGTATTTACATGGAAAGGAGTAACTTGCTCCTCTTAAAAGGGGTAGCTCCTTGCTAGCAGATGTTTTGCAAATGACATCTAGACAGATTTTTTTCCAGTCAAATTATGTGTGTTTTGCTAGATACTTTTGACAGATATCACTCATACAAGTAATTTTTGTGATGATAATTAATAGTAAGGATACAGAGATACAATTGAAATGACATTTCTATGGTAGCTTCTCTGTGGAAGCAAATTTCCTTCAACGTTCTAACCCACAGAAATCTGACGTGTTTAAATTAAAAAACTTAAAAAATAGAAATTAGGGATCAAAGATCTTAATTTTTTTAATACAAGCAAACAGGGAATGCTGCCAAATATTTACAGATGGAAGAAAAACCTTTTGAAGACCTTCTATCAGAAGTGCAAATTGAGTGTGTAATGAATACCAAAAAGTGCTTTAAAAGAACATCAAAAAAATTAGAAAACAGCAGAGACAGAGCAGCTATGAAAAAAAGCAGTTTTCAAAAATCCAATTTATTAAAACAAAAAGGAAAACAGAAAATATAAACTCAGAAGAATTAAATGCAAAACAATTATAGTATAGTCTAAACCAGATTTTTAGAGTCAATGTATTGTAGGCATAAAATTATTAATCAAGCAAAATAAAAAGCAAATATAGCAAAAACTAGAAGCCTGACAGAGTCTTCTGGTAGTCAAGATATGAAAGGTCTACTCAGAAAAGACTGTAAGAGCAGAGCTAGATTGATTCCTTGCATTCCTGCTGATATGAGGAACCTGAGGAAGTTTCATTCTGGAGTTGTTGTTTTTGCAGGATGAGTCAGAGGAATCATCTCAAGCAGTAGCAGCAGCAGCAGCTTAGAGAAATTTTCATTAAATGAAGAGTGATGAGCCTCAAGGCCAAGGTAATAGCCATCCAAGATCTTTGAAAGGGCTGAAATAAGTCATTCTCAAGCTGTACAGTCTGTCAATTCAATCACCACCTGTATAAAACAGAAAATTGTATCTTCTTAAGCAGGGTCTCAAATAGATCATAAGCCAGTAGCCCCTATCTCTGTACTCATAAAATTGGAAAAAATGTCATCAAGGTAGACGTAGTATGCATGTAGCTGAATTAACACACCATAAAACAGCCAACATATTACTTGCAACATTTTTGTTTCTAAAGCTGCATTTGGTCATTACATCATGTTAATACAACTGACATAGGTTTCCAGAAGGTTCTCAGGTGGTTGTTCACCACAAACCCTTAGACAAATTAGGCCATCACAGGTTAAAAAAAGAGTAAATCCTCCTATGAATTTAAAAGGCAAGGAGAAAACTACTTAAAAGATGGAAAGCAAAGAACAGGGAATGAGCAGACATTTTCCTAACTGAGAGAGGTAAAACCAGCAGCTAAAAATGGAGATAAAATTCAATAAGGTAAGCAATGTAAAGAGAGAGGTTTCAGGACAATCTTTGAATTATGAGTTGCTTAGAGAAGATGAGGAGGTAATAATTGAAGTTCAGAAATGACTAAAAATTATATAGTTACTTTTTTCCCATCAAGGCTTAGTTTACAAAAGAAAAGCTGTTATGAACTCAGGAAGTCTCAGCACCACAGATTTTTAGAAGCTGGGAGGACATAGTGGGAGAAGGACCATTAAATGTTTCTTCTGCCTCTCGTACACTTTTGACAGTATTTAGCACTGATCTTTGTAACAGACACAGTACTGGACTCATGACACCCAACCTCAAATAAAATATGGATTTATGTACCCTAGGGGAATAGTATTTTCTTGACTGGTTGATAGTTTATTTACATGGACTGTAATTTCCACCCTAATGACAGAAGGCTTGTTTCCAATCTCAGAAACATTCATTTTAAAAATAGACATTATCCTTTGGCCTTTCTTAGGCTTTATACAGTAAATAATGCTCAAATAATTTTTTTCATTTCTTTATAGTTTCCTCACATCTTCTCCAAAATTTAAATAATAATAAAAATTCTCTAAGCCTATTATTTTCTTTTCAGCTAACATGGTAAGGAGGGCTTTTTAACGTTTCTGCAGCATCAGTTAGATCTATATAAAAGTCACGGAATTGACAATCTTAATGAGAGGATTTCGCAGACTATCATATTTTATGGCCATGGCTTTGTTCTTTGGAGGTAAGTGTAAGTAAAATAAAAGTAAGTAGAGTTGAGAACTCTGGTTCTGTACTCAACCTGCTGTTGTTTAGTATAGGAAAATTGTGGTGGTTCAGTCAAAATGACAGCTGTCACTCTGTAGTCTGACTTTTTGTAATGCACACCGAGAAGAAAAGTCTGCTGGAAAATTCTAAAAGAATGACACTAGGTGGTCTTTGTACCCTGTAATCATAAGGTATTACAGTAAAAAAACCCACCCAGTCTGCTCTAAAATAGAGCAGCTAGAAAATGGTCCAGGACAGCAGCTCCCTCATCTGAAATAGCAAGTACTTAACGTATCAAGTCTATTCTCATACCGTCCATATGAATGTAAACTAAAATGTGAGGAGGCTTTGGTGAAAAAGTCAGCTCAGGACAAAAAAAAAAAAAATACTTAAAATGTGAAAAATACTTTTGTGAAACACAGATACTCAGGGAATTGTGAGAACGAGCATTAGAACTTCCTCAAGTGTCAGCTGTCATTTATGCAGAACTGTGCACATATAACTCTAGGTGTACATTTTAAGGCAAGGTTTCTCTGGAAGTAAAAGGCATTTGAAACGCAGGATTACAAAATGTTTTTGCAATTTTTTTGTATTTTTTGCATGCTTTTTTCATTTTATAACTGCAAGAACACAGAAAATGTTTTCACCTGGCATGATGAAATTTCTTTATTTTATAATTTCTAAAACATAATCTTGTAAATTGAGGATTAAAGCTGTGAGCAAGTGATCCATGCTTTAATTCATCACTTTTAAGTTCCTGTGGGGTAAGTTCATCATCAGGTCCCTGTGGATAAGTTTGTTATGTAACACTCCATCTAGCACCCTCTATGAGGCTTTGTGAAGCCACAGACCTGAGATCATACTGTCTGTGGGATTTGCCTTGATCACAGTGGAAGCAAGCACCATCCTCATTACAGCAACTTTGGCTTCTCTAATACATTTGTTAATTACATTTCCTCTTGATCATTGGGTGGGAAGAATCTGCATGCTTGTGTGTTTTATTACTCAGTCTGGCCTATCAGCACATTCTTGGTGAATTAAGCCTTTGGCTATAACAGATAGAAAAGGCTAAAGAAAGCGTGAGTTATGAAAAGTAAACAAGTTAATTTCTTTCCAGCTTCATGTAGACTGTGAGTTTGGAGGCAGTGGACATTGCACTGCATTCTCCCCTGAATGATCTCAGCTCCTTTCATATCCACAAATGAGATTGGTGCCATGGGCCTCCAGGTCTTATGAATGTTTGCTTGGGTCTGAGCCTGTTTTCCTTGACTAGTACTGTCATTTCACACACATAT
This sequence comes from Cisticola juncidis, assembly GCA_013400215.1. Taxonomy (NCBI): domain Eukaryota; kingdom Metazoa; phylum Chordata; class Aves; order Passeriformes; family Cisticolidae; genus Cisticola; species Cisticola juncidis. The sequence continues at coordinate 152,876 of VXBR01008118.1, forward strand.
TTTGGTATGAGATAAGATGATGTTTTCTAAAGATGATACAGATGGGACATTCTTCATTAAGATTTTGTTTTCTGAGAAGAGAAAATGGCATATTTTTTTTCCTAATACCAGATTTTGCCAGTTAATAATAACAACTAATAACCTCTGTTTGCTGTCCTTCAGGATGATTCCAGAGTTGTTCCTGATAAGTTTTTTTTTTTTTTCTTGACCCCTGTTTGAGTTTTCATATTTATTTTTTCCAGTCTTATAACAGCAATAAACTGTTTGAAGGAGAGAAGGTCATCAATTGCATAAAGGAGACCATTTAGCCTGAGGGGGAAATTATGTAGCCTAGGATAGATGAATTTTATATTACTTTGGACAATTCAAACCTCACTCTCTTTTTGCATAAAAAGGACTTTAATGAGGAACCATATAGGATAAGTTGGTTCGTTGTGGGTAATCTTATTTTTAAAATTTAAGCCTACATTACATCTCTTCAACAGTGGGACATAAAGACACAGGAACCAATGGAGCAGATGAGGTCAGTGATCCTTCCACCTGAGTCTTCAGCAGAGAACAGCTGCTTTAGAAAACTAGTATGTACAAAAGATTCAGATATATAGATTTATAGATATGGATATAGATATAGAGAAATATATTTATAGCAAAGGAGTATAAGTAAAAATCTTGCTTTCCAGATTGACTGACAGGGCTGCCCACTTGACCTGACTCTTCCAGAAATTATTTAGAAAAATAATTTAAAACACACCACCTCCCAAGAAACTCCATGCTGCTCTTCTGAATGGGACTGATTAGATACTTGTGTCCAAAAGGCATGTAGCAAAATAACTCTAGCAGTTCATCAAAAGCCACAGCCCTCTGTCAGTTGGAGAAATTCAGGTAGCTGAATGCGTGCATCTTTTTTTTAAGTCTTATATTATTTAACACAGGTCAGGGGCATGATCTTGTGGGAGGGAGACCTGTATATTTTTGGAACAGGTTGTGGAGACTAGGCAGGACACACTTGGTGACTAGGAGGTCACTTGTCACCTAAGTTTAGGTAGCTGTACATCTCTTTGCCTGTCAGAGGCACATTTCTGGGTTGATGAATTAGTATCTCTGTTTTTATACTAAATTTGATCTGGGGCTGGCAGGAGGGACACCAGACCTCATTTCAGTGCAAATCAGCTCCTGTTGTAAACAAAGCATATGTTTGGCACTGCTAGGGTATTCAGTACCACCTCTGGCAGAGCACCTAAATACTTGTTTTGTCATAAATACAGAAAATCACAAACCTTTAGGTCTCAGGCCTACAGACTGACAACTAAGGCTCACTTTAAGCATCTGATTAAAAGCTCTGCTGAATTATTATCAGTGTCCTTTGATTTCCCATGTTCAACTATCTATCTGTATAAAATCAATATTTTTAGAATGATAAAAGGCATATCCATCCTACATTTCAATTTTCTACATGAGTCTTCAGAAATTATAGCTTAGCTATGAGAATACATTCTAAGAGAAAATTATAGCCAGTGAAAATTTTAATGCTGAGAGCATTAAACATTTGTATTTTCAATGACAAAACACTGAAACCCAGCAGTTATGCCTCGATCTTGAGTTTTAAGTTCAACCTTGGTCATGAATAATGTTTTCGTGGTCCTCAGATCAAATCAAGGTCAGCTTAACATTTCTGTCCAACTGAACATCATGAAAACAAAAGTTTCAGAGGGAAGGGTGTAAATCCACAAAGAATGAAACCAAGGAAAATGTTTGCAATAACCTTTGCAGGAGTGAAGCTGCCCAGCCCTGGGAACAGTTCTGAATGTTCTGCTATCTTCTCAGCAAGTTGGCAGAAAAATAAATGTCTTCTAATACTAAGGCATTGATTTTCATATACCTATTGCACAGAGTTGTAGATTGACATGCTTCTAAAATTTCAAAGTCCTTTGTTTGAAAATAGGCTAAATTAATAATTTTGAACTAAAGCAAACCCTTTGATTGTTTTAATTGTATTTATCTTTGAGAGTACTCCTTCAACTAAGCATCTTACAGTTTTCTCTTTGTAAAGATCAAACAAACATATACTTGAGTCGCCACTAAAGAACAAACAAGGAGGAGTTTGGGAAGGTGTGAAAACTGAGTGGCTAATGGACTGCACTGGGCAAAGAGACAGGCCTTTCTGAGAGGGCTGTTTATCATTTGGCTGTGGATTAAACAGATACCCCAGGAAGTGTTTTTGTAATTAAGTTCATGTTACTCCATCATATTTATATTTCAGAATAATGGCTATGTGCATTTGAATTCAAGGAAATTAACATGTTCTGACCTTACTGTCTTGAGAATGAGGCCACTTTCAGCAGGTATATAATAAAACAAAGCAATGTTCTTTTTTCCACTTTTATTTAAATAACCTTGTCAGGAAAATCAGATCAAATAATCTATCAAATAAAATAATCTATGAACATTTAACAGTTAAAGAAATACTAAATTAAGAGTCCCTCTGAAGCACTATGAATGCAGCTGACAATGGAAGAGCAAAATATTAATTTTGGAGCCATAGAGCCAACTTACATAGGTAACAATTTATATTACTTAATTGTATCCACATCTACACAAAAGAGAAACAATCTACAACACATGTAGATACACAACTCATGGTTTTCTTTTATGTGTTTAAACATACAGTCCCAAGACTGCATGTATTTACTGTATGTACATTTTCCATTTGCTAAAATCCAAAATACAGAACAAGGGAAACTGTGGTGTTTAAATGCATATAGCAATAATTATTCTGTATGTCATAAGATATCCAAACACTTCATTACTTAAAATATAAATATCTTCAGTGGCTGGAAAAACATTTATTCTTGCTGAGAGTTAAATTCCTACATTTTCAAAAACCAGGCAATTGCTCAGTAATTTGAGTATCTCACAAAACATTTAAAACATATTGGCACAATGTTTTCATTCTGGAAAAAAGGCACTGAAATTGGCATTTCCCAAATTTATGCCACAAAAACGTATCTCTCTACGTACACAGAATTACATCAAATATCAGTCTCAGGCATAACATTTGTGGGGAGAAATAGCTCAAAGTGCAACAAGAATGAGAGGGTCAAACCACAGTCCCAGCTTTATATTGAAACAAGCAGACAAAATATGCAGTTGAATGAATTTGAGGGTCATGGGTATAGTATGAAATACAAGGGATATATATTTATCAATTATTCCAGATACTCTGAAGAAAAGATTATTTCCTGTGTATTAGATTTCCTTACAAAAGGTTTTTTTTTTTTTTTATGATGCACTTCTAAAATTTCATCTCCACTCCCAAGTCTCATCCTTTTAAAATTTTTTTCACTTATCTGTGACCTGATATCTTGGTAGGACCAGATGTTACCCTCAATGCAGTGGGTGGCAGGAAATCTGCTCTTCCTGGAAGAAAAATACTGTCTTCAGCTCTGCAAAGGACTACATTTTGCATTCATCAAAGATTTTTGCATGATGACAAAGTCTTGTCCACAAACAGAGAATTGTTGGATGAGAGCCTGAGTTCTTCATTCTTGATACTAAGATTTCACAATGACTTTGGAGATGTGTTCAAGGTCATTAGCACAGTTTGTGTTTGCTAGTGGTAATTTTTTCTCTAATTATTTTTCATTGGCTCTGCAAAACTAAAAGGAAACACATCTAGATTTTATTTACAGTCTGACAAAATTATGAATATTATTTCTGAAAATTTAACATTGCCAATGGCAAGCTGGTAACTCTATTTATTACTTTGTCCATATCAAAATATTATTATCTAGTCTTGTCTTTGAATGCTTAGAGGTGTCTCCTCCCTGTTTGTCTTTGTTACATTCTTGGCAAGAAAAACACTTCCAAACCCCCAGACCTCTTAGGAATTTTTAAACTCTCACTTGCCAGTTAAATTATTCTAACTTAAACTTTGAAGTATATTTTTTATTTTAAAAGATAACACATTGATGCATTATATTTACCTTAAACACTGCTGGCAAATTCTTTCCTTTCTACCTTGTTTAACCCCAGCTAACTGGCACTGTGGAATACATCTGCCCCATAAATGAATGTTTATAGAAATCAGATTACACTCAGTAAGACTTTTAACCAAAGCAAAAGAAAAGACTACATAGAATGATATGGCATCTTTTACTGGCAAAAACTTTACCTGCATTCCATTTAAAAAAAAGTGTTGGTTAAGATTTTCTCACTGGGGAGCTCAAAAGTGATGAGATCAAAGTTACAAACCTAACAGAAAACAGAATCCAACATAAGAGCCTCTGAAAGACTAATTAAAAGTTCCATGCATTCTTAGAGTGAGCAGAGACTTGACCTAAATGCTGCTAAACCCTGAAGGATTTTTTTCTGTGACATGAACACTGGGTAGATCACATGCCTAAGTCCAAACTCTATAGACCTTATATAATTTTCCAGGCACCAGTTCTGAACTACATGTCCAAATAATTAGGATAAGCTATCAGATATCTGGAATGGATTGTTCCACCCTCACCATTGCAAAAACATAACAGGAATTTGAATTATTGTGTGTGTTTCTGGTGTATCATATTTCCTATACACTTAAATAAAGATAGCACTTGGAAATCTTTTTTTTTCATTATTGTTTTCAGGAGTCTCTAAAATTTGGCACCCATTAAGTTTTCACAGCAAGAATATGGAAAAAAAATCACAAATAACTGTATCACCAGAGAAATGTCTCCCCTCCCCAAATCCCTTCAAAGCCCAATTTAAGGATTAGAATCTGCTCTGAAACTCACAAACCACAATTTGTATTGGCTTTTCCTGAAATTGCATGTATATCTGCAAGGATAGACATTGTATTGTTATTTCAACATAGAAAACAGGCAAAGATGATATGGAAAAACATAAATTTGGGCTAAGATAGACTTAATATATATTTTTGATCTGTGACTAATGTACAAAAAGTTTCTACTTATGTTAAAGATTCAGTTTTGAAGTGGCAGGGCAGGTGAACTTCTGGAGCCTGGTAAATCTTCCAGTGTTCCCAAATGTTTGTACATTACCTTTATACATGATGTAAGTTTTATGTATATGTGTGTGTGGAGATTAGAAGTTATCCTGATGGCTGTGTGAACAAAGAATTGACTTCTATCTTCTCAGGTGTTGCTTTGTAAATGGTTTCTCACCATAAGATTTTTGGGGATGTGAGAAAATTGTGGGTTTTGGCACAGAGCTTCTATTCACCATATCAGGAGAAGTTGGATAGTGGTCACAGTTTATTTTTGAGGTGGTTTAAGAGGATGTTGTTTTACTGAAAGGTATTTCTGTTAAGTAGATGTGAGAAAAAATTAAGTTCTGTGCTTCAAGAGAGTGACAACAGATTTGCAGAAGGCAGAAAAATGGCTCTTGCCAGGTGTTCACTTGGACACTTGCAGGAGGAGCCTGACAATATGCAGGAGATAAAGTGAAGTGGGAAGAACATAGTGGGCTTTTTTCAACCAATTTTTGTGCTACTGAGTTTGAGCAATTGTCTAAGGGAATAATGTCTAAAGAGCTGGATGATGTATACAGGGCTTCCTGAGGAATCAGAGGACTGGCACATCTACTAAACATGCAAAGGCAGTAATGTGAACTCCACTGTCTTTCACTCCTTGCTCTCACGTTATTAAATTTTTGAATTATGTTTTCATTAAAGATATGTATATATCATGAAGAACTGAATCTTAAACAGCTACAGCATTGGGCTAAACTAAAATCAACAGTTTCCAGAAATATCCCATGGAAAGTACAATACTCTGCAAGGTAAAATCTGTAGTCAAGGAGACGGGAGAAGAGATTTTTCTTGGAGGTCTTCTTTGAAGAATTAGAATAGCGTTGAGAATGTGGGCTCTAAGTCATATGATCCCTCTCATGCCATAATCTGGTAGAGAAAACAATCTCAGGACCACATGATAGGATTTAGCAGAGAGAAAATCTCAGATCTGTTGAAAATCCTTTAATAAGTTCCTAGAGACTTGGTATCATTAGGAGGGTTTGAACTTTTAAGAAAGTTTAGGTACAAGAGACTAAGAATCGTGTCACAGTTGGAATCTGCAAATAATTAATTAACCAAGACTTCTGAAAGAAAGAATGGACATTTAATGTTGCATTTTATTTTTTTATTTAGCTGCTTTGTTTTAGAAAAAATGACATTAGAAATATCCTGAGGAAAAAGAATCAGTTAATTATGATTATATTGTGACTATTGTCCTCTGTTACTTATAGAGTAAAGGAAAGGATAATAAATGAAGCCTGAAGAATTAGGTCATAGCAGAAAGACAATGAAATGGAAGACCCTGCAGTCAGAGAGGATTTGTTAAAATTCAGGAAAATGGGACTGAAAATAATTCATGAATAATAGCTGAAATGGAGATAGCCAAACCTTTTTTAGCAAAATACCTTATAAAGATGTATATTTTTTTCTGTAGAATATAAATCATAGAAGATTTATTACACAGCTGTTAAGGTGTTCACTAAGATATGGCAAAGTCAAGGTTTTTGTTGTGGTGGAATTGGAGCAGGGATGTGACTCTCAGTGACACACATATTGAATGTTACTGGGTGGCTGTGAGGAGAAGGCTCTCTCATTATCCCTTTGCTATGGCTGTTCTGCTTTGCAATCCAGAACAGGTCTTTCACATCCTTATAAGGATTATAAGGACTATAAGCTGCTATAATGTGGCTTTTGAACTTTGGTTAAGTAAATTCCTACTGGATAGTGCGTGACTGACCAAGCAAATCTGACTTTTAATAGCATTTTTCATTCCCTCCAGTAATGAGTGATTTGGAGAAATCAGAGAGACATTAAATCTTGTTTTTGTCCTGAGACAAAATATGAAAAATTTGTTAACTCTTGAGAATTTCCATGCAACAAGTAAATTGCCTCTTTGCTTAAGTCTATTGAATTGTATGGTTTGATCTTAACATTCAAAAACACTGAATTTCATGAGCAGATGAGTCAGTTAAAAACAGGATGCACAAAAATGTTCTATAAAGAAATACTTTGGCATTTGCCACATGCTTGAGCAAATCAGGCATCTTTGAACATAACTAACATGTACACTCAACTTTTCAATGTGCTCTACAGTGAAAAACTATCCTTAAACCTGTTTTTAAGAAACATACCAGAAGGTTGAAAAAAGTTTTGCAAGTGTTTCTTAAAATTCACTTGCAATAATCAAGTCTGTGAAACGAAGCTGGCAGTGTCACAAGTTTGGACTACTCTGTATGGAATCACTGTTTGGATAAGGAGTGAAAGGTAAGCCATAAACCGATTTAACAATAACTTGCATAACCTGATAACCATCAGATTTTTTAACCTTGAAGACAAACCTAATAGGCTAGACAAGACTTTTTTTTGCTTTCCCTGAATCCAAGCCTGTCTTCCAGCCTGAAGATAACATTCTATGACAAAAAAAAAAAAAANAAAAAAAAAAAAAAAAAAAAAAAAAAAAAAAAAAAAAAAAAAAAAAAAATTCCCTTCTATTTTCAATAGGGTAGGACCAACTATAAGGGCCATGATATGGACATAATTAAAACCAAAATTTAGAGCTGACAAGGAGCTCTTCTATTGTCATTAGCAGCATACATTGGGGAAGGTGGGCTAGTGAAATATCTTCTCCCAGAAGCATGTGAACAACTCAGCTGTTGAATGTATTTGGTCACATGTAGGTATATGCTTAGTGCAGAAGCTGCTTTGGTAGAAGATATCACTCCCCGAAAAACTGGAACTGGAAATGAAGCTATAAGAAGATAATTCCCAAAGTAGTTCTTCATTCCTGTTTTCATGGAAGAGGTATTACCTTATTCCTTACATTTTTAGCTCTTCCACTCATTTTAATCTTCCTGGCAAGAGGCAGCAAAGTGTCATATTAATGGCATAAAGAACATTATCATCCAATGCATTAGAGCAGATAAATATTTTATTTGAAAAGCATTATTCCTGGAGAATTCCAAATATGTTTGGTCCTTCAGAACTGCAGTGTGGAAGAACTTGTGCTACAGTTAATTACTATTATAAGCTTCAGCTGTTGAAGCACAAATTCACCTTCTTTGTTTCTATTTGGGTTTACTAACCACAGGAGAAGAAGTCTTTTTGTCACATGGAACATTCTGTTCTGTTGCCCCCATGCATCTCAACTATCTTTACGTTAGGCACCTGACTACTGAGGAAAGCTCAGCAGATGCTGGAAATGTTGCAAGAGGTTCTTGTGCTATTTCTAGGTTGATTTGTCTTTCACACATGTCTACAAGATCCCAGCAGGCCAAAGTCTCAGTGGGTAAAAATCAGAACAGAATTAGTCTTTATTTTAGCTGAAGTATTAGAAGTTAGAAAGTTAGAAGTTAGAAAGTTAGAAGTTAGAAAGTTAGAATTAGAAGTTAGAAAATTTTATGTTCCTGCCTTTTATCTCTCAATAGTATAGTAAGCCCTATAAACAGCTAAGCTGGTTCTAGAGACAGTCTTTTATTTTCTCTATACTATTATACCTTTTAACATTGTGCAATTCATGAAAGAGTTACATAGGTAGCATTGCTTGCTCATGTGCTCAAGTTTTGCAAACCTTTTTCATCTTCACATCCACTCTTTTGCTAACCTTCTTAACCACCAGATAACATCTGCTAAATAAAGTACCTCTCAATGAGATTGAAAGGAAAATCCTTCTTAATGTACCAAGAGTTCCTGGAAAGAGGATGTTATTGCCTAAAGTGCACACAGTGCTTGGATGATTGAGGTTTTTCATTCCTCCCTTTAAAGTAAATATTCAAAAGGGTCTGGTCATGTTTCCATTTTCCTCTCTGCCCAGTAGGAGTGTAAGAAAGCAATATTTCTATGTGGGGTGCTTCTCTTAAGCCAAATGTTCCAGTTGACTCAAATAGAGATTGTGTAACACAAGCCAGAGGGATGCTGCAAGTTAAACATATTATCTGGTTGGATATGGGGTAACCTGCACACAGATATGAACTTACCTCTATCATTTCCCTTATACACTTGTTCTAAAGGAGATCAGAATGAAACTTATGTCTTAAGGCAAAGTGTCCCAAAATAACAGCTTTGTTAGGAGTGGCTGAGAGTTTGACAAAAGATGGAATATCAGGGCTGGGCTGTCCCAGCAGAGGTTCATCACGGCGCTCTTGGTGTGGCTTCACAGGATGGGTCAAGCCCCAGCTCCCTGCAGTTCATCCCCTCTTCTCCACCTGCATGGATCTAGTGCTAGCTTGTTTTACGAGAGCTCTCTGTTTTGCTGTAACTTCCAACACCAACATGCAGAATCTTGCTTTTATTAAAAAAGTGCTTTTATTTCTATTTTTCTGTTCAAAACAAGGTTTTTGGCATGAAGAGCAAAATCTGTCTCATCAAAGAGCAGCAGAGTATAATACAATCCATTCTCGTAACAATGAGGGGAGGCAGAAGGTGGTGTTTAGATATGCTTGTAACTTATTTGCTTTGTGTGCCACACATTCCTGTGGTTGATGGAATGCCAGCAATAGAAATAACACTACCTAAGAAATGAGGGGCTGCCTTTCATCTTGAGATCAGAAAAGTAGGGTTCATGCACTTTAGTCAGCTTTCAAAAGGCTTTTTACTTTGTGCATGAAGTGAAACTTTACCAGCTCTGCCACGATGATAAAAAAATACTGCCTGACATGAGAGAGGGCTGGGGCTTAAGAAGTATTTTACAGGATTACATGTACAATTGTTTGCATGGTTTAAAGAATATTTACTGTCAAAAATGTCTGTTTGTCAAAAGTCTGTTTATTTTTCAGTTTTGCAAAGCTGAAATCCTGCTGTGGGACTTAATGGAACAATATTTTTTGTCCTTTAGAATGAAAAATACAGAAATCAGTAAATGCTATTTTTTTGCAGGAAGATTCCTATTCATTTAAGTATATTTAGGAAACTTACTATTTATTTTAATGTATTTACGCCTTTTCCATGTCCTCCCCAAAATGTTAGTTCAGACTTATTCTAGATTCTCAAAAGTCAGGTCCCTTCTATAAATGAGTGACATTAATTTAGTCATCTCAAAGTGAAGGTCCCTTCAGGTATGTGTGATACCTTGTCCATGAGCAGTAAAAAAATGGGAGGGTTCATCCGTTGTCTCCTGACAACATAATCCCAGGAGACTGCAATCTGATATCAGCTAGAAGTGCATGTTTTAAATGTGGGAGAATCTATGCTGGAGACCACCATGAAATATGGTAAATGGTGAGGAAGCTGGTTTAAAGGAATAACTGATAAATAAATCCTCAGGTATGTCACCTTAACATTGTTTTCAAATATTTATGTTTCGGTAAATTATAAAATCTCTGGAGGTAAGACTACACTGATGAATACAGATACCTTAAGGATAGATGTTGGATGGGTTTGGGGTAGCCCCTATTAGAGCCACAGATTTTCCCAGTTGTAAGTAAGAAAGAAAGGCTCTGGGGTCAGAACTTTGAAGACTCTTTGATTCTTCTTAGATAGTAGCTCAGATCCTCAGCTTCAAATAGTTATCAGAATTTCCTATTGGCTTAAACAGAACAATAATTGGTAGGGAAATGTATTTGCAGAACAGGAATAGCTGCAGAACAGAAACAGGCAGTTTCATGGACATTACTCTGCCTTGCCCTGATCAACCAACCATAAGGTGATGCTTGAGCCAAGCAGGAGCTTTGCTTCTCTGTGTAAATATCTTGATCATGCCAGAGACTGATAATATCCTTGTTGGTAAAGAAGGGGGAGGAAAAGAAGAACAAGAACCCTGGATTTCATTCCAATGGAGCCTCTGTTTCTTCATTGATAGAGACTAGACTATTCTCCCTATGTAAAAACTGGACTTTGAGACTGGCTCAAGCTTCATACTAATCAGTAACATGGGGAGTTTTTATTTATAGTCAGCAAATTTATGCTCTAAATTATAGCAGGGGTGTGTTTCTTGATATGTATCAATGGCCCCCCATCTGTTGAGGACTGTGGTGCTTGCTGTGGGTCTTATGTCCCCTTTTTTGAAACCATTTTTGAAAGTGATCAAAGGCTGTCTAATACAACATCACCTTGGATGCTTTGGGTCATTCTCCTCAGTAAACATTTATACTTGTCCGAATTGAATTGTTCCCAGTATATACAGCACCAGTGAACTTTCTTACTCTAGATGTCAAGAAAGGAACCACAACTCACTGAACTGTTTTTGCAGAACTCAGAATGAGTTTCATTGACAGAAGGGGGAAAAGGGCCTCACAGGAGATAAACTGGTCCTTTGCTCTTGTATCTTGAACACTGGTGCCAATTCTGAAATGATGCCACATCTCATCTTCCATAAACCAGACTCATGACACTGGAGACTGTGTCATGATTCTCATATAACATCTCATTCTGCTAACCTCTGAGCATAATACCCAGGATCTTTCTCTTTAATTTCCAGTGAGACCTGCAACGTAAATGAAACATTGGTGACTTCAATCAAGATGTCTGGAATTTCAGTGTATCATTTTCTGAACAATTATGGGAAATATTTACTGGAAAATGCTTCTGCCTTGCTGAGAGTTCAAAGAGGGGATGCGAAGTTCCTGAAATCTGTGTGAGAAATGAGGTTGATAACCATTTTCAGTTTGGGGCAATTGACTTAGAATAGCTTTCATTCAGTTTTTAGATTGGTTATTATTTTTGGGAAAAAGCCAAAAGGAAACTTCTCACTACTGAGAATACAGGATGTTGATCAGAGGCATAATTTCTCACACGAAGTTTGATTGTGGATGTATATTGTGTTGGGATGGATAGGTCATTATGTCCATATACTTTTATCAAGCACTTTATCAAGTGCCATTGGAAGCAGCAAACAGCTTTTCCCTTCAGTGCTTCCCTCACTTCTGTCAGCTTGCAGTCCTTGCCCGAGGACACCTTCATCTCTTTTAGGAAATGCATCATGCAGTTGACTAACAGGTCCCAGAAACACTTACAATTGAGTATCGGGCACAGTGCAAGTAATCCTGTAGCTGTGGAGTCATTCACAAAGAGAAAAACCCAGAATTTTAAATGTGGAAAAGTCATCCTTATTTTAGATCTTGATTCTGTCATTTCTACACATTCATTTGTGTGTTTCAACCTATCCTGTTACAAAACAGTTTACTGCAAATCACAGAGGAATGACTCCACAAAGTTATATATCTGAATAAAACATATAAATCTACTATTTTACAGAATAGAAATATTAATAAGTAATATGAGTTAACTATATCAAATTATTTTAGCAAAGGATTTCAGGGAGACTGCTCTACTCAATAGCAACAGGAGCAGAGGAAAGGAGTTATTGCAACCTGGTTTTTAGTTGACTATTTATATAGAAAGTTTATTCTGTGTGGTTTTAGAACTAACAGTATTCATGGGGATAAACTTTCCTTTATCCATCCAGGCTATCCTTGTACATTGACCATTAATGTTCTTTAGTAAAGAGTGGTCACTTTCTGTTAATTCTATTCATCAGATAACAAGTGCTGTGTACAACTTGCCAAGCTGGAGCTTGTCCAAAACATCATTTGGGGAGGAATGTTGATGTATCCGTACCATTCCCCTACAGAGTTCAAAGATGTCCAGAAACAGTTTTGCATCATTAAGTGGTGATTGCTCATGTGTTGGGTTCATGATTGATCACAGGGCAAATACATGGGAGATTTGCTCAATTAGGAGTCATATCATTTGATCCTGGTATCTTAAGATTTATGTTTGTAAGGCTATGAAAGACTCATTAACTTTCTCCTTGGCTTCTAAAGAAAAAGTTATATTTCTTTGGCTCAGGTTATCTTTGGAAGGAAGGCACTGTCATAGCTCTTAATCAGAAGCCTGACAGGTATTAAGTCTGTGATATGTAGCTCTATTTTTAAGTATTCATCGAAGGAAATTCCTTCTCTTTCTAAATTTAAATTTTGACAGCAGTTTAAGAGAGAATATTCTGGTTATTCTCAAACACACATCATATATTTTTCCTGCATTTTCCCCCTGCTACTCAGATCATCCAGTTTTAGTTTTCCAAATTCTTCCTTTTTTATTTGTGATTCTCCAAAAGAAGTTCAGTTCAACATGCAGGTCATGTCTTCTGTTGTTTTAGATGGTTTAGTGACCAAACAGTGTATTTTCAGATAACTCCTTTTATGGCCACCTTTATATTGTTGAATGCAGTTATTTCTTCCATTATACATGCTTCAGAAAATCAACAGTAAGTGAAAGAAAAGGACCATAATGCAGCGGTTGGATTTTTTTTATGTATGTCTCAACTGTGTGTTTCACATTACTCTTTATTCTTCCATCTTCTAGTATTCTCTATTCAACATCTGTGCAGTTTTATCTCTGTGAATTCTCTTCCTTCTGTATTGTTATTCTCATATGTTGCTTGATCCTCCTAAAGTTGCAAATTGGGCTCAGAAAGTGGAATTTCAAAGCTGCTTTCTATATATCTTCATCTTTTTCATCTGAATTTCTGTTAATACAACAGTCCTAGAGTCCTTCTATTCCTTCCTAGTAGGTGCCTGGAAAATATTGTGGGAATCCTCTTTATCACCATATTTCCAAGATTTCTTTCTTGAATTAATAAGTGACAATGTGTGAGAGGAAAAAGCAAATAGTTTATGAAATGTTTTGAGACATCATATACGATATTTCCTTTCCAACTTGTGTTCGACACATGCTTTCAATTGTTCCTGTGTTCCAAACCATTTATTCAGATATCTGAACAATTCTGTCTTCCTTTTCTCCTTTGTCACAAATACATAAAATCTTCCCAGTTATTGTTTTTTTCTGTTTTGTTTGTTTGGTTTTGTTTTTTTGTTTTGTTTTGTTTTGTTTTGTTTTCCCCTCTAATTTCTATCTTCCCACTATCATACAATTCCCTTTTCTCTTTATTCCTAGTCTTGGTTTAATACTGATCTCCTTTTTAAATACTAGCTCTCCTTCTCAATGGTTTAGACTCTTTATTCTTGTTCTCTTTATATATTCAATGGCCTTTCTTCTGTTGGGTTTCTGCATCTTTTTATCTCCCTCTTTTTGTTTTACTCATATGCCTGGCTGATCACGCTTACTTGGATTTTCTTTTACACAGAAAGTGTAGGAAATTTGCTTCTATTTTTGCTTTTCATTATTTTCCCCTTGACCCTCATCTTGTGTAGTTTCTAATGTAAGTCCTGTTTTCATGTGATATGGATGAAAGAATGATTGTCTTCATGAAAGCCAGGTCTAAATAACACAACTCTTTCCTACAAACCTTAATAGGAAACCAGCCCAGCTGTTCCATAGCACAAAATCATAGTTCTAGAATTTCAGTGTTATATCTGTAGGTGCTGAAAGGCAGTACAAGGAAATCCAGGCAGAGATATAGAGATTAAGGGGAAAATGGATAAAAGTACAAGTCAAGTGAGGAAGCAATTAAATTTATAAGGAATAATGCTTTTGCTGTTCAGGTACCTGGTTGATGCTCAAAGCCTCAGAGTAAAATTACCAGAACAGCCAAAGTCTACATGAATATGAGGAGGCTATTTAATTCCATATTAACCACATAGATGTGTCACTGCCGAGGCTGTACCCCTATGCACATCACCTGATGCAGAAATCACTCCAGGCCACAAGGCATGAAGAGGTTCTACTTCTCTGTCCAACCCTATCTCCCCTTCCCTCTCTCTTCCCCTTCTTTGTTCATTCTATATCCAACTCCAGCCTCAAGCACCAGCCTACAAACATAAGGAGAACAATATTTTGTTGTCATAAACTCTGTAAACTCTGTAAACCCTGTAAGTATCTATTAATTTGCTAATTTGTGGTTTGCTGTTTATTTTGGTTCCTAGTAAGAATTTAGTAATAGTTAGATCTAACATAGACCAGAACAAAATATAGTATAAAATATAGCTGAGTAGTATGTCTATGTGTATATATATATATATATATGATCTATTAACATGTATGACGCTGCAGTAGTCAGTTGAATGTTACCCTAGTGAGTTTCTTTCCCCCCATTCTCTATCCAGTATATGAAATCTCAGATAATTTCACAGAAACAGAATCCATTTCTCAATTTTTTCTCTTCAGTCCTTTGTGGCTATTTAGCATTCTTTAACATTTTACCTTGGCAGCAGTGAAGACCTATGACTCTATCTGCTAGGCTCCATTTCCTCTTACTTTCATTAATTCCAGATAATTACAGTGTTTGTTTAATTACATAGCACAACAAATTATGCTAATCAGTTCTGTTTACACCCAACTGGGATTCCTTATGATGCATGGATATATGTAGTTGGTGAAAAAAATGAGGAGAGACAGAAGTGGTGAAATTAATTTGAAAATTTATCATCCTAGATGCATGCCCAGGTGGAAACTTCATCTGCAGACTCCTGTCCAACCTGAAAAGCTTGGGTCTGAGATCCAATCTGAGACTTGTCTCTCAGAGAGGCTGTTAAACTACTGAAAAGGGCTCTAGATTGTCTGAGCTCTTTAGAATTTATATTTACTTTTAGGTGCTTTTAAAAAAGGAATTGTTCTCATCCTTAGTACTGTAACTTCATGGTTACATTGCCACACACTGTCCTTTTCTACTGAAAGATGAATTACAGCAGTGGAACGGGCAATATAGTAGAAAAACAAAACAAAAGGGAAAGAAAACAAGCATATATACCTTACTCTTCAGCCCTCCACTTCTATAGTCCATTACATTGCTGGCCAAGATTTATCTGTTTGTTTTTTGCCATCCCCAGACATGGCCTTAATCTTTCTGGAGATTTTTGAAGGATATAATCCAGAATATAGCAATATAAATACATTTTTACAAACAATCCTTCAGTGAGTACTAAAATATTTTTGCTTCCTAATATAAGTAAAAAAATTCTGATATATGTATACTGATGTAATTTTGGTGGATTGAGAGAAAGATTTGTCACTGCCTGATACCCAGAGCGTGATAAAAGCTCATAAATTACAAATTATTCTTAAGTGATATACAGTGCAGCTCAGTGTGCAACCACCCTGGAAACATATTTCATTTCAAATTCAGCCCTTTGTGATTCATTTGACAGTTGCATTTACTCTGCAATTGGAACAGGTTAAGGCCACATCATCACATATGTGATTTCCAGAAAAAAGTTGTTGGAAATCTGGAGGAAGGAGGAAAATCTGGAGAACTCTTCTTACACACCTGCTACTACATGTACTACTATACATACATACTACTCTACTACTACTATACATAATATATGTTATTGTTTAGAGCAACAGGCCCCTCAAGACAGCGAAGAGGAATCAACTGTTTTCAGCCACTTCTTTCTTACAAACTTATTTCTGTTTGTCCAGAAAACACACCAATAAGCTCCAGACATGATCCCATAATCTTAGTACTGGCAAAAACACAGTAGCACAGTATTGTCAAGAGAGCACATTTAGAGGCAAATTGATTTCATTCTTTCAATGGAAAAAGAATGCATGAAATTGCAAAGCCTTTTGAAAAAGAAACAACACCAAAGTGAAGAATCATCCCTTTACATATGCATTGGAGCCATTCCTAGGTCCATAAAGAAGCTTAGGTGATTTTCAGTCAGACCCAAAAGTTATATCCAGATGTGAATAAATGACTATGTGGACTGCTTTTCTATTTGGAAAAATTATCTCTGCATCACAAAATAATATATAATATATGCCGGCATACCCTCCTGGTGTCATCGTTGTGATGAATGCATATCATGGTGGAGGAGGAAACTTGCTTTCTTACTATTTTTTCCTCCATGCTTGTAGATTTATATTGAGGCAAGAAATGAAACTCTGACACATTGGCTGTTGAACAGCATTTGAGAGATACACCCTGTTCACTTGCACTGATTAAAGACATCAGCAGTTTGTGAGATAAAATTGTATCTACATCTGGGCAAAATCTGATAGATGGGGGAAAGAGGGGCTCTGTTTCCTGCCTCCAGTCCTACTGCACAACTTCTTTGTGGACAGACTAAAGACTGCAGTGAGGTGTGTTCAAATGCAGTGGGTGCCATGCTGTGCTTAAATGCAACAAGTGCCATGTGCTCCAAGGGGTAGGATCCAGACTGCCAGTGCAGGACAACTGTCTGCATGCATCCAGTAAATTTTGGCTTTGAGGGCATCTCTGAGGCCAAAGGTAGGGAGCCTGGGTAAGTGAAGAGCTGCATGGCTCAAATGTAAAGCTTTACAATCACCTTCAAAAACAGCTTCATGTAAAAGGCAGAGAGGTAGGCTACTCATAGCACAGACAAATCCTTAAAAGCAATCCAGAGTTGTGTTACTGGGAGCATCTTTAACCGCTACAGGACACATAGTCACAAGAAACTTTTCCACTTCTCACCTCCTTCCACATTTTTCAGTACCTCTTACCTGCACATGTGAATGAAATATGGTTCAGTCCTGCTACATTGCAGTACATACAGTAAAGCTCTGAATTTCTAAAGGAAGCCTCAAAAGCAATCTCAGTACCATAACACTCAGAGAAGTGTGCATGGGTCAGAACATGCAGTTTTCATTTTTCCTGTGATTAACACATTAGAAGACAAGGCAAATATATTACCTTCCTAAGATTATACTTTTTCTGGGTGTATCTTGCCTGATGTAAGACAAGTTGTTCTAAACACAGACTAGTGATGCTTCTAAAGATTAGACAACCATCACACTATGGAGAGTGATCATGGCTTTTTGCTTCACTCTACTATTGTGATACTCAGGAAGAAACAGGTCTGAGTTTAAGAGGAAAACTGCACATCCAAATGCATGACTTCATGCCTGTCAGGTTAGGTGAAGTTAGAAGAAAAGAAAGGAAGTGAAGAAGTGGGGAGACAGATGTAAGACTCCTTTTTCAGATTCAAATGATGATGAGTGTTCTTATCTATGTTTGCATCACTTGTAGGAACTGAAGGGAAACTTTTGCAACCAGGACATGCTTGGAAAAGGGTAGCATTAGCAGAGCATTATCAGTGGGTTCTCAAGCTTTAACTCAAATATACAGAGAGAAATGCTAAAGCCCTTGGCTTCCAGATAATCCAGATGATTCTGTTTCCTTTTTGGCAGTCTCACAGAAAGACAGGAGAGGAAGTTTTACAGTGTCAACAGGGTTGCATGTGTTATGTGTTCATCAGCACAGGAGTCTCTGGTGACAAAAGGTTTGACAAAAGACTCATGATTTCCTTTTTTTTTTCTTTTCTATTTTCTTTTCATAATATGCAGTATCTCATTTTTCTCACTTTGAATACATCTTTTTGAAGGATGCCCTGAAAGCCCTTACATATTTTAGATTTGAAAGAATGTATTTGTATCTATCTGCAGCATGTATATTTGATACATCTCCCATGCTTCTTTTCTAGAAGATTTCAAACCTTCCAAATATTTCGAAGTAATCTCAACAATCTCCAAAAAGAGCAAGACAAAGACAGGATAGAAAAAAGATGCCTGATCTCCAGAGTTTTCAGAATGATCACCAGTTCTTGACAACTATTTGAAAAGTGGAAAGGATATAATTTTGACTGACAATGATAAAGAGAACAGTTGAAAGAACAAAAAGTATTTTCAGCACTTCAGCACACCTCCCTTACTCAGAGCACTAAAAACTAAAAACAAGTACTGTGATTCACATATGACATGCAGAATTCCTGAGATTAACTCCTCCGATTTAGTTTTCCCAGAGGCTTTGGTCTATACCAATTACTCAGCATTCCTTCCCTTAACAGGTCTAACTGAAGAAAACCTGTGGGCTGAGGCAGTAATCAAAACCTTCTGGTGAATTGCCCAGTTCACCTTTTTACATCCAGGGCATCAAGCCAATGCTTTGCTCTGCTGTTTTTAGTGGCTAATATCAGCACCATTAATGAAAGTCCTTGATGGAGAGATCAGGGACTCTGGAGTTCACCAAAACCTTCCCCAAACTTTCAGTAGGCAAAAGCACAAGGAAGGTGTTTCCCCCACCTTGTAAAACCTGGGGAAGTGAAGAAGCTCATGAGACCATTTTCCTAGTGAAGAAACTCATAGGACCACCTTCTTTTGTTTCTGATCCAAGTCAGCAAGTGTCCCTGCAGCCTGAGTGACCTGTATGTGACCTGAAACAAGTAATTTAATCCATCTGTGTTTTGCGTCCACAACTATATACTGAAGATAATCCTTCTCCACTTCTCCAGGCAGCTTGGAAGATAAATTTGTTAATTCTTGGGAGCTGCTCAATACTTTGACAAATTGGGCTCTCTGCATGCAAGCACTTAGAAAAAATTTCTGCTCCTGAAGCAACCCTTCTTCTATCTGACAGCTGAAAGATGTAGGTTTGAACATACTAATCCACTAGGCCTTAAGACTTTAATCCTCCAAAGTCATCCTAGTGATTATTATGCCTGGTTGAGCATCAGAACTGAACAAACAAATGTTGAATAAAGTCAGCCTGTCAGAAGATTTCACTTCAGACATTTAGGTTTTGTTCGGGTTCTCCCCTCCTCACCTCAGGCTCTCTGAAGAAAAAAAAAACAAAAACAAAACCAAGCTGATTGAATACTAAGACAATGCCAGACTTGTTTTTTACCACAAATACCAGGAAGCAGCAGCCATGGAACTCCAACCCCAAATATCTTGCTCTGGTGGACGAGGCAGGAAAACAAATAGGAACAAAGAGAAGGAAAGAAGAGCATTTGAGGAAAGAGAAAAATGTGGTAATGGTGGTTTTGGTCAGGTCCATTAAAATATTGTACATCTTCCCAGGCAGCAAGCTCTAGGACAAGGCTGGTGTGTGGGTGACATTAGTTGTCACAGCATAGATACAGCAGTCACCAGAGCCATGTTGGTGTTGTGTTTCTCTCTGCTTCTCCTTGTTTCACCATTTGCTTTGAAATGGGTTTGCCTCAGTGTCCTGAAGAGATGTACAAAGGAAAATGCTTTAAAAATAGACAACTGGAATTTTATGCCTATGAAGAAAATTATATTATGGGATAGACAGATCTTTGAGTCAGTCCTGTTTCATTCTCAGTGGTGCTATGAGGTTTAGACGGATTGCATGAGCCATACTGCCTCTCTGATAATTGTGAACATAAAAAGGCCATAAAGGACAATTGATTTCCTACGTCTCTGCATATATCTTCCCCTATATTATCTTGCCAGATATTGTTGGTAATTCATATAAATCTCATCACTCACTTTTATGCATCTATTAATTAGGACCATATTATACAGTTTAATAATTGAAAAGCAAATATTTTAAAACATAGTTGTCTGGAAATAAAATACTGTTGTTCATGAGAAAGCATTATTAACAACCAGTCAAACACTCAGAAAATACAAAAAAACATGTAAGTTTCAAGCTAGGGCTAAGAGAGAAATCATTCTTTGTGTTGAAAAAACTTTATCTTCCACCCTGATACCTCCAAGGACTTGTACTTATCTGTTGCTTTTAACTTGTCAGTTACACTTTGAGGTGCAAACACTAAAATCACATTTGCAAGTGGATCCAAGGTTTACAAGTTTGGTGTGGTTCTAATCAGCAACATGCTGTTCGAGTACTGTTTATGAGAACTTGTTGATACAGAAAACGGGACTGGAAATATTGCAAAAACACACTCAGTCTGCTATGGAAGCAACTTCCAAGAAGCTATTTTTGAGCAATTTCCACTTCTTGTCTTACCCTTAAACAGGAAGCAGTAAAATCATAACAGTAACTATGTTTAAGTTCTCAAGCTTTCTAAAACCTTGCAAACAAGTTTTGGACAGCATAGGTTGTGGTAGCTTTTTATTAAAGTCAAATAAATTTTATCCTCCTCCTTTTGTGCTTTCCTGACCAAGAATACCTGTACACTCCCAGATATTTTTAGCAGAAGGACTTTTCAGCAGCCCAAGTTTACATTTTTGTCAGCTACAATCCTTTGGCAGTAAAGAATTTCCATTAGTTCTTCACAGTTGGAGAATTTGGCTGAGAAGTCAGTGTCAAATGGTTATGTCAACATATAAGTGCACGAATCATGTTGCTGCTGTTGTCCTTAAGCCACAAATAATTTAAGAGCAAATTAATCTCTGCATTTGTAAGTGTTAAGGATTTTAATTCAGCGTTGATACTCAGACAAGTAGAAAGAACTCTCCATTGTCCTTCAAATAAACATTTAGTCCCAGCAAATGTCGGTAGCACTGTGGATGTTACATGTTTGCCTTATCTGTCCTTGGCTGATAATGAAGGAATAGACATCTAGCAAGCATGATCATTATTATGGAAAAGGGAAAAAAAAAAATCTGCCACTTTTCTTTTGTCAGATAAAGGAAAAGAATTTTTAAAAGCATCTTGCTTCTGAAATTGTTATTAGCAGGAGAAAAAGTAAGAAATTATACTTTTTCACCTTTTGCATCTCTCCAATCACTCAACATGTTCTACTTTTTTTACTGGAGAAATAATTTTATCAGCTAATTGTGTTTAGAACAATAGCTGATGAAGCACATGGGAAGCTGAGCTACATGTTCACTGCCCTTGTGCCTGCTCAGGATGTCCACCACGTGCAGGCAACCTCACAAGCCTTCCCAATAGAGGGGATTTCTGTCCCTGACCTTTGCAGATGTCAGGCTGGGCTATTTTTGTTGGTGATGTTAATTTAGGACATAAATCGGAAAGGAACTTGTTACCGTGAGGGAAGAAAAACACAGTGCAATCTTTGTGGAACTTTTATCTGTGGTCCATATCTGAAAACCATAAAAAAGAATCTGACTGATATGCATAGGAATTAAATTAGACCCTTAAAAATTTAAAATCTACAGTAATCTTGTCTTTTTCTTTTGCCCTTCATTCTTTTTCCTCTTCTCTTGCAAGGGAGCTAGGACTTTTTAAATGTCTTTTCCTTACTACCCCTTTCCTTAGTTCAAAGATATATGTTGATTTGTGTTTTATTTAGCATTATTTATATAAAAGTTTCTTTATTAAGAAATATTGTACAAAATATGATTGTATGCTAGATAAATGAGTTTAAATGGCCAATGCTGGCACAGTTGTACAAAGAAAGATAGATATATCTCTTTGAAAAGGATCTCAGAAAAGTTGGCTCAGAAAGGGCCCTAAGAATGGAAGTAATCTCTGCCCCTTTCTCTGCTTTAAATATTTACTCCAAGACATTGTGGATATATTATGATGATGAAAATATATCTGCCTCACAGTGTCATTACCTTAGTTAATTGAGGAATATGCAAGGTTTGAAAGTCATGTTTCTAGTCCTCTCTTTGCTGTGAGGAGCTACAGATACCTGTAAGTTCATACACACATATAGGTTAATATCTAGATCTCGGTGTAGATAGATATATACACATATAAAACACAATTGTTTGCTTTTTGATGTTAAAACCAGATGCTCTAATTCCCCAGGAAAGGACACTCCCTCCAGATGTGCACACTTTTCATCATAGAAGTCTAGATGATGGGGCAGAGAGGGGACAGGAGCAGTGCTCCCTGGCATCTGCTTTCTGCACAGCTGGGCAAGAGGATTTTTCAATACTGTGGCACCATAGCACATTTCAGAAATAGTAAAAATCTACAGTGAGGATGTTTTCACTGGGATTTAAGAGATCAGAGAAGTGAGAAAACTTTAGACAGTTCAGGTCTGAAGTAAGGCTTTGATTACAAAAGATTTTTAGAAGTTTAGCACCAGCCAGGTATGAGACTTATTTATCTGGAGAAACGAAAGCATATGAATGCTAGACTGGAAAATAGTCTCCCCAGTTTTGTAAAAGGGTATTATGATCTCTGTCATTTTCAACATCTCTGTCACACTATCATCCCTTTCTTAAGGAAAACCAACCATTGGAAATCTGCCAAATCTCAAATAAACTAGCCTAAAAGAAGCAGTGGCAAATTAACTGGAAAAAGTATTTTGCTGTTACAGAGTTTCATTTGACCTTCACCCACAGTTTAATTTTCCTCCTTATTTCTCAGTGAAGGTGAGGAAGTAATCTTTTAATCATATTCTGGATCAGCTCAAAATAAAACCCCTGAGTCTTACAGCATGCTATTTGTTACTCAGTAATGTAAACATTACTAGCTTCTTTTCTTAGTTTTGTTTATGCTTTCTGAAGGAAGGGTAACAGAGCTGAAAACAGCAGTAATGGTCTCAGTAATATTCTATAAAGAGATAATATCATCTGCTATTCTTTCAAGGCATTAACTTGTATATACATTTAAAACTGATGTTTACTCTCTAAGTGTTTTTTGTCTTATAGGAATTCACATTTAATATGTTACTACCAGGAACATGAAATCCATATCAGTATCACTACTTTACTGGTCATAATCCCTCTTCCTATATATAAGGTATACACTTAAATGAATGGCTATGCATTTCTCTGTGCTAAACTGCTTATTGTACAGCTGAACCTACTTCATCAAGTTAGTTTGATTGCTAAAGGCCACTGGTAGGAAGAAATGTGAACTCTCCACAAGTATCCAGGATGACATTCATCTTGTCATACTCAACCTAATTAAAAACTGGCCATCCAGGCTGCATTAGCCACCTAGACTCAAGAGGCAGAAACAAGCTTTTCCCAACAGTAAATCGTGTTTAGGACTGATGGGGTAAATCACAATATGCAAATGCCTGGGTTTTTTATCATTGTATGAGAAGGCAGATGATGTGATTTGCTTGGACTTCATTTCTGACTTAAAAGAGATAAAATGGATCAGATAATCTAAATTTTAAAAACTCTACCCTTATCCATTACAATTTTTCTGACAGTTTGTCTTTCTGTACTATGCCATGAACTTCTCTCTCTCTCCTCCCCTGCAGATAATAATACTGATGGAGCAGTAATTTTAGATATTTTAACAAGACCAGTGATACTGCATTGCAATGCCAAGACCAATATTCATGTGGAGATGCTATGTTTTTTCTTCTGGTAACATGCTTTCTTGGTTTCTCTTTGTGGTTTCTTGGAATATGGGGTTTTTTTTCCTCTATTTTTACAAAATGCAAAGTGAAGTTTATGTTTATGAACAGAATCTTGGAAACCAGAGATATTTATTTCAGAAGTCCGGTAAGGGCACCAAGAGGACAAAGGAACATTTTTCTGAGAGTAACCATGAAGAATCCCACACTCTTGGCAGAGTGAACAGTTCTGGTTTTTGCATGGTCAGCCTTGAGGTGGATCACCAGTGGAGTGCATCTTTGAGAGTTTTCTCCAGTTAGAATTCAGCAGATTCCATCTGTATTTCTCTCACAAATTGGAACAGCTATCAGAACATAGAAAAGATCTTTAGTCAGCTGTGGTCTGGGCCAGATGTGATATTACCAAATGTAAAGAGGTTTGCTTTCCCACATAGTTTTTGCATCCTGAAGGCTTCAACCAAAAAATCTCCAATTACACAAACCACAAAATCTAGGCCAAAATCTTTCAACTTACAACTAGGCAAACCTCATTGATTTCCTAGCCAAAACCTGATGCTGTGCAACTGAAATCCTGAGGCTAGCAGCAGAGAAAACAGGAAGACCATATATTTATCCAAATACCACTGATTTCCTAGTTTTATACTCCAAGATTATAAGAAACTAACAATGCCATCCAAGTGCCTTTGTTTGTGAATGCATTATCAATTGCACATTACATATGTATTTTCAGATCTTTTGTACAGAAGCACAACTTTTTAAAACTTTTCAAATTTTACACTGAAATATCTTCCCTAGAGGTAATAATGAAATTGATCAAGATTTTGGGATTTTTTTCAAGGAAAACTGATGCTGTGCTTAAACTAATTGGCTGGTATCCTGTCACAAAATTTCAAATTTCTCCTAATGGAATGTTTTAATCATTTAATGTTGCAGAGCAGAATTTTAACAGAGGGACTTAAGATGTTGCAGCAATATCGTAGAACCTATGAGGCAGCCTCCCAGATCCAGAAGTACTGATTATGCAGAGCTGCCTCACTTTTATAAGCAGTTATGTGAAGCATCTCTTACTGGAAGGAATTAGGCTTCTGCACTGGGATACTCAGCAGTCACAGCTGGGAACAGGGATGCTTCAAAAAGCCAGTAGGAAGTGCCTAGATTTGAAATTTCCTCTCCAGACTGAGCTGAGTATATGCTTCAATGCCATAGTTAAGTAGGATTTATAAGGATTTGGTCTTCACAGTCTAAAGTTTATCTCTCTTCAGTTTACCTGTCTCAGCTACAGTTTTCCTTCAAGATTGTTTGTGTGTTCTGCACCAAATCACTGCTTGAAAAATCTAACATATTCTACAGAGCAGAAAGTCTCTTCCCTATCTGCAAGCACAGGGACTAGAAATACTGCCTTTCTAATTCCAGTTTGTTCTGACTTGCCTTGGAGATATGAACAGTGTTTTCACACAGAAAATCTCATCGAATTTACTCTTTTGGTATCTCGTTCTGGGCAGTCAAACCTCCTAAAGCATCAGAGCAGGCAGAAAACAGAGATGAAAGGTGTTTTCCACTTATAGCCTACCATCCCTGCCATTTTTTACAGTGGCAGTACCCATATAGGTTGTCAGCCTGGAATAGAGAGAGGTGCTCCTGATCCATTCATCCACATCATTTTAGGATTGCATAACGGTTTGTGTTGGAAGGGACCTTAAAGATCATCTTTTTCCAACCCCCCTGCCATGTACAGATCAGGTTGCTCAGAGCTCCATTTAAACTGACCTTGAACACTTCTGGGATGGGGTGTGCACAGGTTCTCTGGGCAACCTGTTCCAGTGCCTCACTACCCTTTTTAGGAAAGAATTTATCTATAATTTCTAATCCAAATCTACTTCTTTCAGTTTAAATCCATTACCCCTTGTCCTACCACTACAGGGTACTTTTACTTTTGTAAATAGTCCCTCTCCATCTCTCCTGTAAGCCCCCTTTAGATACTGGAATGCTGTTATAAGGTCTTCCCTGAACCTTCTCTTCTCCAAACAACCCCAACTCTGTCATCCTTTCTCCACAGGACAGGCACTCCTGTCCTCTGATCATCTTTGTGGCCCTTCTCTGGACCCATTCCAGCAGATCCATGTCCTTGTGCAGGAGGCCCCAGAGCTGGATGCAGTACTGAGGTGGGGTCTCACAAAGCAGAGTAGAGGGGAAGAATCACCTTGACCTGCTGGCTGTGCAGATTTGGATGTAGCCCAGGATATTGCCTTTCTGGACTGCCAGTGCACCTTGCCAACTCATTCTCTCCAGAGCTCATTTCAATGTATTCTCCACCCAGGCTATTTGATATCTGGGTTTGCCCCCAAGCAGGTGCAGGAGCTTTATTCAGTAGACAGGGCATTAGGTAGAGATTCTTCTTCCCTGGAGAAACATTTCTCTGAAATGCTAGACAACATTATCCTAAATCTCTTTGCTGGATCTTGGGTCTCACACTATGGTCATTTAGGCATGAAATTCTTGTGCTGAACTCCACTCTGAAGCAGATGTTTGTGAACACCAAGGCATCTTATTGCCCATGGCTGTGGTGCACTCAGCTTAGTGACTGAGTTGGTCCTTTCCAATCCTATGTTCCTAGAATAGCTTGTATTTGCTTTCTTTCATATCTTTTTTGTGGCGCTCTAGGGTTTTTCATAGTACACACTCTTTGCATGTTTGCATCATCTCGGGAACAAAGTTTAACTCATTGCTGGTGCCTGAGGCATTGCCAAAATGTAAACAAAAAGATGACCCTGACATTTCCTGGAAATCTCTTCTCAACATCTGAGTGCACAAGTAACTCTCAATTCACTTTGTATCACGGCACAGCCCGATTTGCACAAGCCTTGACAAGCTCAGCCATTGTCATGTGCCCTGAATCTTGGCACAGACCTGATGCTAGCCACGCTAGCCCACCCCCAGGAAAAGCCTTGCACATCATTAAAGGCTTACTGGAAACAGCACAGTGTCATGTTCCAGGCCCTATCTCGTGGAGATCAGAAGATGAAAGCAGAGGAGTGCCCCTGACACCAGGCAGCCTTCCCTGTGTGGGAGGATGCCATGGCCAAGGTCGCCCAGCACACACACCGTGACAGGAAGAAAACTCAGCCAGTGCAGTGCTCCTGGCCCAGCCAAGCACGGAGAACATGAGCCAGGAATTGAGATGCCAGCCAGTGCTGCCTCCCTTTGATGTCGTGCAAGACAGGAGGCATCAGCCACAGGTATTTGACATGAAAGTCAAATGTTATCAATCACAAGGGAGCAGCTGCCTCAGCAAACCAGATAGAGCGTGGATTTCCATTTAACTAAAACAAATGCTATCTGAGAGAAAAGAAATAATTGCAGATGTACCCAAGTCACAGCTGGTCTCACTATGAAAGATAGGAGAGAAAACACAGAAAAATAGCAAATACACATTTGAGCAAGATTAGTTATTACAACAAAGCCGTATGTCGAAAAAGGAAGGCTATTGTTTTTTCCTTGCCTTTCTGTAAGTTTCTCTGAGGCTTCATTCATTACAGTGAGAAACCCTTTCTGAAAAGCTACACACAATTGCTCTGCAGATGTAGATTTCATTTTTATTTTCACTTCAGATAGATTTGTCTGAATGTCTTTGTTATAAGCATTAAGACCTAGATCTCATCAGTACCCAGGGTTGGGAAATATAGATCCCTCACATTTGGTAACTGTCCTGGGGCCTCCTGGATCTGCAGTGTAGATGTGGAGAATTTCACACATGCTACAAAAGGTAAAGTGAGCCAAGGAGTGGAGGCTGGAAGCAAGTTGGAAACCCTGACATTTTCAAATCCATCTGCCTCAGCTGGCAGAACCACTCCAGATTTATTGCACACTTCAAACAGAGATGTCACAGAGCCAGCATTAGTTTAGCTGACATCTTTACCCTGGCAGCACCTGATCCAGGAAAGCTCTTCATTCCAGGCTTACCTATAACAACTGGATCTTCTGTGGAACTACCTGTAATCCATCAAGTACTCCAAGTCTGTAAAAATCCTTCTGCGAATGACAGTTCCCCCGGACACGTGTTTACAGCAGTGTGTTTTTCTGAAAGTAGACTGTGATATGCTTATGGAGGACAATGACTTCTATGAGTTAGCAGGTCAAGCTCTGAGAGCAAGTCCATAGGGCTGCTCATCTCAGTGGAGGTGTTAAGACTACTTAGAGTGAAGAAAAAGTATAACCTGCCCTCTAGCTACTTGGAGTCTTCTCAGAAGCATAAGATTGTATTTAAGGTTTTATATTACTGCTGAATTACTCTGAGCAGCTATTGCTTTCAGCAAGGCAATAACTGACACAACAAACATCATGTAGGTGATACACAGCATATGTATACGTGGCACTATAAACAGCATCAAGTTTTTTTCAGAAAAGGATCTTCACTAGAAGAAGAATTACTCTTTTCTCTGTGTAAATGTTTACAGACTGCCTCCACAGAAGTCTGAAAACAGGTGACAAGATATCTCATGATATATATATAAGAGCAGCCAGCTGAGATTTGGTCCACTATTCCTGCATTCATTATTGTCCATGGATTTCTTTCCCGCTTCACACCATTTTGCCTTGATGCAAGACCACAGAGAAAAGCCAGACAGAGACTGAAACTGCAACCAGAATTCTGCAGCATTCAGATCACATCTACGGCTGTTTCAAATCAGAGCAGCCCATCAACCCAGTGACACAGACCACAGAGAACATGAGAGTCTGTCTTTTTTCTCTTCACTGGTGCCCACTGACAGCTCAGTTGAATGCAAGACTTCGTGCTTCCTTTCAAAGTCCTAAGCTGGCTTCAATTACCAAGTGCATTTCATACTGTGTGACTCCCACATCACTTACATCCTGTTGGAAGGATGGATGTGTCATCTTCAAGTAAATATTGTGAGTGCAGGAAACAAAGCTTCCCGAAGGACAGCCCCTGACCCTGGAGCTCACTCCTCGAAAGGCACAGGAACAGCTCTACCACGGCAAGAGGCAGCAAGATCATCCACTTCATCCACTGCTGTGGCAAGGAATTGAGGAAAGAAGCATCTTCTCAAATAAGAAATGCATGGGGAGTATGTTTTCTAATGTATGTTTTCCTAAAGGTTATATAGAGTGAGTGGTTAACACAGATTGTCCATTGTTGGCAGGAGACACCCACACACACAAAAAAAATAAAAGGCAGGGTTTGGCTGGGTCTGAGACTTGTTCAGCATTGCATAATACCACACATACTACGTGTTACCAGTTCCTTGGTGGGCGGGACCAGGAGATTTCCTTCAGTTTTTGCTTGCCTGTCCCATTACTTTGGATGATAGTTTTTCTTGTTCCTTTAATTCTCGGTAGTAACATACAGTATATAAGATTCAGATGCTACAAAATACTGATTTTAGTTTTAGAGTGTAAACTAGGTGATTTCCTTTTCAAACTGTACTTTATAAAACTGTCATTTTTTAAAAAACATTTTTTTATCTTTTTTCATTATATTTGGTCATCTGAGTATATACTGATGAAAGTTATTTATACTCTTAAAACCAGCTGAAAGATCGAATTCCTTTATTTTACATAGAAAACAGGCTAATATTTATAATGTTGTATGCTATTGTTTTAGTACTCTTCATTATATCTCTTATTCTAAAAAGTAAGGCTATTTATATACTTTTTAAAAGAAAAGAAATATATCTTTTAAATTGCACACTTTAAAGATATTTTTTTTTTTGCATATGCATTAAAAGACCTCAAAAAAGCAGAGATTTTACATCTGTAGAACAGCACAATCCTACAGGTAGTTCCATTTTAGGATACAATGGAACAGGTGCCTCACAACCACTCAGATCCTTTAACTGTGAGCAGCAGAGAAGAGCATGAGTTACTATTAAAGCTCTCTGGAGAGTGAAGCCCTCTTCACCCACTTGTTGCTGGTGTAAGTGTGATGGCTTTCCCCAATTTCTCTGACAAACATTTAGGAAAACCTTTCACATGATTTTTAAAATATAAATTGAAAAATGAGCTGCTTCTATGTTTTTTTCACATTAAATTTATAGTAAATTATGAACCATACAATTCCTTTTTGTGGATTTGCTTTTTAGTGAAAATATAAAACACACAAAAGAAAAAGCTAACTTTTTTCCCCCACTACTCAAAAATTTGTAATGTCTTCTGGGTCTCCTTTATTAAGGACATAGTAAACATATATGACACTGAACAGCTTTGGAATGAAATGCAAGATACACAAAGTCATAGAACATCTCAAGTTGTAAGCAACCCATAAGGATCATTGAGTGCAATCTAGGTGCATTACATACAAGCATAAAGAAAATTTACTACACAGCTAACCTTGTTTGCATGTTTAAGTACCAGGCATGACTTACATTGTAGTTTAGGAGGGTAGCTGCTACAACTGGTGATGCCAAATGCCACAGAATTCT
>VXBR01008118.1:184637-255205 GCA_013400215.1 Cisticola juncidis
AAAAAAAAAAAAAAAAAAACCCTCCACAAGCCATCAGACGAGGGACTTTTAATCTCAGGGTTCAAGGACACTATAATTCTATAGCCTCTTCACATCTGGAGGAAATGAGTCTGATGTGGAGAGGAAAGCACCCCATTATCCACAGGTCACAGCCTGCTCAGCTGATGGGCTGGCAACTGTTGAGGTCTGTGGCAATCTCACTGCAACTCTTCCTCCTCCATGTTTGCAGAAAGGTTCACCCTCAGCGAGTGTCTACTTTCTGTACTTCACCCACATTGCCTAAATGCTCACTGTAGCTCATTTGGGATTTGCCAAGTATTTAAGGCAAGTTATGGTTTGTTTGTTTTAGTCTTAGGGAAATTTTTGTCCTGTCATTTATTTTGAAAAATTTTAAATACACAACAATTTAAATACATAAGAATATTTGTCTTCTAGATCTCTTGTGTATCCTGTATCCAAAAGTTCATCCTCATTAAACACAGTTAAAGATAGCAGAGTAAGAGAAGCATTTCGATTTCAGAGGATTAAATTAACTGTAACATCACAAACACAAAACAGGGTGAAACACAGGAAGAAAAAGATGCAACGGATGGATTCACTTGAATCCAACAAAGGTCAATATAGGTGTGAAATCACCTATGTCCTGGATATGTCAGCTGCAGATCACAAATAAAAATTGATTTGACTCTCAATTTACCAGGAAATGAAAGCTGGAAGTTAGGAATGTCACATGTGACTGCTACAATTACCTGAAAATAATTCCTTTGTGGTTTTTAGCCCATATCATGCTTTTTCATCTTATCTTAGTGGGGGTTTTTTTGTTTGTTTGTTTGGGTTTTTTTGTTTTGTTTTGTTTTGTTTTGGGGTTTTTTGGGGTTTTTGGGGTTTTGTTTGTTTGTTTCTTTGTTTGTTTTTGTTTTGCTTGTTTGTTTTCTGTTGTTAGGGATTTTTTGTTGTTGTTGCTGTTGTGGATCATCAAGATATGTTTATTCAGAATATTTTATGGTTCCTATACCACTGTTTTATTGAGTTTTATTTCATTTATGTGAAAATAGTATTTAACTTATAAATGTTCTGGTGGATCAAATCTTTCCATTTCTGTAATGACAGTGTTGTGTGCAGTTCAGTGGCAGAACAGGGAACAGAATGGAGGTGTCATGCCTTTGAATCCACTCTTCTGTTCACTACTCTGGAGGAAAGAAATTGGATGGTAACATCTTATTTGTGGGATCATAAAGCTCTTTCCAGTTCCTTCACCTTGTTTTAAGTCTCATCACAGGACAACATACCCAAAACCATAAACTGCAAATGTCAAGTCAAGCAAGGAAGGAGTTAATATCTGTGATAGGAAGAGTCAGCCTCAACTGTCCATGGAGCCACCTGGTACCTATTAAGGAGTAGTTATGAGAGACAGGTGAGAGATAAAGTAGGAAAGTTTTATAGTGTAGATCAGAATGAGCTAGAGACAGCACTGGACTAGTTGATGGGGTAGTAAGCAGAGCCAAGTGTTTGAAGTCATGGGGAGAGAGATTTATAGTCTCCTTCAGTAGACAAAAAACTCCTTTCTTCTTCTGTCTGCGAGTAATGAGACACTGGTAGGGCCTAAACCAACTAAGAGCTGTTGTACAGAAAATACCAAAATAGTCCGTAGGTGCCTGGATATTTGGTTAAGCCTGAAGAAAGGATCATGGGTTAATGTGCATTCTATGTAGTTCCTGGTGTTCCAGGATTCATCTCATGCCCCTGTCCTAATTTGTTTTTTGCCTTTTGAGGGTTATAATTTTTAAAAAGTTTTCAAGAATATCCCTGTGTTTCAAGGAGTATGGTAAATTGTAGGAGATAGATCTGGCCAAACAATGTACTCATGAAGAAACCCACTATTTTTGTCAAATATTTCCTACCTGAAAAAGACAATATATTTCCCAGATTCTATTATAGCAAGCTGGGTATTACTATCATAGTTCCCATTCCTAGGCTGTCTGCTGCTCCCCTCTCTGCCTCCTACTTCTCAATTCAAAATCTATTGTGAAAAGTATATAAATCATAGTGGATAAATACCCTCTATATATAAAAAAAAAAAAAAAAAATTAGTTGTTATTTCCTCTCCCCAATAATGTAAACTTTTTATTTATAACACAGGTTGATCAAAAGACTGCTGAGTTATTTCTTAAAGGTCTCACTGAAGGACAACAAAGCATATGAAGTTTGAGTTGTGGGGAAAGGTGCTGGGTGCCAGATTTCCCCTGGAGGCTCCATGGTAGCATGAGAGCTATGAGGTGAGGACAGGTATGAGAGCTGCAGGTGAGAGGACAGAGCATTTCTGCGTATTCAGCTCTAACCTGCAGGATCATCTTCCCTGAGCCAGGCTTTGTTAATGAAGATTTGGTAAGAAGTGGCCAGCTCAGGGAGAAGGTCCTTTTAAACTCCTGAGTTTTATCTGTTTGCCTTAGAAGGTAAAAACAGAGAGCATTGTAGTGAATGTATTCGATTTAAATTATAAGACATAGTCTTGTAGTTCCTTTCTGCATTCTCTTATCTTAGTCTTAGGGAATGTCTTTGGAGTAATGATTAAAATGTAAACTCCAAAACTGATGTGTTTTTCACTACTCGCTAATGCTGTGGCATAACATTGTTGTCAGATGCTCTGCTTTCTTTAGTGGTCATTTGGCAACAGTGACTGCCCAAACCACAAAACACAATAGTGGACGTGCTGGAACACTTATCTTTTCCCATGATCCTTTGTCAGCCTATTAAATTCATACATCTTAGTGCCAGCAAAACTAGAATAATTTGGAGAATGGATTTTGCAACATGATTTTTGAGGAAGAGGGAGGGGCAGGGCTCAGAAGGTTAAATCTCTGCTATGCAAGTACCCTGGCACTTTTTCCCCGCACAGCCAAAATATGAGGTTCTTTGACAAGTGATTTTTATTTGAATTTTTTGACAGCTGGGTGTTTCAGAGGAGGTCTGCTCAAGCACTCTAGGGACCCCATTCCTTCCCCTTCACTGTCCAGTTTTCCTGCAGCTCATCAAACCTTTTATGTTGAGGGTTGGCTAAAATGATTTGGACCCTAATTAACTGAACTAGTAGTAAATTAATTCAATGAAATTTTGGCAGTAGTTCTGCATAATACTGGTTTAACAGCTTACTGTTAACTTAGGTGCTTTCCAAAGTGGAAAGTCTTAAGGGAGCAGGTGTTTACCTTTCGTGTGCTTCCAAAATCCCCTGGATTTCAGAGCTCAGCTCTTTTTCAATGGTTTGAAAACACAGCAGTGTTGGTCTCATGGGCTGTCAGTGACGAGGCTGAATGATGTACTTTCAGGAAATCCGAATACACTATGCCTGGACAACTCCGTGCTGGATGCTACTCCTACTATTCAGCAGATTTCTCCCCTGTCCTGCACAGAGCCTAAGGACTCAGCTGTGCCCTGCAAAGCTTCCTGTTTACAGCCATGCATCCTCTGAAAACAGAGTGCTCTCTGCTTCCCACATCCCAGAAGCCATAGACGGATCCCATAACATCCTGTGCCCTTCCGTCGTCGCAGCACTGCTTTTTCTGAGAACCGCCGGGAGAAGTTGCTCACAGGATTGTTAACAATTGGTCATCACCTTCTGGATGTGTCAGACTGTGGAGTACTCCGGACCACTGGGCTTTGCAGACGAGGAAACAATATCAACAAAGCCCTTTGTTCCCTCTGTATATTGAGTTCTGTGTGTATCATAGCGGATAACATGCTTCCTACATGGAGAAAACCAAGTGTCTCTTCCTTTGGTGCTGAATGTTATATGGCTTAAAGTGCACAGACTGAACTGGAACACAAAAGTAGCTCAGTACCGAACAGTCCTGGCAGCTCATCTCCTCCATTTGTTTCCTCGTGATCACAGCCAAGGGATGTACATTGTCTGGCTCCCACCTGCGATGTAATCTCCTCAAGGAGAAAAATGTCCAGCCTTCAGCTCCCTCCAAAGAGGAGCCCAGATTAAGATTTTGTTCCTTTCATTTCTTCCTCTGCCCTCTGCCCTACAATGCTCTCCTGTTGTCCGCTGTGGTTACTTTATAGCACTCAAGAGAGCGTGACCAGGAATGATAAATTGGAACATAAAGAGTGAAATCCTCCCTAGTGAGGAAAAATAGAGTTCATAGATACCTTTGTTTGCTGAGGACTGCCTACACAGGCATATTTTGGGCCATTGTAAAAAGAAAAAATAATTAGAACTAAGCATGCTCTCTTTTTTTTTTTTTTTTTTAGGAAATAAGTTATCTTCAGACTGTGGAGCTCAAACCTAACCTCAGCTTTGCACTCACTTTTAATAAGAAGAAAACTGGTGCCACAGCATTCCATTCACAGGGATGATTCGGAATTGCTTTGGTCCCATCCGTGGTCCAGCCCATAGAAGAATGCTGGGGTGTCAATGCCTCCCTGTGTGTATCACACAAATCTCAAAAATAAAGGTCAGAATTTGCCTCAGTGTGCAAATCTAGATTTGCCATGTAGTATTCAGATGGCATGAAGTTTGGAACACATATTGCTTCTGTTTCAAGATTACCTCTAATTAAGCCTTTACAAACATATTTGGGATTATAGATCACTCACAACCTTTCCATTGTTCTTGCAGTCAAAACAGCAGCAGCCACAACCATGCACAACACATTATTAAAGGAAAAGGGCTAGTTTAAACCAAGTTCTGTAATTGCATACTACTAAGTTAAATGTATACTTTAAAAATTCTTTCCAACATGTGGAATGATACAATAGACGGTAGAACTTTACATCAAAAAAGGTTGCTAAAAGCCTCAAAGACTATCCCTACTGGAGAAAAAAAGTATTCTCATATATAGGAAAATAGTTAAATGCTTGGAAAAAAAGGTTGAAACTACAGCTGAAAGCAAATTCTTCAATATAGAGATTAAATTAATGCTACAAAAAAATTTCCCCATCATTCCCCTAAGTTGTTTTTCTGTTCTGAAAGGCCACAATAAGTTCTTCCAGGAGTCTTCTTCAGCTTTCCAGTTTTCTCCAACTCTTTCAACCTGTTTTCACAGCAGAACTGTTCCAGCCCTAGGGCAGTCCTCCTCTGGCCTTTCTTCAGGACCTGAAGCAGACTGAGTACTCCAGATGGGGTCTCACCAGAGACAAGTCGAGTGGGAGAATCACATTCTTCAACCATTTTGGTCCCACTTCTTCTGATGCAATCCAGGATACAGTTGTCCTTCTGGGCTGCAAGAGCTCCTTGCTGCTTCGTGACTAGCTTTTAATCCACCAGCAGTACCAAGTCCTCCTAGGCAGGTTTGCTCTCCATCCCTTCACCTCCCAGTCTGCACTGATGCAAACAAGTTACTTGGCCTTGTTGGAATTCTTGAAGTTCCCATAGATCCACTGCTCAAACCAGTCCAGGTCCTTCTGGATGGCATTCCAACCCTTTGGCATGACAGCTGCACCACTCAGCTTGATTCATTAGAAAACTTCCTGAGTGTGCACTCAATCCTTCCATCTATGTCATTGATGAAAATATTGAGCAGTAGTGATGCCAACATGGACCCCTGAGGGAAACCTCTTGTCACCAAATGTGCATCAGGACATCGAGCCATTGACCAGTACACTCTGGATGAAACTGTCCAAACTGTCCAACCAATTCCTCATCCACCAATTCCTCATCCTCCAAGCAGTCCATCCAACAAATACATGTCTCTCCAGTGAGTAGGATGTTGTGGGGGACCAGAAATCCAGATATATGACATCCATAGCTATCAAGCTGCTATCAAGGAATGCATTTACTGTCACATTGCTTGGTTGATGTTGGGTCTTTGATATTACCACCAGCAAGGCAGAGATTATTTTCCAAGAATAATTTTGGATGGGAATGTCTCTTTTTGCTTGGAGTGAACTTTGGATACCAGGTGAATATTCTGCTTTACAATGGCATATTTTAAAAATTGTGTGGCTGAGGTACATATGTATATTTATTCCTGTGAGAACTGCTATGTGATTTCCTTAATTGGGTGGAATTGTCTTGTTGCTAGATCACAGTAACAGCAAGGGTGACTCAAGTTCCCTGTGAATTTTTCTGAGATAGAGTACCCTAGGTAATTCAGGAAAAGTCCAGCCCAACCGCATCCCACAGCTATTGTGTGATTGTCACTGAGTAAACAAAAGGATTGACCCTGAGTGGAAATTACATGAGGCCAAGATAAACTTATCAGTCTCAATAACCTTCACACTTTTTTTCTTCCTTCCTTCTATTTCAGCTCATGCTAGTTTGACTCTGTGATAGCACAGATGCCTTGCTAGCCACTGTGACCTTCCTTTCCCTTTCTAAATCTCATTAATGTATTCCTTCCTTTATCCAAAACCTTATGGACTCTGTGAAGCTTGCTACAACAAGCCCTCAGAGAGGTCTCACTGTATTTTGGCTTTATAAAGGATGGCACAGATACCTGCAGGACTATCAGATGGTGCAGAATGGCACCTTGGTAAGGTTTGTCACCTCTCAGAAACAAAAGCTTGATAGACACCTAGAGCCTCACTCTCAGTGCCATGGGTCAGACTGTAGGTTAGGGCAGATTACTTCACATTTGTAAATCCAGATCTCATGAAACTGTTGTTTGAATTAATAAAAACATCTTAGCTGTTCTAACAGCTGCTCTACCCATTTCTGTGATCCTCTCTTTCCTTGTGAGTCCCCAGGCCACTTCAAAGCCTTAACCATCTCTGTAGACAGTAATTATTTCCAGGCTTCAGCCACTACCTTACTTTCAGTGAGGACAAAAGGGAATATTTGCAAGTCCAAAATAACATTTCATAAGAACCATGGCAATTTTCACAGCTTGACCTGGGGTTAGGGCTCTAAATAAATTTAGCTGTATTTACTCATGTTCTGGTGTGACTACACTGCACCACAGCTGAGTGCTGGTCTTCCTAAATCACATCAGTACCAATTGCCTGACTCCTTCATTGATGTTACAAATGCTTCAACAGGAAAATTCAACATCAACTGTAAAACTATTTGGGTTTGAATTATCCAAGGACTTCATGGATGGTCCGTTAGCACATGCCATGACTATTCACTATATTCACTATGTAGAAAACCCAAATATCCTGAAAGGGAACAATAAATTCTGTAGTTTCCAGTAACAAAAATTATGTTCAAAAGGCCCATTTCAAAAACAAAACAAAAAAAACACCAAAAAAAAGGTAAGTAGATTTTAAGTTATAGCCGACCCTATCCAGCTTTTTCCCTTTCAGCTGACAGTTCAAGCTCCATACCAGGAAGCAGGCATGTGCCCAGCAACATTATTTAAGCACAGCCCTTGGAAGAGGTGCTGTCTTTGGGGAATGGCTGTCAGACTAAGGTCATCATGTCTGCACGTCTCTGCTATTTGCCTCTGTGTCAGTTTCATTTTAAAAATATGGAAATGAATGCCAATGTCCAGACTTACATTTCCTCTATCTCTGCAAAGCAGTTTATTCTGTTTTAGAGTCTGTTTGTGAACTTTCTGACTGCTATATTTACCACAGCTGCATGCTAACCTATAGAATTAAACACCATTTTTTGTTGAAATTTATGGACATCAAATATACAACATTCATTACATTTTAGAACCAAGTAATTAAATAGGCAACAATCTCTAGAATATCAATAACCCTAATATTTCTTATGAATTTACTTGTTTCTTATGAAGTTACTCGTGAATTTAGTAATGCTGGGTAATGATTGGACTCAAAGATCTTAAAGGTCTTTATCAATGTAGGTGATTCTATGATTCTAGTGCAACCCTTTCTCTCACACCACAATATAGATCGTGGAAATTCATTTCCAGAAACTTTTCCTTCTTTTCTAATGGTAGAAATGCTGGGACCATCTACATTGATTTTTATTTAGTTCTCTTCTCCATAGATAACAGTGAGACCTACACTTAAAATAGAAATACAACAAACATATTTTTTAAGTATTTTTGC
The DNA here is from genome assembly GCA_013400215.1 of Cisticola juncidis. Classification (NCBI taxonomy): domain Eukaryota; kingdom Metazoa; phylum Chordata; class Aves; order Passeriformes; family Cisticolidae; genus Cisticola; species Cisticola juncidis. Next base: position 192,597 of record VXBR01008118.1, read on the forward strand.
TCTTCAATTAAGACTGCTTTACTGCAGACTCACTAGGCAGGAGAGGATCTGAATTGCTTTGTTTTGGGTTGGTTTTTTTTGTGATTTTCTCTCAAGACACATACAGTATTTATAAGTCTTATGTTTTACTGGGGTAAGTTACATTGTACTGACAGCCTATGGTCCCTGCTACTTGTCAGTGGACCCTGGTAATATATTATTTCTCCCTCTTTCTGTACCTGAGGCAAATGAAGCTGAAGACTCTGCTAGATGGCTCACACAAATTCCATTATAGTGGCTGCCAAGGTGAAGGAGTCTGTGTGAGACATTTGTCATACAGATTGCCTGAAGACCAGAGACTGTGACTAGGGAGACAAAAAAATGTCACGAGTTTGAAAGCAGGTGAATCAAAAATCTTGTCCTGACCTTTTCCTGCTGTGCAAGCCAACATCAGGCAGAGCAGTCAGAGGGGAGCAGTGTGAGCTGCAGGAGGAGCGAGCTGCAGCTGCGCAGCTGCTCTCCAACAGCCTAGTGGAGGGGAGGAATTCATCCACATTAGTTTACTCATTCATTTCCTTTTTAATTGGTTGAAATTCCCATTGTAATAGAAAGCAGTCCACGGCTGTCACAAAGAGATCTTGATTTAGCATATTTAAGAGCAGGGAATGGAAGTGAAAACCAAGGAGTTGGAATGTCCAGGTAGAATGGGTGCACACAATTTATCTCTGTCATCTGTACTGTGAGTTCACTCATGCAAAGTATAACCATCCATGAAGGGCTCAACCCTTGAAGAACACCATCCATCAGAGCTCCAGACTCCAATATAACACACTTTGTCTTGGAGAATCTGGTTTCTTTCTTGATTAGAGTAACATGAACAGAAGCTTAACCTTGCTCAAAGAGAGATATACTTTTTAAACTTTTCTTTCCTGTTGCCTGTTCTGAGTAACCAGCAAAAGCAAAATAAAAGTAGCTGAATTCAGAATTTAAAGATGATTATATTACTTCCTCAATCTCTGCTGAAATTCTGGAAATTAAATGATCCCAGAAGTGCAAAGACTGCTATGAGCTTTTGTTGTTCTCCAGATCATTTTCTCCTGAATCTGTGAATGGCAATCTCATCAAAATTTGGTGGAGTTATATTCATCTAACAGCCCTAAGGAGAAATCCCTGCTAATTTCTCATGTTATAACAGTATTAAAGTTAATTTTTTTCAGTTTTTAGTTATTTTCACGTTCTATTAATGCCTCATAGACTGTGACAACTACTTTTTTTGCACAACATGCCCAGGCTGCCAACAGAACATTTCCAGCATACATTTATGTGAATCTTTTTTTTTTTCCCCAATTTGTTATAAAATCTGTCAAACAGAAAAATATTTGAACTCTGACCCAGTTTCTTTAACAATTTAAACCCCCGTGAAAGATGTGAATAAAGGGATGGACAGCTGAAAAGTTGGTAAATCAAGCTAGACTGACTTCAGAACAATATCTTGAACATAGAACTAACTTGTATGACTCAGCATTGCAAAGGCAGCATGAACCTACCCAACAGTGGCTTTTTTCCTCCAAAAAATTTATGACGAGCATTTCCATCTTTTTTTTTTTTTTTTTAATCTCTACCTTTTAACCTGCTTCTTTTTACACAGCTGCAGTGTGGTGACTTGTCTATGCCTCCAACTCAGCCCCTCTGCCCATGACTGCATGGTGTGGATAGTGGATACAATGCCAAAAAAACCAAAAAACAACAAAACAAAAACAAAAACAAAACAAAAAACAAAACAAACAAACAAACAAACAAAAAATCCCCCCAAAACTCCCTCAAAAACCCAAAAAGCCCCCCAAAAAACCTACTATTGTGAGAGTTTAGAGGCCAAGATCTCCCCAGCTGAAAGTTAATTTGCCTACTTCTTCCTTTCTTACTCTGGTTTAGTGCTATTGAGACAGGGCTACAAGTTCTGTGTGGAAAAGAGATTTATAACACGAAGCATTAAATCAGTTTTTATCCTGTACTGTTAAATGTTTTTTGAGATTGATCTACTCCCCACTGAAGTCACTGTGTGGTTTTCCACTGAATTCAATAGCTTTTGGATTAAGCCAAAATGAATGAATGAAACAGTAGGACACTACAGCACATACAAAGAGCAGGACAGTACATTAAATGCATGTGTTTTCTCATCACAATTGGTGTTTCAGGCTGTTTAATCACTGACTCTCCCCAAAAAATAACAAAAGATTTTTGGGCCTGGAAAAGATAAATTATTTCAGTGTTTTTTCTTCTATTGATTTTTTTTAGGTGTATCCAAATAACACATGCCAGAAAGTGACACAATTACTATGTTTGTGTAAATTCAGAGAAATTATAAAAAAAATAAATTTCCTTGTTACTTTAAAAAGTCGTCACCTAACTTTTCCAAAATATTTAGGTACTCACAATATGTATTACATTTTCATTGGAAATCACACACCAGCACGCACACAGATATTCAAACCTAAGCAAACATCAGAAGAATTTGCCTTGATAGTAGTTCATATGTCTTAATATCTGCTAAGATTAGTCATCTACACATTTAAGTTTTATTAAATGCACAAACTATGTGACACTCCACCCTTGTTGCAACATCAACTTGCAATGTCCAGTATTTTTATACTGCAAGGACATGTTGTCTTTCAGGGCAGGGGGCTAGAGTATCTGCATACTGGGGTAAAAAAAAAGGAAAGGGGAAAAAATAATTACAATATTTTGTAGACACTGAGGTAACTTAGTCAGTGCATAGAATTTATTTATATATTTAAATTTACTGGAACAAAGTCAAGGCCTGAAAAGTTAAAAGCTAATCATGGTATATTTTTTATAAATTCACCCTTGTTGCATATGTATTACATAAAATTTGTTTACATGGATGATCAAATATCAGTCTTGTTTAATAAGACTTCCATGGAGAGGATGGATGATGCTCCAGGGATGAGTGAGCTATGAAGTGACAAGCAGAAGAAGTGCTTTCTCTCAACTCCCAATATCCATTGATTCAACCATTCACTCAAAGGAAAGGAACTAAATCGTCTTGGGTACCTGTGAAATGAGAAATAATTTCTTGTGTACAATAGCATAAAAATGTGCTCCAGAGCAGAGGACAAATTAACATAATTGAAAAAAGTTTGGAGGGAAGAGAGAGGAAAACTAAGATGCATCTCTGTGGAATTTTTGCTGGGTCTCTGGGGCCTTTAGTTTGTTGTGAGTAGCTGTGATATATTCTGCCTCATTTCACTCCTGAGGAAATTACAAATCCTTAAAAGTCCCTTAACAGTCATGAAGCATCAAATATTTAAAATCTGAGAAAACTTGATGCTTTCTGGGATATTTCCAGATCCCACTTAATTTGTGACTCATGATAGCAATTATCCTCTCCATGCTAGGGGTACAGTAACTAATTAAGTAGGCTCATGAATGCACCTTCAGAATCTGGAAGAAAAGCATAACTGATGTGATTATATTCCTGACAGGTTCCTCTGTCCAAAGCAAACTTTAAACTGCTTAAGTCCACAGTTCAAATGAACAGAAATCAAGTGCCTGGGATTGAAAGTAGTTTAATGCAGTTTATTGCACCACTCGCTTTAAAAGATACTGTTCTTTGGAGTCATTCTTTATATTTTATGATGTTTGGAGGCAGAGCTGCCTAATGACTATAACTAAAAGTTGTCTGGGTTGTAAATACTATTGAACTATTTAAACATCACTCATTATGGGGGAAAACTGATGGCTACCTACATTCACAGCCTGCCAAGTGCAAGGTACTGAACCTCCTGGAAACCAAGTAAACTGCACAGCCTGAGTGAACCTGAAGGACAACACCAACAACAGCCATGCTGGTACCCTCTCTTGAACTCTGAGTTCCTTAGAAGGGATGATTAAAGCTTCCATGCTCCTGATAGTAATTCAGATGCTTTGGGATCACACATTTACATCCTTCCTATGTTGGATTATTTTTTTCTTACAATCTAGTAAACAGGGTGAAAGAAAAATGACAAAAGAAAGAATAAAAAAGATGAAAAGAAGAAAAAAAACCAGAAGTCAGAAAAGCATCTAAGCTTTCCCAGAGAAAAGATTGGTAATAGAATTAATTTATTTGTACTGACACTGAATCAGAGTTATGGACTAGAATTTGCTGAGTAAGGAGCTTCAATGTATGCCTGAAAGAGTTGTTCAGTCACACCATTCCTTGTTGAACTTCTATGGAGGTGGTGCTGGAGGAAAGCCATTTTCACATTGAGAGAAGACAGAAACTCAATACTCTATTCTGGATGAATCAAGTAATTAAACTTCTCCTTCTTCCCAAAGACATTTGCTGACATTTCAGTTGCTGAGGTATAAATGGGTAAGGGCAAAAAGTTCTCTTGCTTAGAATGCAGAGATGATGTCCAAACGCTTACTAAAAAAAAATCTGTGATTCAATGTTTCACTTAGCTGAAAATCCAGTTAATATTTCAATAAAATTGTACATCTAAGTGTGAGTGCAAATGTATAAACTTCAAGTTATGTATGTGTATATGGGTGTGAACATGCAAAAAAAATTATAACCGTTTAGTTTTTCAATGCTTTTTTCTTTTTACTGTGCAACTTCTTTTTTGCCATTTTTATTTAATCACTATTTTAATCAATGTTTATTTTTTTCATTTTCTCAGCACAAAAGACAGACTAGGCTGTCAGTAGTATTAGACAAGGTGATATTCTTTGCCTACCTCCACACACACCGACATTCTCTACGTAATGATTTACATTTAAAAAATGGAAGAGCACTACAACCCATCTGAGTCCTTTCAGAGGCAGAAAATGTTCCTGCTCAGTGTTCAGATCACACTGTCACGTGCAGTTTACGTGACTGATTATACCCGGATGGCTTCACAGCCTCCTGCCAAAGACCTAAAGCTGTTTTAAAGCTACTATTAAAGATTTCCCTCTGGAGCTAAGTTTTAAACACTTACGATTTTGAAATAATTCCATTACAGATCTCTGACAGGACATTTTCCACTCTGATGCACTCTTCTGAGGATTAAATTATATAAATAAAAGAATCCTGCATGTGACAACATGTCTTGAGAGACTCAATACTATAAAACTATGTTTTAGCTACTTATGTTAATTGATTTTTAGACAATCCTTAAACGTGTCTGCAATTGCTACTGTCTTCTTCTTGAAATTATAGCCCTCCTTCTGGCTCAACTATTTAGACTTTCAGAAGTTTGACACTGATTTCTCTCTCCAATTATTTTGTTCCATGGCACTCTGCTGTAAATTACCGAAATTCTTAAGCATGAAGGCATGTTCACCTGCTCAAAATGCTGCATCAGCTGAAAATATGCAGTGTTTTTCTTTTCAATAGAATTATCACCTTTAGGGTAACAGCTAAGCATTCCTTTTATGTCTCCTTTAAAAGTAGAATTCTTTTATTAATTTTCTACTCTATGTTATTGTCTTTCATTCAACAAAGAATTTTAAATATAATTAAGTACGCCATAACAAAATGATATAGCATAGCTGCACTCAGAAACAATTGGGTTTACTTCTTGTAATAGGACAAAAGTGTAGTTCAAATTAAAGAAGAAGTTGCCTACTATTATGTTCTTAAGGGCACATTTAACTTATTTTATGGAAAAGTAAATATCAGAACTCTGAAGTCAAGAGGCAATGATTTTAGTCTGTGACTTTTGGTAACAGAGGCTGACATACTTAGTGCTATCTAGGGTATTTAACTACAAAATTACAATTAAAATAATGGGACATTCACAGTTAAGCCTTGTGTTTTGTATTCAGTAATAGTATCAGCTGGAGGATCCTAAAAAACTGGAAAAGCCACTGTCAGCTTTGAAACTGGCTGGGTTGTTTAGCTTGTCCACTTTCCTCAAGCCTAGTTGGGCAAAGGGCAAACCTTGACATAATTATTGTGTTTTCCATTTGGGAACAAAATGTGTAAATAATTTTCTGTTAGTAAAAAGGCTTTATTCTTACAAATCTTTCCTGTCACTACAGCTGTAGTATTGATGAATTAACCATGGGGGGTGGAGGGAACAATCATTGTTTTACTGCCCTTAATATCAGAAGCAATATTCAGACAGGAATATGAGAATAGAAATATCAGAATAGAAAAAAGACAATGGAGTTGTTAAAGAGAGCTTTAACTCACAGTACAGTGGATTGTAGCACTGGTAATTAATTCTGATAGCTGCAGAGCAGCAGTATCTCCAAAAGTTCTGTTCTGTCTTCTGTCCACATTATCTTAGTTTTGAACATTTCGGTTTTATTCTTCTATTACAAGCAGAGAATCCAGTGCAGGTAGGGAAGACATTGCCCTAACAACTTCAGTTGTTTTTGTAAGCCTCAAAGTGAGACCAGAAGGAAAACATCCAGACAAAATAAGAGGATTCTATCAAATTTGTCTCAATATTTTCAGAACTCCCCACTTTGCATCTGGAACATGCTCACACACAGTAGGCACTGATGAAATGGGGCCAGGATTTCTCTCAGACTCACAAAGGTTCTACTTTTGATGTGAGTCAGTTCCCAGCAGATGTACCATAAACAATTCCACCCCACAGAAATCCGGGGGAGGTGAACAAGGGCCACCAAGCAAGGAGTTGTAGGGAGGAATTAGTATGAATTCTTTTGTTTCCCTATGGGTTGGTGCAACCAAACTGTGCTCTGAGGAATAATGCTGCAATTTATTCACCGAGTCACTCAATGCCAGAAATTTTGGCTTTGTTATTTGTAAGGTAGGCAATATAAATGCAATTTTCCTTGTGATGAAAATGAAATATTTGAGGAAAGGATATTTGACATTTCAGAGTACTTTAGCTTAAAAAAAGAAATTGAGATCTGAAGTGTTATTATTATGAAACGTCTTTAAAACATTGTGGGTAAAGTAATTTGAAACGTGATTCTAGTAAACTTAGGAAAATGGATAGCATTAATTTTCTGGAGATGAATGTTTATTGGGAGCTATACAGCTCCCTATGCACTTTGCAGCTGTGTAGAGTTGTTCCACACCAGGAGGGAACTGCTAGGGCTCCACTGGCTGCTGAGAGACTCTGGAAGTGTGTGAAGCACAGGGAACCAGCCAAGGCACTTCACTAATGCCTTGGTTCCTCAGCTCACCTGAGAAATAAAAAAAGAGAGGCTGAGGAATCAGAAAGTGCAATCTGAAAGGAGAGATCTGGAACAGAAACTAATAGTCAAATTTTATTTAATAAAGGGAACAAAAAGAAGTGCTACCAGGACCAACAGAGCTATAAACCCATTCTATGTAATTGCCTTCATGGAGCAAAAACTTCCTTAGCTGGAGTCATGTTGAATACTTGCAAAAGGGCTACCATTTCCAAACCTCAGTTTCAAGAAACTGGAAAAACATTTTTTTAACAGGTCAAACAACTTGTACAGTCTCCAAAAATTTTTTTTCAAATGTCACAATCAAGAAAATTAGTAAGGAGCTAAAACAGTTAAATCATCAACAACAAAATAAAATTACTGATGATAAGATGTTTTCTATGATTTATTGCCCTTCTTTGTCTAGAATATGTGCAGGAGCTAGTTATATTCTTGGATAGAATCGTTCTATACAAACATTCCCTTTCATAGGTCTATATTTTGTAGATAATTTTTTAAACAACTATAAGCCTTTAATTTCACAGAGACTCGTGCTTTGAAAAGAAAAGAACATTTCATTTAAAAATATTAGAAAACAGAAAATGAACTGTTCTTAATCTCTACTTCCCTGCCAAGTTATAATTCCCTCCTGAGTAGGAAAGTTCATTTATTTAGTGATCATGAAATGTAAAAAAATGTTTTCTTTTAAGTCTTTAGGATTTTATCTCCCTTTCTAAACCACACACCCTGCTGTCTTTGTCAAAGGGTCAAAAAAAAAAGAGTTGTTCAAACTGCAGGAGCAGGTACCAAGGGAAAATGGAAATCTTTCATAATCCAAAATGTCTCTTTTTGCTAGCATTTTGTGGACCAGATATACAATATCAATTTTTTAAATAAATTCTCAAGCCACCCACTAGCATCAGTAAATATATAGCTATGGACTTACATGTGCATACATGAAGGTACAGAGTATAAACCAGAACTACCTGGAGATATCTTTCTGTTATTTCCAAAAAATGAACAACCAGTAAATGAAAATAATTCCTTTATAGCAGTCCAACAATTGTGCAAATGGTTTTTAAATTGCACACAATTCCATCTCTTTGCTACAACAGCTCAGGTGCCCAGATTACATACAAACAAAACTCAAAAGTGGTGACTCATTTTGTCTATAAACATACAGAGTTTGCCTGAATCCTGTCATGTCTTCTTTTGCTACTATTTTTTTCCCACGGATCTTTCTATGCACAGTTCTGAACATCTTCCCAGGAAAGAGCTGCCATAATATCCTTCCAAGGCAAAGTTCTCCCTTTCTGTTTCATTTTAGGAGGGAATTTGCTGTCTATTGGGCTATCATCACAAAGACAAATAAGCACGTTCTCTTTTACAATATGAAAATACAGAGAAGTAATTTTTTTTGAGTCCTTTGAACAAGAAACCTCCAGTTTCCAACTTGCAGTTGACTGATCTCCACCTCCAGCCTTTGGTTCTCTCTTTGGCGAACACAGATTACAGAACCTTGAAGAAATTGATCACTGAGAATGAGGATTATGTCAGGTCACTCACACTTATCTCTACTCATTAGAATGGAATAACTTTCCTTTATAAAAAGGTGGAGATGGTGTAAGGTATAAAGGTATAAAAAGCTAGAAACGGACTAAGATTTTTATAAGGAGCGATGCATAACACAATGCTAAGAAATAAATGTGAATAAACTTCTCTCTAAAGCTGCTTGTCACATGTATTTATTACTTGTCTTCCACTGCTCCCTGAACAAGCTTTGCAATGATACTTCAGCAAGTGGTTGAAGTAGGGGAGTAAAAAAAATTCCATGAAGAATAGTAGGGAAAACTCCCAGCTGTGATCTTCACTTAGTGTACAGTTTTGAATCTCCTGATTTTTTTCCCTAGTGTGAATCTAAAAACTCTTTTGGTGTGCTCATAAGATATTTCTTCATTTAAAGTAAGATTCCTCTCCCCTAGCTCTAGCCATCTGAAACAGAGGTCTAAGAGAATCCTTGAGGGTTGCACTACGGACTGCAAGAAAGAAGTCCTTCTAATTATCAAGTCAGGAACTGCAACGTCTGGAGCAGTTTTCCAGACATGCTTGTCTTCCTCCATTGACTCCAGAGGGAGCTTCATTGAGACCAGAGGTACAACCTTCACGTGGCTGACATCAGGCCAGCCCCAACTTGCTGGGTGGTATCCCAGACAAGGGGTGACAGGGCAGAAAACAGCTTAAACCATTCCTCCCACACTAACCTGCTCTCATTGGACTCCTTTTGAGAGACAGGTCCCCCCCCCCCCCCNTTAGGAATCAGGGCTTCTGTCTTCCATGAGCAGGGCAGAAGCACTCACCCTCTTTTGTTCAACCAAAGTGCCATAAAGTTCCAGCACTAGCTTTCCACAATTAGGTTTTAAGGAGCAAGCTGCAGAAGGAGAAATGACCATCAGGTAGTTCTGCAGGAGAGACCAGCTCGGCATCAAACAGAGGAGGGTAAAATTGTATGAGGAGAACTTTCCTTTTGAAATTAAATAGCTACTTGTAAACTCACATGTTACTTTTGCAGTCTAGACTCTTGTGACAGCCATGACCAAACAAAAGTTACAAAAATCTTTACTCTTACTCTGTTAATAACTTATAAGGAAAAAAATTAAGATGGTCTACAGAAGATTGTTGCACAAAGACTGTGCTTGCTATAGACTCTCAGCACCATCCAAACAAATTTATGAAACAGCCCACAAAAGCCAATGAAAATAAAGTCTGGAGCATTCAAATGATCCTAAATTTAGATGTCTGGTATTTTATGTCACTGCTAGTTATCCTTATTTTAATCCTCCACCCATATCAGTTCTATTTTCATCTAAGCTAACCATGTAGCTATTTTATAACTCTACCATTCTTCCCAATAAAATGGCTGTTTTTCTACTAGAAAGTCTATTGAATATTTATATTGCATTAGATATTGAAAGTGTTTAAAGTATATTTAAATGACTTGAGGTTTTGTATCATTTCACATGTTGTGTTAGCCATGTTTACACAGTAAGCAATTGTGAAACATTTGCAATTATTTCACTATCCCAGTTCAGAACTGCATATTATTAGCTCTCACTCATGTGATGGAGAATATTTATTCCACTATTTAAGCTGCATGAGTTCATTATAAGGTCCAGAACCAAAGCAAAGGAAAAATTCTTATCTTTTTTAACTAGCTTTGATTCTGAGTGGTTAACACTAGTGTAGTTTTTCTTTCATTGCATGTTTAGAGACACCTCTCTTATGATGATAAAAGACAAACATCAGAACATCTTCGCTTTATGCTGAGCTACTTATTTCAACATCACAGTAGTGGGATAATTTGTGGAAGACACATTGACTAATATACAGGTTTATGCCTGCTAGACGTGACAAACTGCAGGTGGGAAAACTGGGACGTGTCTTAAAAGGACATAGAACTGTTTTGCCCTCCTTTTATATATTTTGTCTACAAATCCTAGAATACTTAAAGAATTAAAAACACCTATTACATCTGTGCAATGATTGTCATATAATTAGTACACTGATTATAGTTGGTTATTGAAGTATTTACCAATGTTAGTTGCTGGGTTTGGGGAGGCAGTGTGGGGGATGAAGAAAAAGATGATGAGGAATTTTCTCATGTGTGTGGTGTGAGCCTTCTTTGCAACATCTCCTAGTTTGCTCTGAAAATGTACAGATACTCTCCTGTTGGTCTTATTCCAGAGGAAGACCTTTAAGCTAAAACTATACTCCCATAGTATAATATGTAACCCAAGATTGTGTAGCTTAATTTTCTGATTGCAGCTATGCGTTCTAGTAAAGTAAAACCTCGGTTTCTAGAAGTATCTAAAATCCCACACACTTATTTAAAGAATTTCATAGAGTGTTGCAGAAGAGATAGAGGTGATGTAAAGTATCTAAGTCCTATCTCAGAAATATCTTATAGAAAACATCTTTGTTTTACTCACTTGGCACTGGTCTAAAGAAAGTTGTACAACAATCAACGAACAGACCCCAAGAAACTAAATCCCATTCAAATTTTTCTTTAAATTTTTAGCAATCAAGTCTCCTTTTTTAGTATTTAGATAATTCTAATAAAACTGTGTGATATGATATTTTTAGAAGTAAAACCTGTACCTTTATACCTACTTGCTGCAGGAAAAACCTGGTGCATTGCAGTTGCTGTTCCACTTTCCTTACCAGAAGGAGAACCTGCTGAGCAGCTTCCATTTCTCCCATTCCTTCTGCAATAGAGAGCAATAGTGACATCAGAAAGTCCTGTCCCAATTGCTCATGGCTGTCCATGACAGCAGGACCTTATGCTGAATCCTGAAACATTCACTAAGAGTAATGGTTAACTTTTAATATTGACAATGGAGACAATTTCTCTAAAAAGAGAAATATTAGCAAGAATCTCTCACAGACACATGAAGGATATATATGGCACAGCACAATGAAAGAAGAATTTGACAGAATGCTATACTATGGTATGAGTTTTTTATTGAGCTGCTCAGAAATTCTTTTCAGAACAGGAGATTAAATTCTCAGCTGTCTGTATTTTCATGGCAAGGGTTTAATTTTCAAGGAAAAAAATAAGGTTTCTGAAAACTGAAACAAAATAATTTGACTTAGTGAATTCATCTAGTTAATAGAACATCAAAATGCTTCTTCTTAGTTAAAAATGACAAAATAAATTAGTTTAGTGTTTCTGAATCAAAATGTTTTATAATTTCTGTCAAGCACAGTGTGCTTTGACCTTTTGTTCCAATTTGGAAAATAAACAGATGCTGAAATGAATAAATGTCAGACAGAAACTCCACTTCCAATCAGCTACATTTATGTGCATGTGCAGCACAGTTAAATTCTGGAGGGTCTTCTGCAACATCCTGCTTTCCAGAAAGAAGAATCAAAAGTAAATTTTGGATCATTTGGTATTTTCAGCTATTGCTGTCTATTATATTACTAATGGAAATGGCCTTTACATATATTAGAACTAATAACATATACAAAATTAATGGCTACATATTGACATACATTTCAGCAGAACTGTTTCAGGTTTAATTTGAAAATGACAACAAAAATAACAAATTAGAAAGTCTTTTGAAACTGCAGCATATTATCTTTTACTTTACAATTTCCTGACCCATTTTTTTTCTTCATTCTTCCATCCCATGTATTTTTTATATAATTGCTTTAAAGAGAATGTAGCATATAATAGCTGTCTCCAAAATAATTTGCATGAGGCAGAGAGCTGTAGGGGCAATTATTATTTTTTAAAAATTTTATTTTCTTTTTAGTTTTTTTTGGAGTCCAGTGCTGAGGTGGGCTTAAGCCATATACTTGGCACTGGATTTGATGTAAACTTGAGGGAGAAGGTGTTGCTGACAGACAAAAGTGCAATTTGTGAGAGCTCCATAGCACTTCCCTTCCATCTCTTCAGCCACCAGAACTACAGCAGAAATACTGCACAGCACAAAGCGAGACAAGAGGCTTGTACAAGCAGTTTCTGGCATTCAGCAGAACAGGTCCTAGCTGTGGGAAGTCAATATTGGTTTTGAAAACAATCTTTGGAGGTGGTGCACATTTCTCAGAAAGCTCTGCAGGTGGCCCTAGTGCTGAGCTTTCAAAAGTACAAAGCTTTCAGTCATCATCACACAGTTCTGTATACTTAAACCTGTTCTTGGAGTGGATGTAAGGTACCTAAATACAAAATCGTAGTATTAGTATTAGTATTAGTATTAGTAATAATAATAATAAATTATAATAAATTATAATAGCACTATTAACAAAAGTTGGGAACACTCTACCTTAAGTGATCTCTAAAAGGGAAGCTCAAAAGCTAAAGTGTAGAAATAGTTTTTTATTGGTTTCTCCATTCTGCAGCATTCATGAATCACAGGTCTGCCAAGAGGAAAAAAAAAGCCTTAGACCTGCCTCCTTTTAATAGTTTAGCTGAAGGAGAGATGATGCAAGCTGTCTCATTCACTGCTGACCGAGCTTCTTACTCAGGACACGACAGAACTTGACTGCAAAGGCAAGAATCGCTGTAAGTGGCAGAATAGGAAAGGGGTATCCCTGGAGGCTGCTCTGTCTTTCATTGCCAGCCTCTATAATTATACACTGCCTTTCAAAGCAACTTGTGAAAGCTGTCTTTGCAGCCTGCTTCTCTTTCCCAGGCCCCGGGGAAAGTGCATCGTAGCCATTCCCTGCCAAATCCAAACACCTTACGATCAAGCATTTCTAAATATGGCTCTGCAGTGAAGCTGCTGGGGGAAAGAAAAAAAAGGTGAAATGTTTTTTTCCATGCATGTCTCACCTGGAAAGTTTTTAATGTTCAGAATAGTACTGCAGAGTGATGAGTTGAAAGCCTTTATAACAAAAAATAGCCCTAACTCTCCAATATTTTTCTTACCATTTTGAGATCACTAGTTAAACAAACTGTGTTTGCTTGTATCTCTCAAAATCTTTCAAAACTTTAAATCTCTTAAAAAAATGGAAATCCTCACCATCTAGCTCATGTCAAAACCATGAGGAAAAAATCTTCGTGCTGTTACTAATAAGTGCACATTACAGCATGGACAACAAAGGATAGATGCGTGTACTCCTGCATGCTTATGGGCAGGGAAGAATTGCTATTTTTCTCTCCACAGCCTCATGTGGTAAGAAGCCAGATCATTTCAGCTCATGTTATTACATTCCTTGGGAACATTCTTGTACAACACCACACTGCTTCCCTGGTGCTAAGTGATAAAGATTGCAACTCCTTGCCTAGGTCTGGTGAACATTTGTGTGAAGAGATTCAATTTCTTAAGTGAGTAAAAGCACACTGGCATAGGTATGGACTGCAGAGGCTGGCTCTGGATAGGGAAAGGCAAACACAGATATGTTCTTCAGTTACTCTTTTCTCAGCTGATTCAGGTTCCCAAAGCTAAACTTGTTGTGTTATGCTTTCCAGTGACTGTGCACTTTGGAAGGATAAAGAACTATTTTAAGTTCTCATTTATATGGTGTGCTATAAAATAAGGCCCAAGATGGATGAACAGGGGCTCTGTTTTTTAACAACAGTGACTTAGAGATCTGCACATCAGCCATCTCTCCTGTAGAGTCAGACAGATTTACAGTGCCTGGAAATGTTTGCCAACAAAGATGTTATTGTAACTCCAGTGCCTGTTCAGGGAAGTTTATGAGGTAGAGTTAGAAACTGTTCATATTGTCTTCCTGCACTTGATGTATAGGAGAGACAAGATGCCAGATACATTGCTGAGTTAAAAACAAAGCTACTGCAATGTTAGGATTATATCTAACATCAAGTACCTCATGTTCTGGTCTTCTGCCTCCACCCTTCACCTAGAAATTTTGCTGTGTTTAACCCTCCTTTCAAGGCTGTGGACAATAGTTACCTCTTCTGTGCTTTTCCTTGCACAGCTGATAAATAGGGGCAGTGTTCATTATCTGGCACAAATTATTGCATCTGTTCAGTTCTTTGTGAGACAGTTGCCTGGTCTTTCATAGGACTGGTTGTAGTTTACAATGCTGGTAGCCAACTTCTCCTTCAGAAGCAAAGGACAACCCATCACTGTATGTGGGTCATTTCTGTAAGTAGGCATAACTCCACTAGGAGCTAACAGAAACTAAACTTTTGCTGGGGTACTATACTCCTTTCCAAAATATGTTATTGCTGTTTGGTTTGGGTTTTTGTTCTTATTGACCTCTTGAATTGTCATTTTGTTTTTCTAAACATCTGTCAACGGTTAATACAGTTACTCAAGGCAGACCATAAGTCTTTATCCAAAGGCAGTTCCACTTGCTCTTAAAGAACACAAGATAGTTCTACTTCTTCTGCTTGTAATTCTTGGACCATACAAGAATTTTATGTGTGTTTATATGTCTAAAATGCCTCTTAACTAAATCTCTCGTATGACTATCAAAGTGAATATCAGCTGGATTTTTAATTAGCGAAATTTAGAAAAATTTTTTTGCAACAAATGTTTTTGCTTTTTGTTCTTGGAGGAAGTTAAGTAAGCCCTGTAATAAATGGCCTGCTCAAGGAAGAAAACTCTGCCTTTTGGCTTCTACACTTTTCAGTGATTGCGTTGAGCCAGTGCTCCAGAACCAAGGCTTTCCTGTGAATACATCACTGACATTGGCTGCACATTCCTTGGATAGCAGTGAAGTATTCAGCTGTCTAGACACAGCCAAATAAGAGCACAAAGCTTACTGAGGGCAAATCACTAGCAACTTCTGTTGGCCAACAATGGGCAGAAAGGTTCTCTGATCCCTTTAGCTGTGGTACATGGGAGTAAGTCCAGGCTCCATTCAAACTAAATCATGGCAACATATGCTACTCCATCATTTCCATTCTAGGAAGAAAAAATACTATCCAGAGAGGCTATAAAGAAATGTGGGAACACAGCCAGGGCAGTTGCTGCTGAACCTCTCCTCTTGACATGGTCAGTTTTTAAGCTCCCAGGTGTAATTTAATGTTGGAGAGATATGGACCAGGCAGGTGATACTTTGCCAATCACTCAGTTGTTGGAATGGTTCTGTTTCTCTCACATTTCTGTCCAGTTCCATGTTTGGAATCTTACTTTGTCTAAGCTGAAAATTTAGCATTGAATATTGTTTCTACCTGTGGTGAATTTTTTTCTCTGTGATCCCTTTGGGGTTAGAAGTGATGTTCTGAGAGGAGTTGAGGTTTTTTCTTAATTCCTTGATTTTATGAAATATCTTCCCAAAAAATATTTTTGAAAAAATTGATGTTTTAAAGCACCCGAGAGTCAGATTTAACCATATGCTCCATTAGAAAGAATGAGAAAACTACACATTTCAAGATAGCCCATAAAAAAAATTTGCATCCATTCAATGTTTGAAGAGATTTTTCAGGCATGAATGAAAACTGGATTTACTGGAGTATTTCTTCCTGTGAGTCTATTTTGGCTTCATTCGTTCAATAAAAGCAAGGAGAGTTTCACTTAATCAAAGATTAAATATTATGTGAGTAATTTTTTCAGTGTTATCAACAGATATTAATAGATAAATTAGACATAACAATCTTGGTGTAACAGAAACTGATAATTTAATCCATTCTGAATAACACAATAATATAGATTACAATAATACCTGCCATTACTGTCAGCTAGAGAAGTTGATCTTGAGAAATGTCTGATCCTTCCATCTGTTCTGTAAAATTTTATTTTTTTAGTTTTAATGATCTTCATATCAAGAAAACTGAGATTACCAGTAGTGATATTACAAACAACACCCATCTCATTCATTTTCCATTGACACTGAACTCACTGCATCATTCTAATTATATTGCAACCCATAATAAAGACCCAAGAGCTTGGATCCTCACAGTTATGTCAAAAAATGGATGCAAGTGTCTTTGTGAGTTTGGTGCCAGCAGGGCATGTAATGCTTCAGCCCACCCAAAGGTTTTAAGCCTTCAAAGGCTTGTGAGGAAATAAATTAGTTACATGAAAGTATATCAAACAAGTAGGAACCAGAAGAAGCATTATGCATTGAACGTATCTCTTTTGTCTCATGGACCTTCTCCTGCTTCTTCTTCTGGGAATAACCAAAAATTGGAGTTGCTTTGTTGCTACTTTGCTTTTGTAATGTGCCATGCTGCACAGCATCCTAGAGTGAGAGAAAAAAAGAGGTGCCAAAAGGGGTTAGAAATATTTTCTTCACCCAAAACACTTCCCTTAGTTCTACAAATGTATTTAAAAGAAGGTCCTCTGGGTTTACACATGCTGCTGATGTCAGCTGTCTCTAGACAAGATAGAGCAACCAGTGAAAAGCTTTTCTTTCAAATATTGTATGACCATTTCAGGATACTGATAAAGGACCTTTGATGCAGCCACAACTATTCAAGTGACCTTTGCCATCCTTCAAAATATATAGCAAATCAGCTCAGACACAACTAATAATTTCCTGTATGTAAACAAAAATTAATTGATATAACAGTTGGCTTTCAGACAACTGATTTGACAAAGTGTTCTAAGCGCAGTCAAGGCTTTTCCTCCCATTTTTAAAAGGCAAATATTTATCTAGAAGCAGAGGGTTATCCAGAAGTAATAATGTCAATGTCACCACTAAGAACATGCTCATTACACTTCTGCAGCCTCAGCTGGCCTTGCGAGAAGCAAAGTTCATGGTCATCAACAAGGAATGTTCCAGAAAGTTGTCATATTTAGCACAGAATAACACACTCATCAATCATCTCTGTGAAGCAAATAAGATTTTGACAAATGGCATGTTTGTATTAAGTGCCTGGAACTATTGCTATTTTAGGAGGCCTTGCTCTATTGTCAAAGCAGAAGAGCTAGAGTTCTTTCACTTTATCATGCAGTGAAACCACCTATCGAATCAGGGCACTGCAGTTTTGCTGAAAACCAGCCCAAACACTTGAGGTGTGCCTGCCCTCCTTGTTCTGCTGTAGAGCTTCATACACAATGTCCTCACTAGCGAGGCAGTGAGCAGGGTCCCTCGGTCACTTTAGTTCACTGAAGGCTGTGCAGAGCGTGGATGAGACATTTCCCCTCAAACCCACTTGCATGGTCACATCCCTTAATTGTCTGTCTTGCCAGCATGCTTTCTTCTTTTCCTCCTCCTTCCTCTTTGTTATGCTAGGCAGACATTTTATTTTCCCAAATAATGTTGTGTTGTTCCATTACAAAGTCGTTATTTTAGTCTGTGCTGGTGCAATGTCCTTCAGCAGCATTTGTGGATAGATACCCTGAGAGGCAGAAGAACTGAGGAGGAGGATGACAACTGTGAAGATTGTGTCTCTAGATAGCCTCAGTCTCTCAGCTGTCAAAGGTAGTGACATAAATGAAAGAGAGCCTGAGTGTTGTAAACTAATACACAATCTTCTTAATATGCCTTCTCTTGGGAAATTAGGCTGTGCATTTTAGTATTTCCTCCTTCAGAGATTGTTAGTGTGTGAAAACCAACAAATACAGATTGAATGTTAGTAGTAGGTAAGGCAGATACCCATTTCCTATGTTTTTTAATTCTGTTGTGTTATTTTGAAATTTGTTTTGAACACCGTTTAAGTTTGAATAGTACTATTATTCAAATTTTATGGTTCTTTCATCAAGTTCCTATGACTGTACTCTGACTAAATATCATATTCTGTATCCCAGATCTCCAGTAGTATCAGTGTGATGATCTTCAGCACTCCATGATCTCAGCAGAAAATGTTATCTTTGAGCTCCTTATCAGACAGTTTTCCCTCTCTCTTACTCATCGTGCAAATGAAATCATAGGTTACTCTCAGCCCAGTACCACCCACAAGTCCCCACATCCTGACTGTCCTCTGGATCTTATTCCACAGCACCAGCCTTTTTCTCATGCCACATTTTACATTCACTCTGTAAATCCATGGAATATTTGAAGATTTGTACACTTAGGGAAATCCCAAGAATACCTCTATTTTAGTTAGCACGGGAAATACATCAGTCCAATTGAAATTGTTCATATCTTCTTGTCTTGAGTTTCTTACATTTTATTTTTTGAGCAGCTGGAGGATATCCTTCCTCTTCCACGCTGCTTATGTTCTTTTTTTTTTTTATTGTAGAGGTCCAAATACCTAACTCCTTCTCTGCTTCTTCATTTACAAATAATTTGATTGAAGCATTTCACTGCTGGAGGAGCAGCCTTTCCCTTTCCTACCTCATGTCCATCTTTTAGGTCCCCGTGTGTGTCCTTGCATTCACCTCTTTGGCCTTTCTATTCTCAAAGGGCTGTAGCAGACCTTTTTCCTTCGGCTTTGTCTCTGAAGAAATGCTAATGATGTAGACCCCGATGTGTCACGGAGGAGCTTTCCCCTAAGCTTTAGCCATCCCATTGTTTTGTCTGACCAAGTCTATTCACAAGATAATAACACTTAATGAGTCCCTCTCTCTCTCCTTCCCGCAGGCAGACTTGTAGACGCCACTCTTTGGCTTTTTAGCGTTAAGGGTAGGAAGCAGTCACTACAAAGGCATGCCTACACTGCAGGCAGAGCTGGGATTGCATCACATGCAGAAATACTCGGGTTACCTATTCTGTCAGCCCCAGGACACTGCGTGCTCCCCACTGCCCTTACCCTGTGCTAAGCTGCAGCCTCCCTCAACTCCGTTTCCTTTTGCAGCTGGATTCCCACAAGTATATTTCCATAGATGTACCTTCAGCAGACCTCCCGTTAAACTGTAAGTATTTTGAAAGGATGACAGGTACCCAAATAACACCAACAATTCATAAACCAACCTGGAAACCGAATTGAGGAAGGAATTGAGGAAATTTCTATTCGGACTCCTGACAATCCAGGCTTTCACAGGGTGCGATAAGAGATACTATGTTCCAGGAAAGAATTTTCCAAAAAAAGGGGATTTTAACAACCTTATACTAGTAGTATCATCCCAACAAAAGCACCAAAATGGCCTTAGCAGGCTTATAGCTGTACTCCTTCAAAGACTTTTGATGTCGAAGTAGTATAAGCAGGTGTGTATTTACTAAACTGCAAAAGGGAATATATTTCTACTGGGATGCTCCTGTCACACACAGGCACCCCTGGGCATTCTCTGTACTTACAGCCTTGAGTAAAAGTGCTCTCCTGTCACAGTTAACACCTGTAAAATGTGCTGAGTGATCTATTTTCAATAAGATTTCTGTATTACACCATCTCCTTTGCACCATGGACATAAATATTCTGGCAAAGAGGCAAGAGTGTCCTGGCTGGATGCTTGACTCTTGTCTCTCAAGAGAACCCTCATTTTTAGCTCATGTCATGGATTTCTCACCTCAGCTGCTGAATGGTGAGCAGCTGCCTTCCCGTTTTTGCTTTCCTCTGCTTCTACACCTGGACAGCATTCCCGAGGAAGCACTTCCTTCCTGGTTGCAGAGACAAGAGGGCTTTTCCAAACAGCTGTTCCCCCTGCATGAGTCTTCCCCATCCTGAAACTTTGCTCTGCAGGGGTAGGGGGGATGCACTACAACATGCCATTCTGCTTACTGTGTTTCCTAATGGACTTACAATTATGCAGATGTTTCAAAGATCCCTTTTCTTTCTATGTGAGCAATCATTGTTGCATTTCTTATTGCACCTATCTGCTTTGTCTGAAGCAGTATTTGTGGGTTAGTAAATTCCATAATTTAAAAATTATATGTGTAAAGAATACAGGAACATGAAAGCAGTGGTGTTTTCTGGCAGCTGTGAGGATGTTCTGCAGCTGCAAGTTGCAGTTTGGGAAAATTTGTCCTGAATTTTGAAGGTTGAATGTTAAGTTAGCCAAATCTTGCTTCTGCAGCCTGTATCCAAATGCACTGAGTGCCAGTAGGTAATTTCTTTCATAACAACCAATATATAATATATATATATATTATATTTTTTACATATCAGAAAATTTCATGGCAATTTTAACAAAGATTTTTTAAAGTATCAGGGATTATTTTAGTTCAAGGTCTCAACAGGTAAAGTATCCAAAGTAAAAACTATAATCTGTTTACTGTTGATACTGTTCATAATATTAATAGTGAGATGCTAAAGTTGCTGTCTTGCTGAACATCAGCTCTTCTGTTGCATTTTGTGATCCTAAATTTCCTTACTAATAAGCTATGACTCCTTAATGTATTTAGCACGTTAGCTGCAATCTTGGCAAACACCAATCTGTCTGTTCTTTGAGCAGGGTGCAAAATAGGCTGACAATGCACAGAGGGTTGCCTTAAGCAACTTGTTCTGCAATGAACTCAGATGAACAAATGTGACTCAGTGCCTGTTGCTGCCTTTAAAAATAATTGGCCAAAACAGCTGACTCAAGCAGCCCATAAAATTCTGCCCATACAAAGAGCTCACCTGTGGCATTTGATGACTTGTTTTGGCTGGTTCGTGCTAAGCATTGTCATATTGTTCCTGCCTATAGGACACCATCCACTCCCCCTTTGAAAGCACTAAGAGTTTGGAGTTGGCTTCAGCGGTGTGTGGAGCCTGTGATTAACCCCCTATAGATATTAGTCCCTAAGAACAGTCCTCCTCCCACCACTGTTTTCATTAGTTGCTGGGCACCTCCCACTGCATTTTCAGGGATGGAGTTACCAACTTTCCACTCACTGGATGATGAGTCTCTGGAGCAATAACTTTATGGATGTGTGGGTTGAAAGTTGTGAGGGATGTTTAAGGGGAGTGCCAAGGGACACGATCACATGAAAGTGAAACATTCTTGACTGCATAGCACTTCAGTCACGTTCAGCTTGGACTATCTCTCCTCTTATTAAAGCAAAAGTGATGAGCATAATTTAAGCAACATCTTCTGACACAATCTAATATTTAGAAGAAAGAAGGATAAAATCAGGGCACAAGCTTGATGCTGAAACAAGAGACCAGTGCTCATGCCCAGCGACATGAGCTCTGTGCTGCTGTGTATCAGATCAGATCCATGAAAAGGACACAGATGTGATTCCTCATGGGATGTGTGTCTCAGCCTCAGCGTGAGGCAGCTCACACAGCTGATTCCATGTTCATGTGAGTGAGCCTCTGCCATGCTGATCAGATAGGAAAACTCATGAACTTTGGTCAGAGAAGGAAAGTTAGCAAGCAGGGCAATAAATATCAGAGAAGAAATTGTTGGATGAAAGAGAAACACAAAAGGATGGATGTTCTGGTAGGCATTTGGGAAAAAAAAATAAAAGACATTTAAACATATGGAAATTATTCGTGGAGATATGTATTATCTCAGCATAATTTCAGTCACCAACTGCTGCTCTAGTCTACCCACTGTAAACTCTCCTGCTCTCTTCATCTTCTCTTTCTCTCTTCAGTTCACATAAATAAGCTTTTATTGATAACAGGTTTTCTTTAAAATTAAGTTATTAACCCTATTTTTAAATTCACTCATGATCTACTAGTTACATCACCATTTCCTTTTTGTGTCTAGGATTTACAAGTTTTAAACCTTCATCCTTCTCCAAAATTTTCAGCAGTTATCTTCAGGCTCTGTCCTCAGTGCTTCCTGACCTTCTCATAATTCCTTATTATTCTTTTAAATAGAACTGTCCTTTCCAATAAGCCTTATATCAACTTTTCCAAAATTGTTTATATTCCTCCCATTTAAAATATGTCCAGAGATAGTGTAAAGGAGAGCAGAAATTTTGCCTCAAAGGAAAATTTAGGAAAATAACTGAAAAATATACATCATATTAATTAAGACTGAAGTGCTGATAAATACAAATTTTCTTTTAAAAATTTCTTTTAATATTAACTTTTTAATACTGTAATTTTAAATACATTATTACAGTACAAAACTATTAATGTTTGAAAATCCCTCATTTCCAAAAAGTGTCATGTATTGGATGTTTCAAAAGGTGGTGTATTTTCTTTAAAATTTCTCTTCATTAATGGTACAAAAGTTGAAAAGGGCTGATTTGGATTACAGGAACAAAAGGAACAAAACGTTTGAAATCATTATACAAACTACAAAAGTCCTTCCTCTGTACAGCTTTAAAAAAATAATTTACAATTTATGGTACATGTTAAAATGTTTTTAAAAGTCCAGGAGAAAATAATTATATGAAAATGTTTGAGACAATTACGTTTCACAACTCTTGGCTAGCATATTACAAGAATAATCTGATTTTCCTACAGGTACAAGCAGTTTAAGTGTGCAATCCAATAGTTTTGTGAAGAATTCTTGCCAACTTCCAACAGCAAATATAGAAAAATCTCATTATTTATTTTTTTTCCAAGTCAAAGAAATCATATTCAAATCTTTCTTCTCAATATGCTTAGTCTATGTATGCTTGAAAATTCTTTACCAGCGTGTACTAACATCAAAGGATAATACAAGATTATAAGTATCATCTGACTTGAAAAACATGTCAGTATTGCATTTAAAATACAGAAATATAACTTGATTCTACTGTGGATGTTACTAAAATCTCCTACCTAAGGATGAAATTGTACTTTATTTTAAGTTGTATTCTCCACCCATTTCTGTAACCACTGAAAATAGGCTTGTGTAAATTCTTTAACCAAACGATTTTTCCTAAGTAAAACTAGAGTTACAGAATCAGGTCATATTTCAATAAAAGAGAAGTGTTTTGACATTACTCATGAGCCACATTTTTAAGGCTAACAGAGAGGGCATTATCTCTTCCATGAAACATTTGAGTAGCCGCTTCTAAAAGTTTCCAGCTTTGAAATCTGAGGAATTTCCAGCCAAGAAGAGTAAATACATTGTCCTCCTGCTTCTTCTGTCATCTATAACTGTGCATTACTGAGAATAAAATCTTCTCACAAAACCTATTCAATACTTGAAATTGAACTTTCTAAAATAATTGGGTTTATATATGATAGGTGCAAGAAATAAGGAATCAGAATTTATCAAATACAGACTAACTCCTGCTATGATTTACAGAAATGTTTTAAGTTAGATTTTTTCCTACCAAAATTCTCTATTAGGTGTGTTAAGGAGTTCACTTCCCCCAGATATGCTTTTATCTGATTCAATGGCAATATTGTGAGCTAGTATATTTAGCCCAGGCAAAAGTATATATTCATACTTAAAAAAAAAAACCCACACAAAACACAAACACATACAAAAACCCCCTACCAAAATCACCAAAAGCAGCTCAAGTATTTGAAATAAGTGGCTGCATATTCTTTGAGGTTAATATACTCACAGCAGTGAAAAAAACCCTAAATCCACAGCAACAATAAACTAAACAGATGAGAAAATCACATAACAATCTCATTACTGGAAAAGAATCATGAAAGAGCGCAGCATCAGATGTAAGACTGAGGCTTTCCTTTACCCCTGTAAAAAGTGATACCAGATAAAAGGTGGGACAGTGCAGGCACTTTTGAACAAACTGCATCCAGATGTGCACATGGGCCTGATCCAAGCTGCCCTAGACTGACAGGAGGACACTCGCTGATTTCAGTGCTGTTCAGAGCTGGCTTGCAGAGGACGGGTTTCTCAGCCAAGTGCCACATCACCAGGTCATTCCTGCACAGCTGCTCTTCCAACAAACTGTCCTGGGTCTCTGATGTGTGCTTCTGATGGTGTGTGTCACAGCACTCCTGGGAAAGGAGAATGGAATACAAAGAATAAAATAGTTATTTACATGAAGCTTCCTTAGAGACAGAATGAGAGAGAAAAAGAGAAAGAGAGAGAGAGAGAGTGAGCAGCTGGGAGAGATCAGGCAGAGGTTTTTGCCAGGTTCTGTGAGCAAATTATATCAGGCATTTTTGGAGGCTAAAACAGTAACAGCCAAATTTCTCTACCTTGAAAGAACCCACTAAGGGCTCTGAAGTGGAGTGAAAGGAAGGGCAATATGTCTGGTTTGCCTGCCTGACGTATGTGCATGTCCTGAACGTGGGCTGTGCAGAAGCCTCTAAAACCAAAGCACTTCAGTAGTGCAGAATCAACACAAGCTTCTCTTGTATTACCTTGGAAGGGACCATGAGCTGTCTTTCCAAATATTTCTAAAAGAGCTGTATACCTCCATTGATCTGGAGATAAAATATCTATGCCAACAAATGGAACACATGGGTTTCTGCTCAGGCTTTCAGCTTCTGTTGAAATCTAAATATGAAGCTAACCACAAAGTTGTGGCCAACTCTGTCTTGGTGTTAAATAGCCAAACTCCATCGAAATTAATAGAGTTGAACCTGGGAATACAGTATATAGTTTTTCGTAGTGGTTCTATGCTTTTTGTATTCTTGAACTCACCCTGACATTTCTACACTAATGTCTCATTTTCTGATTTTCCAGCATAGATAATTATGCAAGCATTTTATTTAAGGAAAGACATCTTTATTTTCAGTGGCAGAAGATCAATATGAACTGCCCAGTAGAGGGTGCTACTTGATTTTAGGAATAAAACCTATCAATAAACTTTAAGAATAATCATATTTCCATGAGATTATGCAAATAACGGGGGGCATCAACTCCTTCTGACAGCAGCACTAAAATGACTGAAAGGTGGTATATTTTTTTCCCAACATGCTTGTTTCAGGTGGCAGTACAAAGTGCTGAGGAGTGATCCAAGTAAAACTTTGGTTTTATGCTCTGATATAAGGCTAAATGACACTAGATACTACTGCTCAGAAATAAGCATTGTGTACACACCCCATGCACTTGGTTCTCTGTGGTGGATTTCTCATTTTATATTCTCTCTATACTAAAGTTGGCAGGAGGTTTTTAATCCTGGACAGACTTTTTTAGCTCTTTGCCATTTATCAGACCGAACCAATCCGCTTGAAATTTCAGAAGTTTGTTATTCTGGCAAAGTAGAAATTTAATGGAAACTTTGAGGTAAATTCAACAAGATGTTTGGGAGACAGGAGGGCTCAAAAAAGGAAATGGTTTCACCTCTTGAAAGTTTTCCTAGCTTTTTTTTGGCTCATTGAAACTACAAAATATTTTGGCTGAGAAACTTGAAATTTTGTTTTAATCTTTGTAGATGGTGATTCCTCTTTCCTTTGGCTTCTTTTGGGGTGCTTCAGGGGGCAATTATTTAATCATTATAAAACATTTATGCAAACGTTTAGGGTTCCTAAATCTACATGTCAGCTTGTATAGGGCTTATGAGATCTATGGTAGGGAAATGCAGCTTTCCCAGACTGCACAGACTGTTTCACAGGTAATTCTTGTAATTAGGGCAGGACTAACTTCCTTTCAGAATAGGCTTTAGTAGGTTTCAGTTCCCCTACAAGATCTGAAGTGTCCCACCCAGAGCACCATTAGTTCTTCTGAGACCTGCTGGAGGCAAAGGCCATTCCCATGAAGGCGTCTTGCTTCCTTTTTGTCTCTACATCTGCTTAGAGCTCACCTCCTTACCTCTGCTATCTGCACGTACATCTCTTGGCAGGATTTGAAGGAGAAGATATTATCCACCACAAATCTAAAACTGGTTCTGTAAGCTCTGCCGCTCCCAGTGTATGGCGAGAGGCACGCCTGTATGTAAAGACTTACCTCAACGACATCG
Organism: Cisticola juncidis; assembly: GCA_013400215.1. NCBI lineage: Eukaryota > Metazoa > Chordata > Aves > Passeriformes > Cisticolidae > Cisticola > Cisticola juncidis. Next base: position 218,703 of record VXBR01008118.1, read on the forward strand.
AGGAAAAAATCCACTTTTGTGTTCTCACTGAATGGTAAAATGTCCTGTACTGGCCCTGCAGATCACATCTTTGGGTGTAGTTAACTTTTTTTTAGTAGTTAGCAAAACTTTTCATAATGAAGACGGAAGGAGATTTGAACATTCACAGTCTGGAATTTGTTACCCCTATTGGCCCAAAGTCTAAGCAATTTACTGGCATTTTTCATAAAATACTATCAAGTAAAAGATGAGGTTCCCTGATGATTTATGAACAGAGTACGGTCAGAATTAACACCAAAGTGGTGAAGATTGTGTTCCATATTTTGAGATATTTGTGCTGCTCCCAGCTTCTTGGATTTACCATCAATTATATTATTTTCAATCCAAAAAATACAGACATAAAGATGTAGGATCAAAAAACGTTAGTCAGAAAGAATCTGTGGAAGTTTGGGAAACTTGAAACCAAGCTGTCAGAAAGGAATGAGGGAGGTATGCAAAAACTATAAAAGAATTAATATTACACCTGCAGGCGGAATTATCCTCCAAATACAGAGTATTTTCTGAAAGTAATTTAGTGTTATTAAAACATTGACTAGAAAGAGCAATGTGTAAAGCTACTCCTGAAAAAGCCACTGCAGTATGTGTGAGATGTCCTCCTTCCAGGAAACTCTCTTTTCCCCCTTCCCATCTTTTCTCCCGTCTCCCTATCCCAAACTACCCCAAATTTTAATGTAGAATCTATTTTATGAAGGGAATTTATTTATGTAGAATTTATTTTATGAAGGGAAAATACTTTTTCAAGAAAGCCTGGTATGTTTGCAGATACTGGTCCCATGGTTTATGTCAATAAGAGACCTAGTAGTGCCACAGACGTGAAAAATGGGTATCTTAAAAATTATATACTGAGTTTGCATTGGTTTAATTAATAATGTCCTGATGAGTTCAAAGAGATATTGGCTTGGGTGGGAGCAATGACAGAGAAGTGGCAGCTATCTCAAAAGCATGGGAGAAGTGAAAAAAAAAAGTCTAAAAACTATAGAGAAAAGTACTTCCAAAAATGTTGCTTCTGGAGGGCAAAGGGAAAACAAGAACAAAATTATTTTCAATGAAAATCCTCATTGCATTTAACAAAATGAATATGATTTATAAGTATGCAGCCTATTTACAAAGACTTTATAAGCTTCATTTTGTTAAGCTCTCCTACAAAAGGAAAGTCTGCACTGGATGTTTTTTAGCTCATCTGTTTCTTCCCTTCCACTAAGCAAAAGGATTGAGAAAGCACTGATGAACAGAAGACCAGAAATGGAAAACAGAACAGAAAAGATACGTGCTAGGACACCTCAGGGGCAATCCTGAATGTCATCCCTCTTTAAATGCTTTCTAGGAAAGACATTTTTCATCCTGAAAATAACTATGAAGACCAGTCATACATCACCTAAAGGAAATTTCTTCATTAAAATCCATTTGTCTTGAAATTTCTCTGTTCACAAATATGTGTTGATTTTCTTTTTTTTTTTTTTTTCATTAAAAAAGTCCGTCACCTTTTACATACTTGAAAGAGAAACTCCAACAAGGAATGCTTCAGGTTCATTATTTGGCTCAGTTATTTGCCAGATGTTAAGTGAGACTGTGTTTTGAATAGCCTGTATGCTCTAATGTAATATCGAACCAACTAAAACATTAAATGGGGTCCAAGTATAGGCCTGCAGTTAAGAAAAGCATTTAAAGAAAAAGGAAAATTCCTGAAATTTAATTTTCACTCTTGTGATAATCTAAATTATTCAGGCTAACAACATAAATTAAAATTAATATACTGTTTAAAATATGACAAAAATCCATGTATTTTCAATCCAAATAATCTCCACCAACACTCACCCTATTTTACCTTCAGGATAACATTGTGATGTCTAGAAGGGCTCATTGTATCTCTGCTTCCAATTCTCCTCCTGAGAATTGCAGACTGGTTTCCATGTGTCCCATTTTAAAATCATATCAAGAAATTTATTCCACCAAACATCCTTAAATGGTAACATTGTTGTTTCTGGATGACAGCTCACAAAAGTATCTGGATTATTAACTCATCCAAAGGCAAAATGGCAGGTTAGCTGCTGGTATGGTTACAGCATGATTGAAAACTGCATAAAATTAAAATTAATTAATTTTTTTTTCTCGGTATGCCAAAGATGATTTTTAAGGGTTAACATTTATCATTGGAACTCCAACTCTGCTTGCAAGATTAATTGTTTTCTTCCATTGCTATACTTCTGAAAATGTAATTAACATGCTTTTATTGCTTTATTTATTTATCTGGTACATAGAATAGGCATCACAAACCATATTCTGAATTAAAAAAAATGTATGAAATATGTATTAAAACATTATAAAATACATGAGAAAGCTAAATGAAAAAACCTAATTGCTGGTGTTACCTGATGACAGATATCTCTGACATAAAGTCTGCTCCTTTTGGATGATGTGCTTTTAGTATCATCCCACAGCTAACATTAAAGCAGTAGGATAATTCTGTGGGAAAATATTATTTTTGTTTTACTATTTGCAACACTGGGTCCCTATAGTTTCACGAAAGACCTGTTTTGATCTGGTGTTTTTTGGAAGGCCCTTCTTGACTTGAATGAGTTTCATATCAGGCCTCAGCTCTGTACCAGATAAAACTCTCCCAGCAAGATTTTTCTGCCATCCATCATAGGCCAATTAGGTGGAACCAGGAGGTTATCAGATCCTTGGGGTGTACAAGTAATTGTGAAAATTACTTCTGGCTTGTTTATAGGAAGGATACAAAACTATCCATTTAACTGTTTGGAATCACTTGAACTCTCTCAACTGTGCCTCAGATAGTAATTGTTTAGCTTCTTGGAGTTGCTCTGGGATTATATACATTCTCCACTTGCAACCCATCATTCGTGACCAGTCACCCACTTGTGAGTAGTACAGCCATATTCTAATTCTACCAACTAATTCTGGTATAAATTTGAAATTACATCACAACATGATAACGTTAATTTTTATCTTCCTCTTCACTGGTGTTGACAATAATAAATAGGCAAATTAATAGGATGGTAACTAGGAGCTCATCTGTACACATGCATAAATAGTTATGAAAGAAACATAAAAGAAAACTGTGTGAATGGCCTAGAAAAAAAGAAAGTAGGTAAAAAAATACTTCATGTATATAAAAAAAAGCATAGGCTTCATTCCACCTGCCTGTATTTGTCCTCAACCATATGTTTATGAATGATTGTACTGACTGTCAGGACTTAACGAGAGGAACAAAAGAGTGTAAACTAATATCGATTTGAAACAATATTGAACCTCTTCTTCAAAGTGCAAAGTAACAGGAATGTAGTGATGTTGAGACAGGCATTTTGTTTAAAAGGCGCTTTCAGCTGTTTGAAATTCAGGAAAGAGAAAGCTTAGACCTGTCTGGGTTTGCAGCATTTTGCCTGAGCACCTCCACAGCTAATGGGTAAAGTAAAGCCTTGTGAATTTGTGGGTGAAATAGATGTTCATAGCAGAAATAAAATAAATAACAAATGTTAATACTTACATTTCAAAGCAGCCATAAAAAACGAGCTTAGTAATTATCAAAACCATGAATATCCTAATATACCTCTAACTGTAATCATATTCAGGTCATTTGATACAAACTTTTTCAATTTGGCAGCAAAATGTTTGCTTGGAAATCAAGCAATAGTAACTAGAAATTACTCTAGGTTTAAGCAAACATTGTTCACAGTTTACTCCTCCATTTGCTGTAGTTATCTCTCATTAGTCTTCCATAAGAAAGCGCTAATTGCTCTGCCATTATTAGTTGCCTCCTTGCCCCTTCCCTCCTGTTACTTCCACCTCAATGGTACCAAGTTTAGGGAAACAGACAATCCTCAATCCTTCCTTGAAGCAGGAATGTGAGAAGCCTTTCAAAACATATGCCCTAAAAAGGAAATGATATAAAAATTACGCAGCAAAGAAGGCTTTGATTTCCATTTGTGCTTTTCCTTGACTTAAATGTAGAGACTTGTACAGAAGACATTAAAAGATTTTCCATATATCCCCAAGGGCACAGAGATTCAAGAGTTTGCTGTCTAGACTCCTCATTATTTTTCCTCTCTTGCTTTTCAATGAAGTGCATGGCAGCAAAGGGCTGGGAGCAAATCACACACCTGAATTTTGCCAGTGTACTCTCCCTTGCCTCCCAAGAGAGCCTCACTGCTGCCAGATCTCCCTCTCTGCTTGAATCTGTACTCTGTACTGCTGGGATCCCAGCTTTCAACTCAGACAAGGGAAAAAAAAAACAAAACAAAACAAAAAAAACCTGTCCTCCAAAATTTCAGGTGTCACAGTCCCTAGATTTACTCTAATCATTAGGACATTGTTTAAGAGGTAAGTATCAACCATTTTTTTCAGGGAAGGTGCATATAGGTAGTGAACTCAAATCCATCCAGAAGAGCTACATGAAAATGAAGAATGCTTTGTTGATAATTCTCAAATGCAGCTAAGCGGGAAATAGTAATTTAACCATCTCAGGTGGGCAGCCTTTCTCCTGAACATATACACTTTCTGTGAGCTACTTGTGTTGGGGAGCTTTCCTCATAAAGGAACATCTCAGCTATTTTGATGCAGAAGAGCATGAGAGTGGTCTGACTGAGTCACACCTAAGCTCAGAGTCCTCTTATCAAAAAAGTCAAGAAGTGGATGCCTAGGGAAGTTGGTAAGTGATGCCACTGAACAATATTCATCTACCATTCAATCATTTGTGCCTCATTGACTTTTTGCACTGGTTGTCTTACATACAGTAACTCTCAATGATTTTTTCTCATATGAATTTGTCTAGTTGCCTTTTGAAATCATGCAAACTTTCAGCATCTAAAACAAGATGTGATAAAGAGATTCAGGGCTTAACTATATATTAACACAGATGGATTAGGGACAGTTTGTTTGAACCTCTCTCCTGGAACTGAATTACACTCTGGAAACTTAAGTGTTATTTACAGTTCCCTCTTGGTCCCTTAAGCTGGTGACTTGGTTGAATAAAACGTGAAAGTAAATATCTGCTAGTACCACTGGCAAATAAAAAAAAAATTGCCTTCATTATATTTAAGGTGTTTTTCTGGGGTTACATAGTGTTGTGCTAGGACTGAACAATAGGGCCTCCTGTTAGGCCCATTCCCCCCTGCTTTTTGCAGACTGTTATTTGTGCCTTTATATTTAGTGCATTTCCCTCTGCTACCACTTGCACTCTTTTCTGTCTTTTTTTTCATGAGCAGAAATATTATGTATTAATAGCAAGTACAACAGGAAGAATGAGAAATTTACATATTTTAAAAAATCTAATCAGACTACGCTGTTACAGCTTTAGGACGGTAAAATCCAATTTCCCTTCTTATGGGGAAATGAAAGTTCAGTTCAGTTCTTGGACAAGAAGCACAAGGAAATTTGTTAAATATCACAATATCTTTTGATGGAGGAATAGATGCAGAATTATTGCTGGTAGCAGTTTAGATCTTTAATTCATATTGAACCGTGGGAAAACAAAAGATGGAAAGAAAAAAAAAATCTGATTTATGTTGAAAATATTTTGGTTTTGCTTTTTTTATCTGTGTGCAAACCATCTATTTGTTTGACACAGGTCATTTTCTTGCCATTGTACACGCCATTCCCACTGCGGTATTACAGATAGGCAAAACAGATAAACAGAAGAAACAAATAAATAGTCTTCAGTGTGATGAATGCAATTTATAATTAACGTGGACAGGGGAAAGATTCTAAATGGAGGCTTAGAAAAATTACAAGTCCTGATGTTCAACTTGTTTCTAAATTTGTCTGTGAACCACTGATAAAATAGAATGAGAAAAGTCTTTATAAAGTAAATGATATATTATTACACAAAATAATAGGAACATGTAGTGCTGTAAGTATAAATTAGGCATCCTGTGGTTGACTTCTGCATCGTACAAACATACTAGTCAGTCCAAAGCTGAAAACAGAGCCAGGAATTCAGTAATCAGTGTCCCTTGTCCAGCTATTAGTGACTCCTAAAATTCCTTGGAATAAAGGACCCATATGGAACTACTCATGTAAGTAAAGCAAACTGACAGAGCAGCCTATATATGATGAGTAATAATATATTTACCAGAAATGGAGAGTATAAATACAAAAAGCACCATTAGAGGTCACTGAATTAAATTAGATTTTTCTATTGTATTTGTTGGGATTGAATCACCATGGAAAAGAAAGACTTGCTTAATATAATGCCTAAAATAATACATCTGAGTACATGAATATTAATCATGCTACCAGTACACTGCACCTGCTGAGTGAAGGCCTGGAAGAGAATTTCTGTGATTGGATTTGTAAATTTTTGGGATGGGAAATTTACTTCCGGAATCTTGTGGAATTTCAAAGATGCTTCAGTGCTGACAATTCCACTTGCATAGTGTGGACACATGCTTAGGGAGATGATTGTCCTGCTTACTAGATTAGTGTGGGTTTCAGCAGCAGATTTTGGACATTCTTCACTAGAACATTAATCCATAAGGATTAATCATCAGTATAATTTATTTCCAAGTTGTTGCTGATCCAGAAATAAATAGCTTCATTCTGATGAAATACCATTCTCTTCATTTACTCAGCTGGTCCCTTTCTGTATTAAGTTCTATAACTTTAAGTCATAAATATCTTTCCAAAATGACTTATACCATCTAAGTCAAATTAAGCCCATAAAACGAGCAGATGTCAGTTCTCTTGTTCATTACATTGGATCCTAGCACAGGCAGACAATTTCAGATGTGTCTCTTGTGCTCCTTAGTGCCTTGATTAAGACTGCTCTCGACACTGATATTTCACTAAAAGTATGTCTCATGTTCTTGTCTGTTTTTGTTGTAAATTTAACAATCTTCTGATCAATGCAAAGGGCCAGTGAGACAAGAACCATTCACCTTGTGTATTTACTTCTCTGGTTAGAAGGTGGCAGATATCGCCTTCCACAAATGACAACTTCTGCAAGAGAAACATCTCTCTTTACCATACTTGTCTTACTGGTGCTTCTGCCTTTTTGCTCCTTTACAACCAGGGAAAGGCAGCAATGGGAGGTGCAGGCCAGCCACAAGGAGATATGATGAAGTTTATTAGTAGGATTCCTAGCAGTGCTACAGCCCAAGGATAACTCAAAGAATCTCTGGCTATGTACAGAGTTCCTTCATCGTTTGAGTTAGCCCACTGATCTTTCTGCTGCTGGAGAATCCAGTTGTTAAGATGCCCAGCCTCCAAGTAATCTACTCCCAGGCAAATTATTCTCTGTTTTTAGGGGTTTAGAAGAGACATGACCCTCTCTGAGTACTAATGCATTATGATTCTTGGGATCAGTGTGAAGAGTTTCACACTTTTATAGCACTGACCTGTTATTATAAGATAATATGCAGCTTCAAAGCTTGCAATTCATGTAAGTTGCTATTTTGTGTATATTTTAAAGACTGTTCCAAAAACCAGTTATATGAATATAATGACTAGTTGACCTCCCAAGAAATTTAGGTTGCAGTCAGGCAAAACATAGGGTATAATTTTAGAATAGAGGTTTTTGGTTTTTTTTCATTTGTAAATGCTAAGCAAATTAGGGAAATTGGCAAGTGAATTAAATGTATAAAACATACAGAGCTCTGAGTGTACAGTCATTACTAATGGCTACAGCATAGAAATCTTTGGAAAATATTATGTTTGGTGTTTAATAATCCATGTTTTTTAAGTGTTATTAGTGTAGTAGGCACAAACAAATTAATCTATTTATCTATATATTTACATAGACTAAATTTTTGGTCTCAATAATATAACTTATTATTTTATTATAGAAGTAAAAAAAAAAAAAATTATTCCCTTTCAATATTTTGCTAAATTATCCACATCTGCATTTGATGAATATGGCTAACCAGTTGACATATATTTAGTGAACCTGAACTAAAAAAAATAAATACAGTTTTGCTGCTGTCACAAAATTTCAGAGAAATACTTCTGCTCACCATCAGGCATGGCATGAAAAAAAGTACTCCTGAAATCTTAAACTTAACATTTTCCTGTTCACCAGCATAAATGTCCTTAATGTAAAATCTGATCTCTTAACATATTAGCATTTATGTAAACTCTGCAAAATGTTTTTTGTAAGCAAGAACTAGTCCTGACAAAAAGCAAGTCTATTATTTCCTCGATCAGGAGGAAAATCAGTCCAGGAAAGAGCCTCTGGCATCTACAATGTAAAGCAGAAAATAAGGGAACTGGTAAATTCAAGAAACATTTGCTTTTAAAATTATGTTTTATTTGTGTGTCTCAGCCAGTCCCAGCTTGTTTCAGGATGATTAGCAACAGTATTTTCCAGTGTGTTGGAGTAGACAATGATTTTGCATTTGTTATTCAATGCACAGTCAATCTTGTTGCAGCAAAGAGATTAACCTCAGAAAAACACAGGCACAGCTTCTGGGAAAACTTATTGTAGTGCCCACTTAGGACTTTTGTGTCTTGCATTAGATAGTGAAGGAAAAGAACTTAGGTGTAGAATGTCAATCTTACACCCTAATGGGGATATGCTTCAGTGGTGGACTTGTCAGTGTTAGGTTAATGGTTGTACTTAGAGATCTCAGAGTTCTTTTCCAACTTAAACAATTATATAATTCTAATAGTCTTTATCTATAGAAGACATCTCATTAGCAGCACCAGTGGGACTATTTCCTTGAATAAAGTTTTCTCCAGTTTCTGATAGATAAAGATTCAGGTGTGTGTTTCAATTGCTTTCAAATATAGCTCTTAAAAATTAAAAATAAAAGAGACAAAATAATCCAATTATGCACTGAGAATATTTCAACATCAAAAATCTACAGGCAGAAATGAGTTTCCTCTGCCTCCACTGCAAGAATATGATAGCTTGCTCCATTATAGACTAGTAAGCAATTGTGTGATACAAATAAAAGCCAGGCTGAACCTGAGTGAATAAGCCTCACTGAGCAGAAAATATGTTGCCTGAGAACTAAGGCTGCACTACACATGTTTGCATAGCTTCTGTACATGTATAGTTATCTTCAGCCTGTTGGGACTATTACTTTCCTAATGCCTTTCTGAGGAAAGACAAACTAGAGAGGATGGAGAACTGCACCATCAGATGGGGAATGTGGTATAAATAACACTGGAGCAGTCAACCTGCTCAACAAACTCCCTTAGAACCTGAGTGCTGCAAAGCCAGGTCTCTTTCAGGGTGCCAAGTGACTCCTGCTCAAGCACCATGATGCTTTTGAAGCAGGTTCCCACTCTGGGATTGGCATGAATGTGAGTGGAGTCTGCTCATGTCTGCCTTTTTGTAGTGGCATGAACACCTCCAGAGTCAAAGTCCCAAAGAGCCAGTCTGGTCCCAAAGAGACACTAGAGTAGCTTTAGGTTTTCTTTACACTTTCCCAGCTGTACAGCATACCTAGAGTCTGCAGAGCAAATAGTGCAGTGGGGGGTGAGGGGTGGAAAACCAGAATACCAAATTCTGTGTGATATCCACCAGGCAGATAGAGGATCTGGATAAACTGGCTTCCATTTTATTGCTTCTTATCTATTTCTACATCTGCATTTGCTTCCTTAATATCTTCTCACAAGGCATTCCCATCCTTAAGTACAAGGTGCTCGATCTGGATATTAAACAGTCTGGGAAATCATTGCAAAAAGAATTTGCAAAAGTAATCAGGCAAGTGTCTAGAAAAAAAGGGCTCTGCTTATACCCTCTTCTCTTCAAGCAAATTATTTTACTGTCAGACATTTTCAAAGAGAAAAGTTAAAGCACAGACTAGTAGTCATTGAGAGTGTGCAGAATGTGAGTTCCAAAAAAACCCCCTGAATCTGTGTAGACCCCAGCCAGTCAGAATGGAAGTGCTCTGTATAACCTATTTCTCCCACCTTACATAATCAAAACAACTTCTCTTTTTGAATACGTGACAGTCAGAGCACACTAATTGCAAGTAATTTGCAGGCCAATAATTATTCAGGACAATTTTGTGGTAGAATTTCTAAAATCTGTGTATTTAAGAAAGTATCCACTTGTAGATTTTAAACTGGAAAAGTACAGGTGCTAAAAAAGACATGGTGCCACACAAATAATCCCTTAAGATTATATATTAGATTATATTAACTTTTCTCTTTTTAAGGGAGGCAAATAGAAACAATCAATGGAATATGAATCAAGACCATCCTATAAAATTGATTCAAATCCTTGTTCTTCATATAGGCTTGATGCCAGGTGCCTTATTTTATAGGCAAATAATACATATTATAATTCATTTTCATTTTGACAATAAATTCTGCATCAGCTAAACCTCCACTGTTGTGTTGTTTGGGGGGTGTTTTTTGGTGGAAAAAGACTTTGTTAAAAGGCCCCAGCCAGTTCTAATTGTAAGTTTGTTTCTGGGCAGGGAAAATGAAAGGGAGGACATATAACCAGATTTATTGGGCGAATCACATGCTATATGTTGGGGAAAACATATGTGGAATGACAGGCAGAGATATCCAAAAAATCAGTCTTTGAGTTGGCAGCAGGATATTTATATTATAGTCCTGGATGTGTCAGTGATTCAGGTTTACTTTCTAATTCCTTGCCTTTTTGAATTCCTTATGCATCTTTTCCATTTAACATATAAAAACTTTGTCATAACAGCATTTCCTTACGGTCTGTTGCTTTTCCATAGAACCTGGGACACCCCACAGTATCAGTGCTGATATATTAGCAACATCAGGCTCAGGGGGCCTCCCAGCCACCATCTGAGTAGGCAAAAGTAGAAAGAAATTATGTAGCAGTGGGAATATGAGCTTCTTTTAGGACAAGTTTTGAAGAGTCAATTCCAGGAAACCAGACTGAGCTTCTTTCAGCACAACTCTCAGGCTCTCATTTAAATGCAACCCTCCTATTCATCTCCATTATTCAGGGAGTTCTTGATCTCTTTGTAATAATTTAGAGCCTTGATGCAAAAAAGATGGGGTTTTTCTCATCCTCAGGAACTTTTCTAGTTAGGGACGGATACTGTTACTGTTTACCAAACTAAACCAAACCAAAAGAAATTTTTTGATGTCAGAGAGGAATACCTGCATAAGCTAAGACCAATGAGATAAAAACAGCTTCCAGTGTAAAACATTAAACCTTTGGAACACTAGTAGCTGACAAGTTGGTTGTTGCTGGTAATATTTTTTCCACTTGGCTGTATGGACTTTGGGCATTCGGTCAAATTTGCCTCTCAAAACACTGAGTCTGGGAGATGTGATGTTAGTGTCAAAGACAGCTGGCTCTGGCATTGTGCCTAAAGTGTTTATCAATTAACGTGTTGCATGTATTGCTAAATGCATCATTTATTATCAGGGTTAAAATGACACATGGTATCTTCAAAAATCTAGAAACGATTGTTCTGCAGTAATATATTAAGAGGTATGCATATGTTTTATGAAACCTTTCACGTAGAAGAGGGCTGCTAGAATATGACCCAGTTTTATTTCTTCCTCTTTTTTTCATTTCATTTTTAGTCATTTAGGAAGATCTTTTTCTAATTTAAGTTACCTTGACTTATGTTTGATTTTGCTAAATTACTTTTCCCAAATACTCACAAGGAGAGTCTTTTGAATTAATGGATAAAACTAAACTCACTCCCACTCTGCAACTATATTAATATGTTACATGCAATTATTTATGATTCATACAAACTAGCTTCCCACAGCCTCATAAATCTTATAGAGTCAGAACATTGTGGCATCATCTCTGCTGACAGTTTTTACTTTTTTTCCAGGCATGATACTCCTTAAATTGGAGAAAAAATTTCCTCCTCAGCAAGGAGTTACACTGCAAATTCAGGGGACTGTGTCCAGCCTGACAGAAGCAAAGGAGGTATTTATTTCTACCAGGATGAAGCACCTATGTCCAAAACTGCAGTCTTCTAAATTCCTGCCCATTTTTTTGCCACACCCTGGAAGCGCCTAAACTCTGGAGGCGCCAGCTTTTCACATTAAAATTCTCCAGACTCCTGAAATTCTGCTGTAGGCATGTCCAGAAATGCCTCTCATGTCATGGCACCCAGTTAACTCACACTCTGGCACCGTCAGATCCAATGAACTCAGCTTTCCTGCACCTGCACCCATCTTGCCCAAGGGGTAGAGCCAATGAGCATTCCCAAAACACAGAGAGCTGCTGCTCTGCGAAGCGCAGCAGCAGCTGTTGCTGCTCTCCTCTGCTTCATACAAGAGCTCTGTGGTCAGGGCTTTTACCCTAGATGTGGGAAAGCTGGGGTTTACACCCTCCTGTGCCCGAGGAAATCAAAACCCACACCCTTGCCACAAGGCCGGGGCTGTTCTGGGTGAAAGTGCTCTCCACCCTGCCCTTTGAAGCTCTTCCATCCTATAGGAGCCAACCACAGCTTCACAAGGGCTGTGGAGAACATGAGCTATCATGAACCTTTGTAGGGTTATGGCCCTCGTGGGAGGAGGCAAAGGAGGTTTCGATGCCCTTTCCTTCCCCTAAGGAGTTTCTGGGTATTGTGTCCTGGGTCAAATGTATAACTGGTCTTTTTGGAGTACATATGGGAGGGGTTTCTCCAGTGCTTCTCCATGGAATGATGAGGAGACTGGCAGCAATGAGTTTAACCCAGTGCCCATGTCACGTCTCCTCAGTGGACATTGCCATTGGAGCTTCTGAGGGGCACTGCCTCTCCTGCCTGGCTCTCACAAGGGCCTCATGAAGGCTGATTTTCTTCAACAACTCCTCTCCCAAGAGAAGCAGTAACCAGCACTCCAGTGCAGCATTTCTAGTACACATGACATCCATTATGTCCCAACTGCCCTGCAGTCCCACACACTGCCACAGCTGCAGCCACCCCCCTGGAGACACCAGGCACCCCATGACCCCCAGAAGCATGGACACTGCTTGTCCTCATTTCCCATGGTCCAGGATCTCTGCCCCTTGCAGCTTGTGAAGCTATTGTCTGACAAATTGCTTGAGGAAAATCTTGAACTGGAAATCTTCTTTCATGGGTTTTGGAGAACAAGTTGCATATTTCTTTGCAGTATGCATCCATCTCTGTGACAACCCTTCCAGCCCAGGGCTGCCCAGCTCTGTTAGCAGCCATTGTTTCCCAGGAAAATTTTCATGAAATGGTAGCAGCCTCTGGGACCCCAGCTCACAATGAGCTTTTTGTTTGGCCTTGACTGATGGAAGTCTCCAGCGACTCTCCAGTTTCTAGCAGTGAAGACATATGTAACACTGATGTGCTCTTCAGTTTGTGTCCATTTTTGTGGAATATTGTATTCCTTGCCCATAAAGCCAAACCACCACCTCACTTCATAACTCTGAGTGAGTCCTTTGGCTCCCAAGCACATTGTTCAAGGATTAATTCTTGATCTTCAGTGTGCTTCTTTGACTTCCTTATGCATATTTCCAGTGAAAGTAAAACTTGCTACATCAACGTCTGCATATCCAAGCAATCCACAGTGCATCTTGCCTCTTTTGTCTACTGCTTAACCCCACATGGGGATACAGCTTTGACAAGAGAGATGGGGTCTGAGCACTCACTAGTTGTCTGCCAGCCGATTTCTGTAGAGAAATACGTGACACACAGTACATATATATCATTGCCAACATTCTCTTCAGAAGCACATTTGGGATGTGCCAAAACAATGGAAAATTTCATTAAAGCAAGTTAACTGACAGACAGGAACAGGTAGGAAAGAAGTCTTCATACTGTCCTCACTCAGAGAATTAATTTTTGCAGGGCTAGTGGCAGAGCTGGGGTTGGTACTTGAGAGGGCAGGCACTGCACGAACAGGTTTACAAGTGCGTCCTGTGCAGTTTACTGGGTGAGGACAAGAGCTGGGCCTGGCTGGAGGAAATCATTCATAGCTACCTCAGGAGCTGTTCTGGGCATATTACTAATGCTAGGGATCTGTACACACCCCATAAATAACTATGTAACACAGTTTGTGGAATTAATTTTGATTTGGTCATTTATAAGGGGTATGTTCATCTAATTTTAACCCTTTTCATGATGAAGAAGCAGCAATGCTGTCTCTTCAGCTTCAGTATTCTCTGAGTACAATAGTCATACATGCTTTGTTTTTCCTGTGGTTTGAAGAATTCATGACTTTTTTTTCTGCTGTAGAAGTTGACTACACTATGACCACGTCCAAATACTCCCCCTGACAAAGATAAATCAGCCTGTGCTGAGCTTGGGGCTGCTATGGCCAGGTTGCTGCCAATATCAAAGCCTGTTTAAAAGTAGCAGAGGGATCTTGGTGCAGCTCTAGAGATACAGATGTTTTGCATTTCATTACCAAACTTTTATGCTAGCCTCCTCTATGTGACTGAACTGAAACTTTTTCTAAATACTTAATGCTGCAGAACCAACTATTGCTGAAATGAGACTATGTTCTGCATGTCTTCTCCTGAGCTGGCAGGTGTTGCTGGCATGCACAGTGAATTACTGTTTATTCTTCCTCTAGCAATCCTTTGCACTTCTAGAGCATTTCAGCTCAGGCAGGGCTTCTGTCAGTTCCTCTTGCTTTACTCCTGTTGCCTTGTGTAGTTGAGTAACCTCTCAGAGCTGAGGACCATGACCAGCATGTTTTTGGATGTCCAGCCCTGCAGAGCACTGTCTTTGCAGGACCCATTAAGGGCGAGAGCCCTGAAAAAGCCCAGGCCTGTGGCTGGAATGAAGCATGAAGCTTTTGCAACTGTGCCCCTTCATACACTACCCAGCTGTGCTTTTGTTATTTTTATGCACTGAACACCTGCACACCTTAAGTTTGAGGGCCTTGCTGATACCTAGATGTAACAATAAAAGCAGCAAATGGCTTTTTCAGTTGAAAGGGAAATCTCTCCACAAAGAAAGTGCCAAAGAGCCCATTGTTTTCAAATGTTTCTACTGCCTAGAAAATATTTTTTAAGATCATGTTCTGGGTTGCTTAGAAAGCAGTGTGGCCAGCAGGCTGAGGGAGGTGATTTCCCCCTCTACTCTGCTCTTGTGTGACTCCACCTGGAGTACTCCATCCAGTTCTGGGACTTCCAGCATAGAAAAGATGTGGACCTACTGGAGCAAGTCCTGAGGAGGGATATGAAGATGCTCAGAGAGCTGGAACACTCTCCTATGGAGACAAACTGAGAGGGTTGGGGTGTTCACCCTGGAGAAGAGAAGGCTCAGGGACAATTTTATTGTACCCTTTCACAACTTAAGGAGGGCTTGTAAGAAACACTTTTTACTAAAGCTGTACATAGAGGACTAGAGTTAGGTTTAAGCAGGAAGAGGGAGGTTTGCATTGAACACAAGGAAGAAATTCTATACTGTGAGGGTGGTGAGACACTGAAACAGGCAGCCCAGAGAAGCTGTGGATGCCCCATCCCTGAAAGTGTTCAAGATCAGGTTGGACAGGATTTTGAGCAACTTGGTCTGGTGAAAGACGTGCCTGCCCACAGCTGGTTGGAACTAGACAATCTTTAAATGTCCCTTCCAGTCCAAACCATTATGTGATGCCATGTTTCTTTCATTCTATGAAGAAAATGTGCTAGCTGCACTGATGAGAAAGTGATATTTCATAAGCCTTTAAACTAGGTTTGTTGTTATTCTATTTGTTTGACATTAAGTAGCTCTTATAAAACTGACAATCTAGCTTTGGAAGTGACAGATCAAACTCACTGCCCCTTTTCTTCATGTAAGATTACAGACTAACTGATTTCTGTAACATCCTTCATTATCTCATCTTCAGAAGTGAAATTTGATAAATAAGGTTGTAAAAGAACTCTCAGATCAAGTGCAACATTTGGAAGCTTTGTGTAGAACTAACTAGAAGGCCTGAAAGAATGTTAGATCATACATAAATGAGATATTGAGCACTTTTAATTTTAGGAAGCACTATATTTGCATGAGAAAGAGCACACTATTAAAATGACATATTAAAAAAAAAACAAAACCCTTCAGCTAAGGAGTGATCATTTTGCTTTTGAAAACAATTCAATTTTCATGAAATTTCCATCAGAAATTACTATATCTGGTCTCTTCAACAGAGCTGTTTTCCCTTCAGAGCACTGTGGAAATGGGTCACCTGAAATGGTGGCAGATACTTTGGTGCAGGAACTTAAGTAAACAAAAACTAACAAACCTATTAAGGTGAGATGACTTAAATCAGTTTAGAGTACAAACCACCAGTTGTATAAAAGTACTCTTGGTAAAAGACAAAGTGGCAAAAATGTGGCCTTCTTTCATGGATTAATTAATCTGTGATAACTGTTAATGGAGGCAGAAGGATCTTCAGACACAGGTTAAAAAATACACAGCAGCTGTAGAGTATGATGAACGTTTTACATACAATTGATTTTTGACTTTTTCCAGTACAGCAGACTCAGACCTTGTATGCATGCTGCACATAAAAAGAACATAGATGAAGCATTTTGTGCCTATTTTCACAAAAGATATATTTGCAAAAGAAGACTGAATTTGTGGATTGCCTCTGTTTTATCCTGCAAAAATTCACAAGGATTTTAAAAGGAAGGTCTATTTAAGTGTCGGCTTTAATCCCAGCTTCTTTCCCAGGGCACACATAAAGGTTAGCTCCAGGAAAGCTCAGGCTGCCAGCTTATGTCCTGGAGTGAAATCTTTACCATCTTCAGAAAAGAGTCAATAACTTCTTAAAGAAATCCAAAACTATCCACATGCTAAGCTTGGACCTGCCTGAGATCAGTAGGCTCTGCAGGCAGCTGCTGAGTCCTACTTTTTAGGGAGTGCTAAAGGCAGGGTAAGAGAGCTGCAGAAGGCCATCTCTGTCATTCCTGCTATTCCATCCTGGAGAAAGCCAGGAGTTGAAACTCCTTCAAAAAACTAAACAGCTCTCATATGGGAATACACAAGACAGAGAGTCAAACAGACTTGATTAGCATAGCTGGTTTGATAACCAAGATGCCATAGCAGGAACAAACAGAACTGTGAAAATTACAGAAGATGGGATTAAACCTGTTTACAGGAAGAGAGAAGATTCAATCAACTTCTGCAAGCAAAGAATTGTTGCAAAATGCATGAGTTTTCTGTGTACTTTTAAACCTGATTATTGTAGTAGAAATTATTAACCTGTCTGAAATAGTATATAAGCCTTTGGGAAACCTCAGTAAAATCGAATTCTGATCACCGTCTTCCCATCTCTCAATCAATCGCCAATATTATCCTTGCAACTATCTTTAAGAAAAAAATGCCCATCACACTGATTTCTTACTTGTTAAGGGTTTTTTGGCTGGGTTGATTTTTTTTGGGGGGGGGATGTTTTGGGGTTTTTCCCAAATATATAATTCCAAAAAGGAAAGAATGGAATTAATTTCCCTTCCTAGCCTGAGGGGTTCAAACCCATGACCCTCAGAAGAGCAGCCAGCATATCAGCCTATGAGACTGGAATAAAACTTTCCACCCACCTTCCCCACTGAAAATGAGCTGCAGCACGGCAAAAAATTCAGGAGGCACTAACTTGGAGCTGCTTGTTCCTGTCAAGACTGGGACAGCTCTGGACATGTATGGAGAAAGTCTGTGCTCTGCTTTGTAGAAGCACAGCCCCAGGGGCCCAAGAGAGAGTAAAATTAAAAGTGATGTTTAAAGGGGGGAAAGTTCATCCAGGATTTTGCTGCTGGAAGGATCACAACTCCGTATTTTCGTGCTTGTTCTGGACGTGCTTCCACACTCCTCACCCACAGCACTGGCACTTGAGCCCTGAGAGGCACAACCTTCCACTGTGGTACAGTGTCAGCAGAAAGCTTCTGCTAACTCTACTCTTTGCTCCTCTGCCCTGTCTTTGTCTTTGTGACCTGTCTTTGAGAAAGGGTTCTCTCCTTACAATCTCTCTTCTACTTTTGGACCATATTATATCTTCATGGTGAGACTATAATGTGAATAATAAAGTGAAATTCAGACCCTGCTGGTGCTGCTGAGGTCAGTGAAGCCGAATCTATTTGCAGCAGCTGAGAAACTGCACAAATGTATTTGTTTTCTTTCTTTGCTTGAGAAAACTGAACCCTTCATTTTCTGTTGCATGAAAAGGCACCACATAATGATTATTTTGGTGGATCATTTCCCATCCGCTCTTGGTTGCCCTTTTTTTTCTGAGTTTATACTGACGCCTGGAAAAAATCTTTTTAAAATGCTGTATTTGTCTGTGAACTGCATCCTGACAAAAAAGAAGGGAAAAAAACATCACTTTTTATTTAACAAAAGATTTTTCAGGTATGTCTTGGAAAAGAATATGAAATGGATTCCAGGACAATCAAAGTGGTGTGTCTGTGTAAACTTACATAGGATATTTCATGAGGCTTTGATAGCTTTTTGATTTTAACCTGATATCTAAACAAAACTACCATAAAATACAAGATGATGAACTTTTTTGGATGTCTGTATCCCTGAGAAACAGAGGCGCATGTGTTGAAATAAATTAATTTCTAGCTTTGGTTTGTGTGTCAGAAAAGCTGTATTACTTCCACTGCACACAGTATATTACAAGCCTAATTAGTCTTTGCCCAGCACAATGATTCAGAAATCTATCCCTGCTCATAAAGTACTTAAGTGTGTTCTTCTACAAACCTAAATAAATTCTGCCCTAGTTTTCAAGCAAGAGGCCATGTTTCCCAGAAAATGATGGGGTAAGATCTCATACCTAGTTTATACTTCTTTAGAACATCTGTAAATCATGTCACAGTAAAATATCAGATCCAGCAACCCAGAGGCCTGAACAGTCTGCCCTATTTACATAGACTGGGTGATAGTGCTGACATTTTAATCACTCCTAAAATTTGTCTTAGCAGATATCCTAATGCTCATTATTTTTGCAGTCACTTATGGCAACTGTTTATCCTAGAGCTCAAAATCCATCTCCTAAACAGTCCAGGCACACAAAATTTCAGTTCTCTTCTCCTTTTTCCTCCCATTCCTGTCCTCTGAATACTTAAGGCATTCACAAGAACAAAATGTTTGGAGTGTACCAGAAGCTTAACAAGAAGCATTAATAATGCAGAAGCTCCTAAAGTCTTTCATTAATAGACCTTTCCCTATGAAATTCATTTTAATCAGTGTTTGTGATGAAAATTTGCATATGGGTAACCTGCATTCTCCTAGCATCCCTTTCAATATTTAAGCTAACACAGCACTTAACAAATATGTTTAAACTTTGAAATCTACTATTGACTGCCAGACACATAAGACTCTACTACACTGTAAACACAAACTGGTCTTTTGCAGATTTTTGTGCCTGTCATGCCATCTAAGAAAGAAAAAAAAAATGGCCACTAGCTGAAGGAGGTATTGCAGAACATCAGGAAAATTAACAAGTCTCAACAACAGAGGAAAACAAATATTACAACCAGTTTTGCCCATAAAATCAGTCTCCCAGCAGATTTACTTGTATTTTAATTGCTAACAGGAATGCTTGAATACAATAAAAAAGTTTCTGAGTTGAACAATTAAAGAAGAGTTTGATGTTGCGATCTTCAAATAAACTCTACCTTGATTTTAATATTGACTGATTCTACCAGGGGAGTTTGACCACAGCTGTGCCCTTCAGAATCATTATAGAGATCATGTAAAATATTGTTCCAAGAGGAAAGGCAGACAAATTGTATGGAGCTCCACTGGAATTTTGAATGCAGCAAACTTGTATGAGATGATCCAGGGAGAGCTTTTCAGTCAAAATACCTCAGAGCATACAAAGTCTTATGATGCATTTTCTCCACTCATATGTTTATCTGATGGTTCCAGTTCTAAATTTAAAAACATGAACTTTCCCCTGGTTCTATTTTTATGTATTTATTTTACACTTAAAATTCATCCCCGCCTCTTCAACTTCTTGTTCTATAGGGGTTCTTGTCAAATCTCAACATCAATATAGCTCCCCTATCGTGTTCGGGGTAGGATTGTGGCATTTGTAAACTATAATCAAATGGGATTTTTTTTTAAAACCTAAAACAATGTACTGTTTTTAAACAGTACATTTTCATGAAGCTATGAATAACTCTCTCACACAGATTTTGAAAGAAAATGTATCATTATCTCCATCAAAGGTCAACCACTGATTATAACCCTCTTTTTGCTTATTATGAAGAATGCCTTTTCTGTGGGCAATGATAAGATATAGCAAGAAATGTGTGAGAACAGAATCTCAGGCAGAATACATTGTTTGTGTGCAAGATCTTTCCATTGTTTTGTGATGTGTTGGTTGGCCAATACTGAAAAACTGCACTTCAAATTTGTTCACTTCTACTCTTTTCCTTTCAAAGGTATCTAAGGGGGTGTTATGCTTTAATTAAAGCTGATGGATGCTTAGCCTCAGTTTCTGTGACTCCCAAGGCACTCAGAAAACAATCACCAAGTGAAGGCTGTTACAAGAACTACCGATTGAAAAGTAGTCCAAGACAAGAAAATCTGAGAACCAACCACATCAATTTGGCATCTGCAGGACCCAGAGCAGGGTTCCTGAAACACATGTAGATTTAGAATCCAACTATAACTTGCAACATTGCTTGAGAAAGAAAACCATCTCTAGGCTGGACACATTCTGCAGAACAGAAGCAAAACCACATGGCAAAAATTTGGAAAGTGCAGTGATTTGCTCTCATCGTAGCAAAGTACAGCTTGGAAACTCCAAGGAACAATCAGGCCAGACTGGAACAGGGTAAGGTGGAGGAGACATTAGCTGAAGTGCTCTGTGACCAGACCTTAGCTCATCACACATAAAAGCCAAGAGTTGCCTCAGACAGCCTAACTCCCACTTTGTATTTTGTAACTTCTTTCTGCAGGGCCACAAATGAAGCTTACCTCCAGCAGCCAGTGGGAGCACATTCAACTATGGAGCTATGGAACCAGCGAGTGCAGGAACATTTTGGTTGGATCCACAGAAGCAGAGATCCACAAACATGTGCCTTGTGCTTCAGACCACACAGGAGACACTCACTCTCTAGCTGGAAAGCAGAGGGGAGTGTTAGGATTCTGCACGTTTCCTATAAATTGGAGCAGGTATTATTGAACTTTGAGTTTTCAGAGCAGGTTACACATGTTAAAGAAAAGTTTTTAAAAAATAAATACAATCTTTTACACATGAACCTATATAATATACAGAAATTCTTCAGATTACACTATTTTTCCTATGAATTAGTCTCTCTTCACATATTTTTATACAAGAAAGCAGCTATAAGTCTAATATTCCAACTTTTCTAGCTCTAAAATATTTTTGATTTGTTTAAAAATTGAGAAAAGAAGAAGAATAAAAACAACAACAGCAACAGCAACAGCAACAAGAAAATAGATTGGTGTTAATTAGCTGAACAATTTATTCTTCGGACATTTTATATGATAGCTCTTAAGAAGATGAAGAAAGAAGGGAACAGTTCTTACACAGGCAGGGAAATCCCACAAAAAAGAAAAAAAATCACTTTTTTTTTAGCACCAAAAGCAGCACTATGCAGCAGCCACTTCGCATTGTAGACAAAAGCTAGGGTCCTGCTGCAGAGCATGGCTTGGAAGAGACTTTGATTTCTTGGCTTGAAAATAAAGCCTCAGTTTGCCCTCTTTGCTTCTTTTCTCCTGGTCCATTTTACCCTACAATTCCAGTACTATCATTTACTGATTGATTGCCCTGTAAGAAAGATCCCAGCACAGAGAGGAAAACACTTCTTAGTTTTTAGCTTTTCTATAGGTGTATGGGGGTGTTTGGAGAGGGAAGGATGGCACTGTGGAGTGCTTCAACCTACGCTCTCATTAGTAAGATTGATGGCGGGCACTTCTCCCACTAGGAAAAAATGCATTTGTTAAAAAGGGGGAGGGAAAAAGTAACTTATCATTGGCTGGAGAGAGGCTGAGCCAGTAACAGTGCCATGGCCTGATTGATTTGTTTGTTCTGTTGCAGCCTGTGCAATATCAATGAGTTGAGAACATACAGATGAAGGGAGGAAGATTAAGTAATACTGATTGGATTTCTCCACACTTTTTTTTTTCTGTCCTCAAAAAAACATTTTCTTTGGAATAAAGCACATCTGTCAGATTATACAAAAGGGGATACATTTTCCTGGTAGTTCTTGTGGTTAAAGAATGAGACTGGTAATAGAGGTTTTCTGTTCAGTTCTCAGAGATTTGTCACATTAGGCCACATTCAGCTCTGGCTATCACAGCTGCTGCCACTAACTTCAAGGAGAGTTGTATCTGTTTAACCCAGTTGTGCTCTTTTTGTTTGGGAATGACACAGATACTGATCACTGACGCTCACAAGTGTGTTTATTAAGATAATGTTTACTCATATCTCTGAGCATTCTCCGGTCCTTCTGAAACACCTAACATTTTTATCATTTACCACTAAATTGTAACCAGCAGTCCAAAAGACCTACCTGGCACCAGATATTTCATTGTTCTGTTTTATTAGAGGTCCATACTTAAGATGCCTTACAAAAATGCATTTGCCCCATGTGTCTGGGTTCCTTCTCCACTAAGCTAGTGGAGCACTAGGGAGACTGTTCCTGTAACCCTAAAAAAAGAAGGATTATGTATGCTCACAGGTAATGAACAATTTTGGGGAACTTCAGGCAACTCAAGTCTTTTTTCTGTCTTCATGCTGACTTAAGCCTGCCTGGTTGTGGATCACCATCATGAGCAGTAGCTGAGGTGTTTCTATACATCCATTTTCATCAGAAGCTTGTTCAGAGAAAATGAATTTGTGCTATTATTGCATTTCATCCTAATCTCCTCCAGAGTGCAAAAAAGTCTAGTTCTATCACATTTCCCTTATAATATTGTTTACTTTATGACCATAGTGCACTGATCTGTAGGTATGTATGCATGTGAAAGTGAAGGCTGTCCAGTCTGAGGGTAGCCAATGCCCTGGATTCCACATTTTTTGGGGTATCAAGATAGCCTGCTACCCCAAGCTATTCCTGAGCTGATGGTATATAGCTTTTAGGCTTTATCCTCTCAATACCTTTGCCACTTTTACAATTGTTTCAGAGAATTGACTAAAGCTCACTTTGCACCAGGTAATCCAATAATGGGAGACAAAATAGATTGAAGTTACTCAGTGCTCATTTTGAGATGCTTCTACTGTCATTCTCCAGCCTTCACTCAAACTACTTGATTTTGTGAAGAATACAGATTACCATCTGAGGGCAGCTCTGCTAACATTTTCCATTACATGAAGCTGCAGAAAAAAATTGCAAATCCCATGAAATACAAAAGAAAAAACAAAGCCATCCTACAAATCTGTGTTCAAGGACTTTGAATTGTTTACTCCAATCTTCAAAGCATTATCTTGCTAGGAAAGTGAAAATTCAATAATATGGACAAGGTCGTGGGAAACATAAGTCTTATTTTGGAGGCACTCACTCAACACAATGATTTAAGTACTACTCTTATTCAGCAAAACACTTGTGTTTACCTATTCTTATCATCCTCTTAAGCAAGCAGGCTGGAAAAAACATCCATGCCACAGAAAATTCCACTGAAGTTAGCAGTCATGCATGAGTATTTCTGAACTGATCTGAACTCAGAAATGGACATTTTAATCCCATAGCAATTTTTGGAAAAAACTTACAATTAAAATTTTGTATGTATGACTAGCTCCATTCACCTAAAAGAGACTCAGCTATCCTCATACTGCACAGAATAAGAAAACAGACTGTACAAACAAGGAATTCTAATTTTCTAACTGCACTGAGACCAAGTTCCTGCCTGGAGCAGCTCATATTGTTGGAGCATTACTAGGTTTCTGGCCAAACTCAGCTAATCTTAGAGCTACCAAGCCTACCCTGAGGTGGCAGGTTTGGCTGATCTCTGGTCAACAGCTCTGATGTCACCTTAGTAATCATGAAAGCTGGGCTATACAACCTATTAGCACACCCTCTATCCTGTGAGAGCAGGAAAGAGGGTTTTGGAAAACCAGACCTCATTAACAAATCAACCTCCCATCCCTTACCTCTAGCCTAGTCTCCAACTAATCACTCCAGATGAAAACTTCATAAAGCACACATGAGCAAGAAATATTTCAAGAAATAAAATACAAACATGTAAGGCACTTCAAATTATTTCCACCAAAAATACATAGATCAATGAACACAGAAACTGATACCAGCCTCTTCTTTACACTGATCCCATTAAGTCTTTACAGACTGCTTCCTTAAGAGCACTAAAGCCTCTGCAAACAGAACTCACTTGGAAAGCAATTAACCAGTTTATCTATGGCTTAAAAGATATTAAACAAAGAGTGACAAAGACAGCATTTATACTGATTGAACATGTAGCCTTGTCTACAAACTGCAATCAGTTTTTCAGTTTTCTTTGTCAACAAGGGATCTACCTTTCTCAGTCCTTTCCATGCCCATCCGGGATGGGGGCAGGCATGGATGGCTGCTTGTGCTGCTCTTAGCTCCTCATTGCATGTGTCAGATTGCCCCTGCAACTCCACAGACTCCTTCACTCCAGAAAAAAAAAAGCCCAGACTGACAGTGTACTGAAAAATAGTGAGTTTTGTGCTTTTTAATACTTTTGCCTTGTTTTGACTTTCATTTTAACAGCCCTCTCTGAATATAGAACACAACATTAAGTGTGTGAATATCAGAATATCAGAGTTGTTTCTTCCTCATCAAGACTGGTGTAAGTGATGAAGTAACACCCAACATCATTAGACATGAGTGGCAGTATAGTCTAGGTGAAAATCTGCAGAATCATCCTCCTGCCCTTTGCACAAGCCCCCTTGCTGCAAGTGCGATGTCATTGCAATGCAGCTGTCTTGCCACTGCCAGTACTTGCATAAGAGATGCTCATTAAAGGGAGGCTGAAGGACATCCCCATAGAAACAGTTAATTAGGGAACATCAGCCTCAGCTAAGGATAACCACTCTGGCCAGAGGCTTATAAACACTTGGAAACCAAAACCACTTATGGAGTAGGTAAATTTATCGACTTTGCTTGTCATTTTCATTACCTTTTCACTCTAGAGATTCTTATCCTAATGTAAGCTCAGCAATTTCCAAATATAACAAAAAGTATTTAAAACACTGGAAACACAATACCAGATCCTCCTCCAAGCTAATCTGCCAGTTACAAGAGAAATGGAGCCACACATAAGGCAGCATAAAGCAAGTAAAGTTATAAAAAGTCCTGCAGCTGCACGAGTTTGAATTAGATCATCGTAAATCTAGTGTGTGACCCCTTGAGGCCACCTCACAGCACTTCCAGCAAACCAGTCATGTTCAAGTGCCTTGACTAGTTTAATTGCTCTGCCCAAGAGGCTTTATATAATGCCTTAGACAACAGCATAACAGACTGATCAAAAGCAGAGTAGCTTTCTATTCCTCACCATGAACTTTCATATCAGGGGTGAATTATATCACTCACAGCGCACCAGGAGAGTTCCAGCACATGGTAGCATCTCTCCTAACTCCAGATCAAGTACTTTGAGGAAACATAAAATTTGAGAAGGTATATTACACTCCAGGCAGCACACAAACACTTGCAGATACACAAGGCAGTTTGTTATCATTTCCATTTGGTTGTTCAGTACAATACTTTGCTCTGAATTCTTGTCATCACTTTGCAGCACCATCATAACAGAGCAGCTCAGCTGGTCCATGAAAAATTCATTCCAAAGAAAAATTCAGTTCAGTGATCATATTAATTCACTCCAGCTGAAGATCTCTGTGAAATTGAATTACTTCAGTGGGGCCATTAAGTTTAAACTGTGTCTTTCACAATATCTGTAATCACAAATGGTGCACATTTTACATTTCCATGGTCCTAAGAAAGAGATGGTATTTTTTATGCAAAAAGTCTCCCAAACTGGGCTTTGAATTTCATAGCAATAACCTGCTCTCCAAAAATGCCTATTTCATTTTCTAGCTAATATTTTTCAACCATCTGGAAAAATTCATGCTCACCTTCTATGACACATCAATGAGTTTGGTCTCTTATCAGATCAACAGTTTGTTTCTGCAGTCTTGAAAAGAGATGTAATACAACCCATAGTAACAGAAAAAAATCAAAGAAATGGAGGCTATATACAGTTGCAAAAATGTATAAAGCCGACTATTTGTTTGTAACCACAAACAATATCAAAGGAAAGGAAGCGGGGTTTTTAATAGATGGGCTCTTAGAAACGGTTTTTTGTATTAATTGAATTATAAAACTAACTTTCAAAATAAAATGTTATGTTAAAATATTGTGTATCTGAATCTGTTAGCACTGAGATTTTATTCTTAAGATTTATTGTTGTCATTTAAATATATGCATATTACTGTAAGAGAGCAGAGCCATAGGAATTCCAAACAAATTATATTTCTGAGTAAAGGGTTCTTTGCTCTAGTTTATATATCTCTGGCTTTTAATGTAAATATACTGCAATAAAAATCATAAGAAAACTTGGCATTCAAACTTTCCTTAAGTAGTTGAAAAATTCTTAACTTGAAATTGTCATTTATCTGCCATTTCTGAAAGGCTATTATATCCATAATGTAAACCACAATGTTAAAAATAAAGGCATTAAACATTTATAACAGAATATGCAATCTCCCTTTACATTAATCATAGCATTCATGTATGTGTTTTATGCCATAATTCTTTTCAGCTTTGCTTATATTTATTTTATCTTAATTGTTTCTATTATTTGTTACAATTACTCCACTGTACTTGCTGTTCTTTTTAATATTTCTTCAGTATGTTGTTGCATGGTTGCTTTAAGGCAGGTTATTCCTTCTAAAAGAACTTTTGAATGATTTCTTTTAAAGGAAAATCCTAAAATATGCAATTCTGGTTAGGTTGTACATTTACAGTCCGCAGTTTTCAGTTAAGATGATCATTTAAAAAAAATACAAATAGTAGGCAGCAAGCAGATTTTTTTTTAATGTTTTACCAGTATAAGTGACTTCAGATTTCATGTTCACTCAAGGCACTGGCCACACCAGGGAGGATGCCAGTGGAAGAAGTGTTTTTGAAATATATATGCTTTTATATATGGGATAAGGAGCACCACACTCCTTCCATTGGGCAACTGCCCAATAGCCCAGTTTGATTTCAGCAGTGCCTGACAGGGCTGAATTCAGTGCCATGAAGGTATTCTTAAAATACTGAGAGTCACAGTTGCTGTACAGAATAGAGAACGCTGTTTGCTCTCTAAAATTTGTTTGACCTTTCTGGAGGCTCTCAACCAACCAAGTCCTCCAAACCTTTTCCTCCTCATCTCTGTAGTCAGCTTTTATTAACTCCTCCACCCCAGCCTTCATGCCCAACATTATCCTTCCCACCAAACTCAGAGGCAAATTATTCAGTTATTTTAAGGGACAAACCTATGTGCTCTGCCTTGGCTTACTAATAATTGCCACATGTTTAATGAGAAGCCTCTTCTTTCCTTGTTCTTTACGTACCTGAAAAAAAAATAAATTCTATTGCTCTGGTTTTCTTTGCAAATTTGTACCTCTCTTAGTATCTAGCAACATCCACTTTTTCAATAACCCAATGCTTGACATTTTTTAGCCTTTAAAGCATCTTTTTTTTTGCTGATAAAACTTTTTTTACCCTTATCTCTAATCTGTGTTTGAATTAGGTTAAGAACATTTCTCTAGAAGCCTTTTCCAGTGGACTAGTGAATTGATATAGTCCCTGTTCCATGTGACATAAAGAAATTTCATCTGGTACCCACATTGAAGTCTTTGAACTCTTCAGTTCTGCTTTCAGAAATCCACATCTTCACAAAATTGGGCTTATTAGGAGTTTCCACACATGATGAAACAAAACATAAAATGATGAAAATTTTTCGTGTAGACAGCCACATAAATTGCTACTTGTTTGTCATATTTCTTACCCTTAGTCTTTTAATTTTCTGATTTTTTTTCCTGACATGCCATAAATTAAAAGTGTCCAATCAAGCACTAATGAGACTTTTCTCTGCAATTTTTTACAGCTCAAATCTTATTTATAGTTCCTTTTAATGAGTAACCTTCTTCTAAAATGGTCTAAAGATGGCCTTTAATTAGTTTCTGTCATTAAAAAAACCCTCATTATGTTCAAGTTCTTTACAATTTTGGGTTTTTTCCGCATTAAGTAAAATATAACACTTTCATGCCATGTTTAAATCTCTGACTCTTTTGCTTTATATTCAAAGCTTTTTTCCTTTTTTTTAATTATCGTGAGTATGAAATCTTCAGTCTGCCCATTGCTTCTGCACCAAACCACTGTCCCAAGCAGTGCCATTTTTAGCTCACACTCACATCTGAGGGTTTCCTGTACAGTTCAAATTGCTGTTTGAAACTCTTTCCAGAACTACAAATATATACTGAAACTACCACCAGTGCATTTTTTCCCAGTAATTTTATTGCCAGTAAAACTGGATCATTACAATATTTAGGAAAAGTGGTCTGGAAAAGGATAGATGAGTCCCCTCATATAATGAGCACATTGTGGTTCTCTAAAAAAATCGTAGGGGATTACTAATATTATTTTCTTAAAGCAGCCTTCTTTCAAACCAAGACATTGGACCTGTGGCTTTAGAGATCTCAAAACTGAGTCCCAAGTAGAAAGCGAATACATAAATGCCTTACTAATCTTTATAGATGAGGAAAATATTGCAGATATATTTTGTAGTGCTTATCCAACAATCAATGATGAATTTTACCAAGTTTAACAATTTTACCTGTATTTGAGGAAAAAAAAGCAAAGGCAGAAGAAAAAAGTATTATTTTGTTTTGCTTTATTTTCCTCAATAAATTGTTCATATGCTTCAAAAATTTTCTATAGGATGGCAAGGTGATCAAGAAGATAGAAGAGTCCAAATCCTAATCCAAGTCATTTGAGTTTAGTCTCCTTCCTTAACCAAACTGGACTTCAGACAGTGAAACTTGAACTAGGGGTTTTGGGACTTGGCCAAACACCAAGAAATTCAGCAGTTTCATAATTCCAAAGCAATCCTTATGATTGCCTATGAAGCCCAACCTTCTATATGGTAAAGATAATTCTCATTTTCTGCCGTAGCCACAAACTTTGAGTGTGACTCACCAAGTATGGTCTTTCCTGACTTCTGGTAAGGTTATTTTTTTCATCTGTGTGCCATAGTGGTAAAATGCTGACTGCACTTTATGCTTGGTCCTCCTTTTCATTTGCCGCTGCCTGTACGTGTGGGGCTATATTTTAATAAATGAACAGGGTTCTTACTGAGAACCCTTATTACCAGCTCACATGCTGTGTTGCACATAGCAGGTACACCTTGCCTGGAGACTCTTCATTCCAGATGGAGACCTGGGACTTCAAAGCGGGTTGTCATTCAGCAGTCATCCGGCAAAACGAGCAGAGCAATGAGATCTCTGGTCTTGCTGCAGGCACAAATGCTGCTGTGCAACTCTTTCCTGTGCAGATGCAACTTCTTCCCAAGGACAGTAGGCTGCAGTAAGGATGCTGAAGGTTGCCAGGAGTCCCATCCAGCACGGCAAATCACTGCGACTAAGACACCAGATATGTAGCTCTAGCACTTCTGCCACTCGCTGCAACTGGCTTCTGAAAATCCATAAAGAAGATAACTACCTCTGGCTATTTGATAGAGCAGCGCTCCCCATGGTGAGAAGTGCTGTGGCTAGCTCTGCAAGATATTTTCCATTTCCTGAAACTATTGCTTCTGTTTTGCTCTCTGTGAATTTCAGCCAGATGACCTTTATGAATGTGCTAATTTCAGCCAGGTGTTCAGGCCTCTATATTATCATCACTGGGAGTGAAAAAGATGCATGGCTGAGAGTACCTGCATGCTGCTGACCTTCTAGAGGTTTATGGCTTTTCTCTCCAGAGTATTCAAATAATAGTTGAACAAGATAAGCAACAGTAAAAGGTAGATTGGATTCATTCTGGTGAGAGAATCATCTGTTTGAGTACATGTGTTCTCTGTAGCTGAAGAGTAAGGTGGGAAATCCAGAAATCCCTCTGTTCTTGCTCCAGGTACAGAATTTTTACAACCACAGAGAAGATCACAGACTCCAGTGAGCTTCTCTATGAAAGATGTGGACAATTCCTCTAAGCCCATAAAACTCTTCAAATTTGACAGTACTTTCGATTTGATTATATGATTTACAGGGCGGAAAAATGGTGGTAATATAATTTGGAATGGTAAAATGACCAAGCAGAATCAAGGATCATCTGTTGAGAAAGACAAATTAATCAGCAAAAAAGGAAGAAAATAGAAAGTCTTATGCAGTTCTTAAAAGACACAGATTTTGAGAGACTAAACTGAAAAGGAAATGAGAGCTGGATTTATCAGCGTTAAAAGAAAATGAAGAAATGCCTAAGGATCAGTAGTTTGGGAGTAACTTTGTTGATCTTGTTAAAAACCATGTGTGTTGCAATGGAAAGCAGAAACTTTGAAATGCAAATGAAGACTGAATGACTTATCTGTGAGTTCCAGTCATTGGCCAAGACCCTGTTGTGCTGGATCAAGAAACAAATAAATGATTCCTTCCCTGATAAATTTCTCACCTAAAAAGGTGTTGAGAGAGGAAAAGGGAAAGTAGGGAAGAGAGGAGATTGATATGCACAGACAGTACTAAAGTGAAAGAAGAAACTATTAAAAAGCATTCTCAACAGTGCCAGAACACCAGCAGTCAACTTGCTGGAGTAGCAAAATTCAATTTTGCCTACTCTGCTGAGAAAACTTGAGCTGGGAATGTGCAAGTACATGTCTGAAAATCTAGGATGTGGGTGATGAAAGCTGACCAAGAGAGAACAGAACTGGCTGCTTGGAATATGGCAGCAAGCCATTAGACAGCCCAAGAGGAGCAAGGGGTAGCTCATTTGATGTGGTGCTGAAGGAGGAGCCAGTGGAAGAGCAGACAGGGCCATAGGAACAGGAATATAAGCGCTGCAGAAACCTCTTGGAATGACAGGAGTAGGGCAGCATTGCTTTAGCCAAAGGACAGGAAACTAATATTGCAATAAAAAGGTTCATGGTGGATTAATAAAGGCCCCAGAATACAACTCAGAATTGTCAGCTTTCAGATGTTACAAAGAAGAGTTTATATATAGTTTGGATTTGTAGAACTAAAATAGATAGTGTGGATAATACTTAGAGTGCAAATGAGAATGACAGTCAGGAGGATGATGTGTGAGGCTCTGTACAGGCATAAGGTAAACTCTGACCTGAAAAGTTTGCAATCTCAAACACAAGGAAGGTGTTTAAGACAAGCAGTGGCCAGTTAAAGTGCAGGGATGAAATGTGCTTGTAATGCTTAGTGGAGCTGTAGCAACAACCACAAGTCACAATTTACATAACACGTTATTGCACAGCAGGTTCCTTTTATGCATTACAGCACAGATGTATTTTAAAGGGGCATTTGAAGTTAAGATGAGTTGAAACACTGGCATGTCCAGACATGTGGAAAGCAGCTAAGTCTCTGTTTCTGTGCTAGTACCTATTTCTGGAGCCAGGAAAGGAGTGAAAGGAACTGAATCTTCTTGTTATGCCTCTTATTTTGGGTTGTACAGTATTTCTTGACTACCTAGCTACTAAATAGTCAGCTACATATTTACTCACACTATCACAGGCAGACTAATGTCAATATTTTCCTTTTAAACTGTTATCAGTATATTGCATACTCCTAAATGTGAGAATGTTTTTTCACATTACACAAAATGGGAGTGTGACCAATAAACTCCAACTGAAACAGTGATAGCAACATACACGTTGCTATGAGTTTTGGAGAGTGGTCTGAACAAGAAGAGAGAACACTGAAATAATGGAACCTGGGTAAATAAATATCCCTTGGAGATCAGAGAAATACTAAAACTCTTTGTCACAAGTTGAAATCCAGTGTGAATTTCTTTTCTTTTTAGAAAGCTGAATGACAGAAAACCTGAACACACTGTCAGACAAAAGTTGCCTCTGTTTTCAGGCATCCTCAGTCTCTTGGACCATGCTGGAGAGAAACCTCACCCCTCCACAAATCTGTCCTGTGCATTGGATTCTGCAAGTTCTGTTGGAGACCTACTTACTCTACCATAGCACTGCCCTCCAATTTACAGATTTTCCCCAGTAGGGCAGCAACACTTTTTGCTCCAAATTAAATTATCACCTCCTTATCTGCCTGGTGTGGACATGGTGAACAGTTTGCCCTGTATACAGGAAAGCAGCTGGCACACTGTTCTTATCTTCTCTTTCTAGACTAAACAGTACCAGTTCTCTTGACCTTTCCTCATGCAGTGTGTTTTCCATATTACTTATTCTTCTTCTTCTCCTCTGAACTCTCTCCAGTTTGTTTCCATATATTTATCTATAATTTTATAGTGTGCCCAAAACAGGACAAAGTACTCAAACTGAGTCTCCCCAGTGTCAGCAGAGTAAAACAGAACATAAAGCAGTCTTATTAGGATGTTCTGCAGTGAGATTCATCTTTTCTCAGCCATGTAATGCAGCTAACTATTACTTAGCTTAGGAGCTGTGTAATCTTCAGGTTTCTTTATTGTCCTGCATAGCACACAAACATCTCCCATGCTGTATTCATGTAGTTGATATCTGTGGCAAACCACTTGTTATTTTTTCTGAATTTGTGCCACTCGTATCAGATTGTCTCTCCAGGTTCTAACACAGTTCTCTGAAGTGCTGGCACTTCCCATCTGCTGGTGTGCCTCAAAGATCCACTGCTTCATATTTCAAGCCATTCATGAAAAAAATTATTAGAACTAGACTAACAAGTGACATCTGTCCACATATATGTTATGGTGAACTCATCTACATTGCATTTTTCCAGTTTCTTTTTCAGAAAAGTGTGTAAGACTGTGTGGGAATCTTTCTTAAAATTAAGATTTAACAAGTCTATTCTTCATCCTTATCCCCTTGACTAATTATTTGCTCAAAGAAAAACGTGATGGATTTTTTTCTGATAAATCAATTCAACACTTTTTTATCACTGTAAAAATGTTCAAAGTATCCACAAAGTGATTATATGCTGCAGCATTGTAGGATTTATTTGGTAACAGCATTATTTTTCTAGGCATTTATAATTTATTAGGATCCCATTTTTACTAATGGGAATTATAATATCTATTGTTTCACCCTGGTGTCTTCCATGTTATTCCATATTTTGTTTAAACTACTTATTGCTGATTCAGTAATTGTTTTTGTAGCGGTTAAATATTCCAAGGTGCATGTGCCTGTCTGTTCTTGTTAATAAAGTGTTTGTGTTCAGTTACTATCTAGTTTCATAGACCTTACTGGAGGAAAGGTGTCCACATCGCACACTGAGATCTGAAACCTCCAAGAAACTGAAGGAATACAGTGACATGAGAAATAATATGTATTTTCCTTACTAATGGTCCCCTAGAAGACTACTGAAGATATTTACTCAGCCACTACATGGAAACTTGCAGCTGCAAGTGAAGTGAGGATTCCTGTTTCAAGGGTTCAGCAGTCATTTTAGTTAGGTTAGGATTACTGTTAACAAATACGTAGGTGAATTTTTAGGGATGAATGATAACCAGTGGTCACTAATTTGACAAGAAGAAAATCTTTCTATGTTTGTTTACATTCTTTGGATTTTCTTTGATCACTGTTTAACATAAAACATCTTCTAAAGCTGTGATTGCAGTTTATCTTGCTTGTTCATTTAAGGATTAGCAATATTTCCTCTCTTTATTGGCTATCCCACCTCTATCATTGTAATATATTGTCATTTATCCTAAGTAGATCAAGAAGAGCCAAGTCTTTAATAAATGCTATGCATTCACACTACTCCCTCTTGGAGTAACAGAAAGCATTACTTTGGGTTGAATGTTCCTGCTCACTTGTCTTAAAGGTTATTTAATTAAAACAAGAGCAAAAGAAGAATGTCCCTGCTCTAGCCAAATGCCATCCTAAAAATAGAACTAAAATCCTCACTTTGATGTGACAATGCTTAGATCCAGTTCACAAGTTAGTGAAAACTTTTGTGTTGAGCACAGAGGGAACCTGACTATCTCAGTGAAAAGTTATTTGTTGCATCATTCCTCAGTACCTTCTGCTGGCTAAGAAACATAGAGAGCCTTTATTGGTACAAGGGCTGACTGAGCATAGCTGACCTATAAAATAATGTGCACAAAAGTGAGTAATACTTTGCCACCATGCAAAAAGCCAAGGGTTTTTATAGTGTTGTCAATAGTGATGGTAAACAGAAAAAACAGGTTTATACAGGACAAAAGAAAAAACGGGGACTTGAGCAAGTAACCAAAATTATTTCTCTCAGCCTCCTTATTCATATGTTTCTTTATACTGAAAGTAATACTGCAGAGACAATCAGAACTGTATCAGAGTGAAAGATATTAGAGTGGAATAAGAATCAACCACAAGACGGCATCAGTAAAAACTGCGTGCTCTAAAACACAGAAGTGCTGCAAGGGAATGACATGTGTGAGAGTTCATTTGCATTTATATTTTCAGTTCAAGCATATGGTGGGGTAAGGGCAGTATTGCTGTGGAGGACATAAAAACTAAGTTTACTGTAACCCCAAGGTGTAGCTTAGTATCTGAGAATGTGTATATAGTGTGTATCAAAATAAACTACCAGTGTTAACCTTCTGCATCTATTCAAAATGAAAATTTCAGGGAAATTTGCCAGGTATAAAAAAATAAACATTGCTGGTTAATGTCCATGGACCAGAATGAGCTCAGCATGAACAGATTTTATTTATATAAGTGCAGAAGCAGGTTCCATTTGCTATTAGATCTTCTAAGGTAAACTTTCTTATATAAACTATGGAATCTCCCACTAAAATAGTACAGTGAAATAAAGCCAAAATTTGGGATTAAAACACAAAGGCTGCATTTATTCTCTGAAATGCACACAAAACCTCATACTTTTGCTGTTCTCTTCATCCAAAGATCACAAAGGCAACTATCAGTTATAATAATGTCTATGCTTTCATTATAAATCATGGCACAATAGGAATGGACCTGCAGGGCAAAACAGTTATTGCCAGAAACTCAATATCCCCTATGCTAAATATTTTGAAGGTTTCAGCTTGGACTAGTTTTGTTCCATCCCTGTTGATTGAACAGCATCAGATGTGGAGCTGGAGTGCATTCTCCAGCTGAGCACAAGGAAGGACCCAAGAAGCTTGTGGAGAGATGTGCTCCAAGATGAACCAAAGTGTGCTAATCAGAGCAGATGAAGAAGTCCACTTCAGAAGCCTCATCCAAAATAAAGCAGCAGTAGAGACACACCCAGGGAATTAAGCCTATTCAGCAGCCCCAGCATATGAGGCAGATTTAATTAACCCTGTTCGACAGGTGGCAGATGAAGGTACAGCAGATTTACATGAAAAGGAAGTGGCAGAACCATGACAATGCTGAAGAATTTGCTGTCCAGAGACATTGGGCACTGTGGGGCACTATGTCTGCTGTAAAAGGACAGGCCACAGTGCTGGAGTAGTGAATTAATGCAGGTAATTCTTATCAAAAACACAAAATACAAACAGAAATTAGAGGATCTGGTTTGGTTAAATGACCTGTGATTAATCTCATTCAACCATAAGTCAGTGATAAGAAGGATAACAATTAGATTGGCTGTGATGACTAGCAACTTAGAAATGGACCATGAGACACAGATTTATGTGAAAAACATGAGGGCAAAAGAAAATGCAGTCCCTGACTTGGCACTGTCAGATGTAACACATCTCCTTGGTCACTGCATGAAGAAAATGCCACCTCATTGGCATACCTTCTGT
Organism: Cisticola juncidis; assembly: GCA_013400215.1. NCBI lineage: Eukaryota > Metazoa > Chordata > Aves > Passeriformes > Cisticolidae > Cisticola > Cisticola juncidis. Next base: position 254,404 of record VXBR01008118.1, read on the forward strand.
CTCCATCATGGCTTCCCTCAGAAATAGCTATATTCAACAGCAGAGCATCTCAGGGAATTCACAGAAGTTGATTACTAGGACTCCACTGCTATCAGTTAAGTGATTTCACTGCCACATAAACCTGAATGTTATTTCAACCAGCAGTACGAGCTAACAATGTCTTATTTTGTATGCTGCATTCTGAGGTTATCATATAAAGCAGAACTTGCCATTGCTATTTTTGTATGTTTTCCTGCTATTTAACATCTGATAAAACAGCTATCCAGACTGGCTATGATATCAGCTAGATATTTAATTATTATGTGGCTTTACTGGAAAATTATGCCAGAAAATATAGATACCCCAGATGTGCTAGTGTTGGTTTTGGGCCTAGCCCACATATTTCACCAGTGAAGAAGTTTCATAACTATATTAAATATATCATTCTGGAGGACTCTAAACCAACGAGTTACCACAAAATCATTGGGCACAGAGAATGACCCATTCATTTGTAAACTCGTGAGAAGGAAAGCAATCTAAGTTAAAAAAAGGCCTCATATACTGCTCTCATTTGCAGCAGAAGGCAGCAGTAAGGACTTGTCTTGAGATAGGGTCTCAACCATAATGTCTTCAAACCAGTCATTCAGTAGCTGTAAAAATATCTGTAAATGAAGAACCATGCCTTTATCTCTTCTTCAAGAACCCAAATGTACAGCAGCTAGAGGATGCCTTTAAGGTTTTCATAAAAGAACTTTTTCTCATCTCTCCAAAGTGATTTTATAATAAAGAAGTCTTGAATACTGCTTTTTTTTTTTTTTTTTTT
>VXBR01008118.1:262334-303498 GCA_013400215.1 Cisticola juncidis
AGAGACTCCTCTCTGCCTTGCTGAATTGAAGATTAGGGGGTTTTTTAAATGGTGATTGTTTGATTTAAAACCCAAGGGTTTAGTCCATGGAGGGTATCGTGTAAAGGGTGGAAATTGGGGGAGGAGAAGAAATGTTCTGAGAAGTTTTTATATCTGTTTTTGTGTGTGTTTAGAATCTTTCTTTTCTATTTCTGTTCTTTTGTAATGTAATAAAGTTTTGTTCTCTGTTTTCAAGGTTTGGGCCTGCTCTGCTCTGTTCCTAATCACATCCCACAGTAGTTGTTAGGGAAAAAAACATATATTCATGGGTGCATTAACATCTGGCTAGTGCTAACCCAAGACAGATGTCATAACAATTAGCCATAGCAAGAGTGGAAAAGATGATTGAGACTGGATGTTATCATTCAGCATCTGTGATGCTGCTAAAGGATGCACATTCACTGCCACAGCTCCTTGGTACAATCACACATTTCTAAAATGGATGTTCATGTATATATCCGAAAAAATAGCTAAGCTTATTTATTTTTTATTTTCAATATGAAGTCAGAACACTAGTGTCCAAAATCACTTAGAAAATAGTTGATTTTGTTGTCATAAGAAATTACAGGAATTACAGAAATCTCATCAGATAGATCAGTTTTATAATGAAAGAAATAAGGTTCAGATAACCCAAGGAAACCTTAGTCAAAAACAAACTTTCAAGTGTCATCTGTTACTCATATTAACAAAAGATGATCAAAAATATTTTATTTTATACACAAATGCAGGTTTATAATAAAATGGCAAACTCAAGAGACAAGAAACTAGAACAAGAAGGAAGAAACTAGAACTTTTTTTTCCTAACTGCTGTCAATATTTGGACAGTGAAGTATCTTTCTGGTTACAGCTCAGCAGGAGTTAGATTACTTTCAGCAAATATTGATAAAAAACAGAATCAGCAGGGCCTGGAAAATAATCTGCTCCAACAATCCTTTCACAATCAATTTGTTTCAATAAAAACACCAAGATTTGTTTAAACTTGAATGCAAATACAAAATTTGTTCAGGTTTAACAGCAAGTACCAAGTTTTATTTTTATCATCAGTGCTGAGGTCATCAAAATTGCACAAGACAGCACAACAAATACGTCAAAATCAATGACATTTAAAGCCAAAAAATCACTTCAGTTCTACAGGAATTTGTTTTTTTTTTCCCATCTGCCTTTTTTTTTTTTAACTGTAATGGTAAAAACTTTCAGTTTCATCTTCATTGTATAAAGGGCTATTGAGATTAAATTGAACAATTATGTTATGTTCATCTAATGGCTTTAGTCTTTTAAAGCCTGTTCAAAACTCCCAAATGTCTTTGATCTGCTCGTGATAATCTTTGGTTGGTCATTGTGATTGGGAAAAATGCCCAAAGGCTGCCCAAAGGAGCAAAGCAAGTGCTATTTTCACCTTCAAGGAGGAGCCAGGGAACTAAAGGCAGGCCAGCCTGCCTCAATCCCTAGGAACAAGATGGAACAGCTGATCCTGGAGACCATTGCTGGGCATGCGAAGGACAATAAGGAGATCAGGAATAGCCAACATGTATTAACAAATGACAAGTCATGCTCAAACAACCTGATAGCCTTCTGTGATGAGATGACTGCCACAGTAGACCAGCGGAGAGCAGTGACTATTTTCTGTCTTGACATCAGAAAGGTTTATGCCACTGTCTCCCATAGGACCCCCCTACAGAATCTGATGAAGTATGGGCTAGCTGAGCAGACAGTGAGGTGAAAACTTCCTAAACTGCCAGACCCAGAGGGTGGTGATCAGTGGTGTGAAGTCCAGCTGGAGGTTGGTAGCTAGTGGGGTAGCCCAAGGGCCATGATTTTTCTGATCCTATTTGACATCTTCATGAATTGTCTGGATGATGCAGCAGAGTGTACCCCCAGCAATTCTTGAGATTACAGAAAACAGGGGGAAATGGCTGATGAATAAGAGGGTCATACTGTCATCAAGAGGGACCTCAAAAGGCTGGAAAAAGGTTGACAGGAACCTCTGAATTATTAAGGGTCTAGAGCATCTCTCCCATAAGGAAGGGCTGAAGGAGCTAGGAATTTTCAGCTTGGAGAATGCCCACAGGGTTCTTAACAATTTATACATAAATACCCGAAAGGAAGGTACAGAGAGAATGGAGATGAGTCTTTTTGGTGGATCCCAGTGACAGGATCAGAGGCAAAAGGCCCAGACTGAAACACAGGACATTTCCCCTGAACATAAGAAAACATTTTTTTTTTCACTGTGAGGGTGACAAAGCACCAACACAAGTTGCCCAAGAGAGGTTTTGAAGTTGCTATTAAGATCTAAACCGGCAACACACATTAGTTCATCTATGGTAAATCACAAGGTACAACCCCAGGCCACATCGTCATGAAATTAAGAATCCAGTTTTAGGGTTCCTCATACTTGCCACACAGTCCAAAGCCCTGATTTGATATTAATCACAGTGTCAGATCAACTGTGTTAAAAAAAAAATTACCGTCAACTTCATGCTGGTTCATTTACCATGTGGTGCTTCTTCCTGTGGTAGCCCACAGACTTCTTGTCCTGCCTTAATCCAAAGGTTATTGTGACTTTTGGATTGACTTCAAACTGACTTCAAAATTGACTCCAAAATGACTTCAAACTTCAAAGGAAAGAAAGCACTTTTCCTTTTACTATGGACAATGGTTGCAAGTACTTTATACTTAAGGAATTGAACTTTTTAAGCATATAGGAATGGAAAATTTGATCAAAACATATTAGAGAAATACACCTGATACCAGAAAAAGGGCCAGATACTGATGAAAGGTCATCTGTTACTTGTTTTCCACTATCCATTTGGCAGATTTGGGGCCTTTCCTCAGGGTTAGAATAATCATATTTTGGAAACTCTGGAAAAGCAGAATAAAAATATTTACAAATAGCAAATATAGGTGGGAAATCTGGGTGACGTTAAATGCAACATAGCATTAAAGTGATGAATAAAACTAAACACAGACTATCCCTATATGCAGAAGTGAGAACATCAGCTATGTTTAGTTCTGCTGTCAGGACCTCAAATACTGTAGCAGAAGAATCCTTGCACAATCATAAGTACAATCATAAGAAAGGTGTTTTCAAGAGTGTTTGCTGCAGTACATTTCAAATGGATTTTGGAACGACTCCTAGGAAATCTTTGTGAAGGTAGCACCTGCAATTCTTGTTATAATATATAACAGATAATAAATAAGGTACTTAAAAATAATGTCTTAGTTACCTTAAATCAGGCTCAAAAACAGAATATATTTTAGCTCATTCTGTCTGTGCTCTGTTTTCTCATCTCTAAATGGAAATAAATCCAGTTTGTTTCACAGCAGTCTGGCAAAGATAAGCAGTAATTAGTTTTTTAAGTTCTATCACCACAAACACCACAGCAAAGTCTGTGAGGAAATTTATAATTCTAATTTTAGAAGAGAATGTAGTAAATAAGGCATCTAGCCATCCAGCCACACATTGAACAAGGAGAATGCAGATGAACATTTTTTAGCATGTTACATGAGTCCAGCACATCAAGTACACTGAGTAAGGCAAGGATTCTCTTAAAACAGTATGTGAATATATAATCAAAGACCAAATTATCATGTATAAGTAAGAACAAGTAATTCAATCTTATATCCTGGCGTTAGTAAATCACTTGGCAGTCTTACTCATCTCCCTGTTTTAACATAGGTTTTGTTTTTAACCACTGATGCCACCACTCTTCTCCTCCAGAAAGTTCTTATTCCAAGAGACTCCACCACAGTTCAAGAGCTCACAACAAAAGGTAGACTGACTGGTTGAGCCTTACCTTGTACACTGCCAGAGCTCAAAAAGGTTTTAACAAAATTATCATAGGTATTTCTTGGAGTAGTAGAAAGGACTAGGACAAGATGTTTTAACCCCATGTTTTATCCCTGTCATACCCTCTGTAGGTAACTTGGAAAACATTGGGGGGATGGTATGAAAGGTTTCAGACCTTCAAATGAAGGAATCAGACAGGTGAAAGAGAAGGTTGGGACTGGCTTGGAGAGCATTAATTCATCCACCACTCAGTCAATAATGGAAACCTCCTGATACTCCTCCCCACATATTTTGGTAGAGAATGGCATCTGCTTTATTGGGTCAGGTTTCACTCAGTATATATTGGGAGGATTTAATTTCTACCTGTAACTAGAGGAAAAGTCAAGGGATAATAATTTGCAGTCATTTATCACACATGACCAACAGAAGTTGCAGCAGGCTCCAAACTCCTTGCCCTATGTCCCACCTTCCCCTCCTTGTGCCACTCTGACTCCCCACAGATGGGAATCTCCCTGGTACACCACAACACGTCTTACTATTGCCATGTTGAATAAGAAGCAGCCTTTGGCCTCAATTTATAACAAGAACTCTGCTGTGAAGGATACTTACTAGGCTTCTTCCTATGTGATGGTTTTCCACATTGAAATAAGATAATGTAGCATGAATTCACACAATCACAAAACCACAGAGTCATGGAATCACAACATCGCAAAATCGTTGGGGTTGGAAAGGAATTTTGGTGATCATATAGTTCAACTCACTGCTAAAGCAGGCTTACCTAGAGCAGATTTTGCAAGATCATGTCCTGGTGGGTTTTGAGTATCTCCAGAAGGAGACTCCACAATCTTTCTGGACCAGTGTTCTGTTACCCTTGCATTCTGTTGGAAGCTGCCTTGTAACTTGCAAATCCAAGCCAGGTCAAGAGCAACCACATGGAATAGGCTTGGAATGATAAGCAAAGTAAAGAAAACTGGATTTTTCTTTAGAATAATAGGACTGTTGGACTATTAGGTACTTGAAAACATTTGCCATTCTTTAAAAAATGTTCATCTGAGCACACAGTTCTACCTTATTCCGCATCTAAACCTATTGTGCTGTTCTATAACTGCTGTCCCTGCTAAACACCATGATTACAATATGTGTCTCTGCAGGAAGTTTTATTTCAGTGTGAGATTTTCTAGATCATAAATTTTATAAATTAACATACAACTTTTAAAAAATCAGAGCGGCCACATATGTTCTTTTCCAAGGATTTGATCCAGCAAAGACCTTTAAACACTTTACTAGTCTCATCATCCAGACTCCAACCTAAGAACATTTACCAGCGTTGTGTGAAACGCTGTCTCTGACAGACATGAAAATAAAATGAAAAATAGAAATATACCATTGATAGTAATACAAAGACAAAAAGTCCATTGCAGGGAGGGATTAGCCTGTCTCATTCTAAAGACTTACACCCCTATACCTGAGGAGTCCTTGTTGCTCTCTACCTTTGTGTCAAGTAATGGTATTTTTTAAAAAATCACTGCAGATGCCTTACTATCTCCCTCATCCCTCTCACTATAGCCATCAAGCACCCTGTCCTTCTACAAGGTTCTATGTGAGTAGACCAGACAGCGTAACTTTACATATTAGGGCAAACAACTGATCGTTTTAAAAGAACTTTGAAGCAAATATGAATATTTTCCTATACTTCAATTGTTTAATGGGCTGTTTGGTCAAGATGAAAAACAGTAAAAGCCAGACTAATAATGGTAAAATATTTAAAAGAGAGAGGTAAAAGAAGGGAAAATCCAAAGTGAAAATTTTCACGGCCTCTACAGCTTTAGATATTGATACTCATCCTCTTGAGTATTATGTCTAGAAATGTATTACATCCTCTAGAAAATACCCTGTTTCATTTCCATACCAGTACAGGTGAAATACAGAGATAGAAGTGAAAAAGAAAACCTTGTAAAAGACTTTTTTCAACATTAAAGTGTACAACAAACTTGAGGTACAGAAACAGAGCAATTAGTTGCAAATGCTGCCCCAAAAATCTTCAGCACCAGCCAGTCCCCTGAGAAGCATGGTGTGATCAGATTTCCTGTCCTGTACTTGCCAGAAGTTTTATTGTTTCTTTGATCTGTTCCAGTCTGCAGGGAACAGTGTGATTAAGATATTACCTTTAGTGAGCAGCTCCCAAGTTACATGGCTCACCCTGGAAAAGCATTCTGAAACACAGGAAGAAGCAGTAGACTATTGTGAAATGTGTTATTGTTCCTTCTTTTTTTCATAACTTAAGCATTGTAAATAGTCAGTTGGCTGAATGGACTAAGTGTCTGCCAAAGGAGACACATGTCATTTATTATACGACATGGGGAATACCATCTTTTGCCACTGAACACACTGAAAATATTGTGTATTATATAAATATCTACAAGACAATTAAGAATGTTAAATTTATCTATTCTTTCACCAACTCCAGCTCATACCATGGCCATGTTCTGTGACTTGGGGAGCCAAAATTAGTTTCTACTGATCACCATGAGAGAAACAAGAGGATAGTATTTTTAACAAGTCTAGGTCATCAAGGTTATAGTACACCCATGCTACACTCCAGAACACACACTAAATGCTCTCTATACCATCACTTGGTCCCCTAATAACAGAAGTAGGATTTGAAAACAGAGAAAAAAAAGAGAAAGTAAACACCTATATCCAACATACACATAAATGACATTAAAACCCTAATGCATATGTATACATACTCAGTATAAATAGAAGCATTTTCATACTCATGCACTCTTATTATGCAAAGAATGATCAGATACAAATTCAGTCAAACTCACAACTTAGTAACTTTTTAACTTTTTCTTAAATATTATATTATATATATATACACATAGACATATATATAGACATATATATAACTAATTTACCTCATTAATATGTAATATTAAATGTTAAATTATATATATTTCCATATGGTCTTCCACAAACTCCCTAACAAATCAGGCTGCTAGTGTAACATCATCCTTTTCCATCTACTTTATCTCTTACCATTTAGAGTTCCATTTGTGGGCATTGCTGATAAAGAGTTGTATGAAGAATGCACAGTGAATTATCTGTGGTAATGATTGTTGCTTGACTTAAAATAAAAAGTAGCAGCCTTTTAAGGTCAACATCATTTTCATGTTTGGATTATTTCTACTATTTGGAAAGGTTTGACATGTTTTAAATTACTAAGTAATGTGAAAATACATTACCAGCACAAGACTGTTGTCTATGTAAATGTTTTATGATTAGAGTCACCCGTCATTGGTTAATAAGGTAACAAAGATTCAAAGATATTAATGTTGACTCATATATTTAAAATGAGAAATTTGAAAACAAGACAATGTGACAAAGTTGATAAGAATCTAATCTGGCTTACAGACAGACTGTTTGTGTCTTGAATGAAATGAACAGCTCTTTTATATTACTTATTGCAAAGAGATGTAACATTGTCTATGTGAAATATATTAAATGCGTAACACAATGAATCACCTAATGAACCTAAGATAAATAGTTATAATTCTTGGTTTTGCAGAGATGAAAAAAAAGATCCTGATAGGTTTTGTTTCCCCTGATTCTCCCATGTGTCCACAGCATCAAACAGAGTAGGTAACCCGTTAATCATGGAGTGTACATTAACATTCTCACTGTGGAGTTACTAGCATGATTGGAGAGTGAGCACCTCATGGGCTCAGCCTCATCCCCTGGTACTCCCCAGTCTGCTTTCATTCACGGGCAGCATAAGGGCCTCCATGGTGGACTGCTCAGTTTGGACTGATTTGTTGCCTAGTCTGGTGCAGGTAGTCTTCCTCACTGGCCTGGTCTGATCTTCACTGTGCAAGACCAAACAAATGCAGCTCTCACCATCCCACTGCCACTGCGGGAGAGTCCTACAGACCATGGAACAGGGAGATGGGGGATCAGTGATGTTGTTCAGGGGCTGCAATACGATGACCTCTTTTCGGCAGAGCCCATCAGAGATGCAGCACGATAGCCTGTCTTTGGCAGGGTCCTGGAAGATGCCTTCCTCTACTTGCCTGCATCAAGCAAGATGAATGCTGTACCAGCCTTTCTTCTGGGCAGTGCCTCAGAGGTCTGTCACTCTTTTGCAAGGGACTTGAGGGTGACAAAACATATACAGACACTGCAGTTGATTTCACAGAGCTGCCCAACAAGGAACTCCTGTGTGTCACTTCTGTGCAGGACAGTCTTTCAAGTTTATTGTAAGGTATCATTTCTATCAGTTGATCACAAATTTCATCAGACCCATGAAGGCTTTGACCCTAAGTATCACCTGAACACTCTGGCCAAACAAATTCATGTCTTGCCTTAAATACTAGACTGTATATCCCAATTAATATGCATTTGAAGGGTTGTAACTCAGCTTGTTCCAGAGAGGTCCTTGGGCAGGATTTAATTTAATTTTAGGAATTGGTCTCTTGCAGTTTTATTGTGTTTCATTATTTTTGGATAAATAACATCCTATGTTCCACATATATTGTACATACTAAAGAGGAATGAGAGCTGTTCAAGAAGAAGCTGGTTCATAGCATTGACTGTTTCAGAGTGGTAAGTTTACAAATGCAGATACTGATGTGTAGAATAATCAAGCAGTCTGATTTACTAGGATGTAAGCCACAGGATGTCATGACATCATCCAGACCCAAAGCAGATCCTGCTCTTTTACTACTGGGAGCCCATCTCTTGGTGTCCTCACTCCTGTAGAGCAGGTACAAAACTGATTTGCCGATACTTGCATGAACCTCAAGTAATTAATCCAGCATTTCCTTACAGCCACAAAAGCTACTTTTTGTGTGTGTTGGTATTTTCAAGACATTATCACACAAATCCAACAGTTAGAACTGTATCTTTGGGGGCCTCTTCTAGCAAGATCCATTGCTCATCCATGCCTAGACACACACTGCTATTCTAAGAACAACAGGAATGTGTGGAGCATGTTCATGGTGAAGTAGAAAGGAGGTGGCTGTAAAGTTCTGTTTCCAGTCTAGAAGATATATCTAAACAAGACACGTGGAGGGCCACAAAAGTTTGGTGTAAAAAAAGACAATTGTTGTGAAAGTGTGTATGAGCCTGTAAAAAATTTTGCATTTTCCTGAGATGTTATAGTAAACCCTGTACAATACTCCTGTTGACCTGTTCCTAGGAAGATAAATCATATAAGAGTGAGATATCTGGGTGTGCTAAGTGGGACTATGTGTCACTCTGCAGGTCGGGTCAGAGCTGCCTAAGCAGTGAAACAATTTTCATTAAAGTTTAGGCAGTCAGTCTAAACCTAAGATAGTCATCCCCACACCCTCACCTCACGTATGACTATCACACCTGCACAAGACTGCTGGAGAAAATACCTCCTGCAGCCACTGAAGATGAAGTTTGAAGATGAAAACAAAATAATCCCAACAAAATCCCAAAGCCTCATGTTCACAGTTTGATGCTGTTATACCTCACATGGGAGTGATGTTTCTGGGCTGCTAAAAAAAAACCCCAAGGAATGAAGTTTATGATGTGCAAAATTATGTACATGGACAACATTCCCTTCCTCCAGCTCCTCAAAATAACCTCTGTGCTCCCCATGTAAACCAAACCGATCTTCTTCTCTGAGGCCACAGCCCAGTGAAGTCTTATCCCTCCTACCCTTCATCCCCCTGCTTTAATTTAAGCAATAAATTATATGCAACACGTGATATTTGGAAGCCACTGTAGGCTTAAATCCTGCTGTAGGCATTTTCTACTGTACTTCCTAACACAATATTTGGGGATGACTCTGCTTCCAGAAAGTGAAGTCAGTGTGCTGGACGTGGTTTAATTGGTGCCAGCTTTGTCCTATTAGCAAGTGTCATCTTTCTTCACTAGATGCACAAATGGTGATGTTCTGCAGGTTATAGCACCCTTATGCACTAAAGCCTTTTGCTGACATATTGCTGCCTGATTAGACAGGAAATAGTGTATGGTACCAGGGGATAATTCACGCGAGCAAAGTTGCTTGCATGCATATGCAAAAAGAGGGCTCCAGATGAGAAATACATCTTTTTCTAATCCCTAAGCAATTCTCTGTGTGTATGCCTATATATACTTGCATGCTCACTACTTTTTATTACTTTTAAAATGTAAAAATAAGATTGGCTTGAATTTATTTTGAGGATTGGCACCAATCCAAGACAATTCTTGTTTTAACGGAAACAGCTCACCCACTGCTAATTTTAACACAAGTGATTTATTTTATTAACATGGATGCAATTGGGAAGACACTCTCCCTTCCTACCAGAAAGCCTTAGAAGCCTAGCACAAAGACTCAGAAACAGCTATGGCACAGAATTGTGATGATCTTTTTTTTCTGTGAAAAGGTGTTTTTGAGAGATGTCAAATTTTCATACCTGCCTTTGCTATCCGTGCAGGAGGGAGGGACCTAAAACTTCATACTTGCAGATATCTGCAAGAGGCAGACAGAGACACTGAGTTTAACTATCCTAAGTTCTTCATTCCCTTTAACTACAGTGAAAATACAGAGGGCCTGCCTCAATTATAGCAGACAATGAGAGTAAGCAATACATATTCAACCAGGAGCTGAAGAGGGAAAATGTGAGGCGAAATTGCTATGTATAGACAGCACAGCCACTGAAAGACCTTCAACCTGTTTATTTTTCCTTAATAAAGTATTTGCAATCTGTGAAAGAATGACTTGGTTACTCACCACCAAGCTTCAGCACATGACCATTTTCTACCATTCAAGGAATGTAATTTAAACTAGATTTGGAATCCTTTGCATGGCCAAGAGTGATGCCCACTGGAATGTTCAGCTCATGTGGAATTGTTTGGTTCAGTTTAAATAAATAAATAGCATTAAAATCTAATCATGGAAAATGTAGCTGTTAAAAATAGACTGAGGTAGCGCTAACTCAAAGCATCTAGAAAAGGTATGTGCAGGAGGGATGAGAGCAGATCCATCAAGGGCAAGAGCAACCAGACAACCAGCGCTGGCGAGATTTCAGGCACGTAAGCATCACCACCAAGTCTCCCCACCCAGCAGCAGGAGTTCCCAGCAGGAGTCAGACCTGTTTCCTTCTCTTTGCACTTCAGCCACCTGCTTTCCCTCCAATCAGATTCTCCACGGAGATACAAGACTCTCATCGAGCTACCTGTGGTGAGCCTGGCACCCGGCATGAAAACCACTGTGCACAATATTTCTCCACCTGTGAAGCAGCTGTTTAATAATGAAGCAATACTAGAAAGGGTTCTATTTTTTCAGTTTAGTTTGTAGTTTTTGATGCTGAGTTTTGTTTGTCTGTGCCACAGTAAAACTTCAGCAAGCAAAAGATGCCGTGAATCTATATAGCAAGGACAGTTTTTTCAAATTGTTTCACCTTGTGCTGTTTTCTACTTGCTTTCAGTCATCAGCCTTAAATATGAAACTGTTATCATTCTTGATTAAGACATACGAGTTAATCGGAGCATTCAATTAAAAAGAAAAAATAGGAAGACATTTTGCATATTGGGTTCCATGATTGGTTTGTGGTTGAAGTATTTGTGGATTTTTACAAATGGAAGGAATATTCCATCTGGTGCAACTTATTTTGGATTTTCCAAGATGCACCACGAGAAAAGACCAGAGGCCTGGACGTGGTGCATCACTGAGGCCTTTAAAGCAGGCTGGAACCCAACCAGGAGAGCTTTTTCCAGACAGCAACTACCGCAAAGACCTAGCAATGCTTTTCTTAATGATGGTGATGTTTTTGCACTACAATTTTCAGTCAGAATTCCACTGAATTCCACTTTCATTTTACCCTTGAGAAACTAAATGCCATGGAAAACACCAAACTTTCTGACCAACAGCACTCAAGCATAACAGGGCTTTTTGGTTGTTGAATTTCTCTCTCTATGCTTTGGACAGACAAATGATGATGTTGTCAGTAGGGATGGCAGGCAAGGTGCTGAGCTGCCTACTTCACCTGCACTGTACAGAGAACAGAACAACTCATGTATCTGCTCCTTAATCACTGTTTACAGTAAGATTTTGGTTTAAATTATTACTGATTGGAACCGGCTTTATAATGCTGGTATGCTCATGAAATCTCTGCAGGAACTGACCAGTATAACACCAGTAATCTTCTTTTCCCAAACTTTACAATTTATCTACATAGGGCAGACAAAGGAAGGGACTACAACCAGCATTTTTCAGAAAGGAAATCCAGCAGTAAAGGTCATTCAGTCTCAGACTGGAGATTTCCTGAGTCTTCTTTGATCACTGCTATTGGCTCAGATAAGTCCCAATTCTTATGTTAAATATCATAAGTGACATCAGGGCACTGCAACAAATTTTAAAAATTTCATTAAAAACTTTGGAAAATGAATATCAATTTAAAGTTCTTTTAGAAGTAAGTACATGAAGTAAAAAAAAAAAAATCTATGAGAAATATGTGTGTTTATTATGAATGTTGCCCAAAAAAAGCTACGTGACATTTCTGATTCATTCACTTGTAAATTTATTAAAAAGCCCAAGAACACACAGGTGCCAAAACAATAATTTCTGATACTCTGGTTCTAAAAAGCTGCAAAATGAATCCTCCTCCTTTGCCCAAAACATGTAACCATCAACAGATCAACTGCTCAGTTTGCATGTTTCTACAAATACTCTATTTACATTTGATAGGGAATGCCTGAAAAGCTCACAGTTTGAAGAGCTTGTCAGAATATGGCCCGGAACAATGGAAAATAAGGCAAGATGTGGCAGAGATCAGGTGGGATCCAAAAGCACAGCCAAAACATAAGAGAAGAAAGAGTGTGGATGAAAATGTGGGGCAGGTCTGCAGTGCACAGCAGCCTGGTGCTCTTCCCTGAGATTTCCTGTCCTTGAGCAAGCAGCAGCCTGGGCGGGTGTCTCCTGGTGACTCAGTGCAGCAGGGCGGGACAGCCCCAGAAGCGTGGCAGCCACTGCTGTGGGCTCAGACCTGCTTAGTAACATCACCTTCCCTGATGGACACGCTGAGCGAGCCACAGTGTCACCAGGATGAACCGGCCACTGTGTCACTAGGATGTGGAAATATTGCCCCAAGCCTAGGGCTGGCAGTGCCTCTGAACAGGTGTACCTTGCGGTGGAGTATGTGTGGAGTACACCTGACCACTGAGTAGAGGCACGAAAGAGAGCAATGTCAGAAAAATAATAAAAAAAGTGGGGCAAAGAAAAACTCAACAGGGAATGACAGTGTGAAAGCACAGGTCTATGTTTGGCTTTGAAAATGAGAAGTCCGAATCTGCAAAAAGAAAGAGGATGAGTTTCTTCCTCATACCCCTGAAATTTTCCCTCAGTGTAACTGTATACAGCCTGGCAGAATTGTGAAGCAAATCACATTTCACAGCTGAGATATGTATTCATCATATGTTTCAAAAGAGTGGAGTCAGGCCCAGAGAAACTCCACGAATTCCTGGAGACTCTTAAGCTCCGAGTTTCTCACTTCCAACACTTTCCATGCCTCGAATTCAAAGTTCTTTTATTTTTGCATATGGGAAGATTACAGAACATCCACTTTAGTACAACTCTTTCTTTTGAAACATCCGTTTTCCGGCTGTCACCTTTTTTCCTACACCACCGCTCATGTAGCTGTGCCTTGTCACTCCCTTTCCTTCCTCCTGCTCCGAGACCTGCAGCTCCACCACTGTAAAAATAGCTGGTGTAGAAGGCTAACTTCTCCTGCTACATAAAACAGCTGTGATTGCTTGAAATCTGGAAGGAGTACCCAAGTAATTCATCTCACTGCTCTTCCCCAACCCTTTACCTTGTTTTGCTGCTTTTCCAAAACATTATTTCTTGCTTAAAGATAGGTGGATGCTACGGTTGTTATATAGTGGCAGTGTTGATGAAGATGTACTGATGCACCACGGGAGAGAGAAAAGTCAACTTTAGTAGGCACTTCTCTTACTCTTGAGGTCATGTGTTCACTTTTCCTTAAGAAGTCCAAGAGTAGCTAAAAATAAACTTAACGTAACATACACAGAGAATACATTTCAATTACAACTAACGGAATAAGGAGTAAAAATAAAAGCAAAGAATCTGAGTCCAAACGATCATTCATCATTAAAACCCTCATTCTGACATATGGTTATGTTTAGGGTTTTGTGTCATATTTAAATATAACAGGGAAGAACACCAAATTTTAAAAAAGAAACAATGATCTTAAAATGGAGCAAAAATCAAGACGCGTGAGTGCACGTATCCATTAACTGCATGGGAAGCACAGCTGATTCTGCCTCTCCAGTAAATCTGCCTGACCACAAGTTTTGAAAACTAGTCTCAAGCTTATTCTTCATTTGACCATTAATATATTCAACGATGTAAAGTGGTGTCCTTTTGTCCTATGGAATCTTCCATATGAAAAATTTATGTGGAAAGGGCAAATAAAGCACATTAGGCTTTGTGCTGAGAAAATAAATGCTAGGCAGTGTACAAGTGTAAGGCAAATAAAAATTAGTGATATTGAGAGATGATCCAAGCATCTTCTATACAAAAATGCTCTGTTCCTCTGCATTCTTATTCTCACCAGTTTGAACGGACTCCTACTGCCTTTTTTTTTTTTCCTTCTCTTTTCTTAATAGTGTGGTTTTGAAAAAGCTCTTTACAAATTTATGTTGGGATGATAATCTCCAGCAAATGCTGAGCTGATTTAAAGAGCCAACTCCTGGACACTGACAAGGACCTGTTGTAAGTTCACAAAAAATACGTGAAAAAATGCTATGATATTAAAATTGTACTCAGCTGGACTGTCAATTGCCAGTGGTGTACTCTAGATAAATTTTTGCCCTGGAGTGCTATTGAAGTTTGTAAAAACCTATTTAATGTTATACTTATTATGTCTGCATCTCTTCTTGATTAATCAAATCAAAACTTTTTAAATTAAAAAAAAAAAAAAAAAGATATATTCTTGTTGCATGAAGATGAAGATCCCATGCAATGAGATAATCTATCTGTGATCTTCTGCCAGCTTGACTGAGACATAGTTCAAGGTAAAATGCGTTTAGAATGTGTTTAGAGATCTGAAGTAGTAGATTACCAGCAAAGAAAACATTCCTGTTTCCTTATCATAGGGAGACTGGCTTCCTGCTGGTTGTGGATCCTCCCCTGTGTGAAGTGTTAAAATATACTTGTTCAGCATTTTCAATTTCTTTCAGTAGTGACAGGGAGGCTATGTATGGTCTCTGTGACTGTTCAGATTCCCTCTGACTCTCACAGTGGGTAGTGCTGGGATTCATGCAGTATCGTCAGTGATGACTCCATAGCAAACTAATTACATGGGGCTCTCAAAGCACTTTGAAGATGAAAGGCACTGTATCAGTGCAACTCCAGGTATTATTATTATTATTATTGTTTATATAGCATACATAACCATTAGTGGGAGCCTAGGTTTGAGTCCCTTTAGGACTAAGGTGGGAGGAAGATTTGGACAAGCTCCATGTCCTGACACTTTCACTGCATCTGGTTAAGGTAGATAACTAGAATTCTGAGTTCCTCTGCTGTCTTCCTTAATTATAAAATAGTATGAGAAGGAAAGTGATCTAAGCAAATGTGAGCTCCTGTGATGTGAGATACAAAATAACTTCCTAAGCTGTCAGGCAAAACTTACAGTAGTTAACATTCATTCTAAAGAAAGAAAATAGAAGATACACCAGCTTGTTAATTAATAGATATTTAATGGAGCAGGTTATTTTAAGGTATCTGAGTGGTCCCCACCACATGACACAAGGCAAAAATACTCATATGTAAAGGTTTTTTAGTACAGAACACTAAATACCTGTGGCATGAATGACATGCAGAAAAGAAGTGAGTGGTGAGAGAAGACAGCTGGATGGGAGGAGTGAAGAAGACAACAAATTAAGAGGATACTGCTTGAAGCACACACTTGAAGCCTCTGTCAGAAAGCAGGAACCCTTTCACACCTTTGCAGCTTTATTTTTCAGGACAAGGGAGGATGATTGACCAGCTTGCCTTGATTCTATAGGAAATCCTATGGCAAAAAATCCAGGACCACTTTCTCTTCTCGCACACCCTTTGCCATCATCAATTGCCCTAGCAGTGAGGGATTGAGCACTACAGTCCGTTCAAAGTCCACAGAGCTGGAACAACCAAAACGGAACCATAAGAAATTCCTCAGGGATTATCATATACCTCAGTAAGATACACAGGCTCATGGATTCATGGTTGGATCCTCTGTGTGCTACAAAAAAACCCCTACAGGGACTTGAATAAAAGAAGGAACTAAGTAAAGCTCAGTGAAGGGTTTTCATCTCACATCACTTAACAGAAACTCCTTGTCCTCAACAGAAGTATGCTAGGTCAGGCCAGGCAGGATTCTTGCCTGAATAATACCTCTTTGCCTCCACACACAAACCCCAGGTGGCAATCTTTACAGCTGGCTTTATATTCAGCTTTGAAACAACTGAAACAACTAGGATGAGTCTCCCAAATATATGGCAGCTTACTCCCAGCGAAACACTTTGAAGTAGTGATGCATAGATAATTTTGAATATTCCCCTTTGAATAGGGAAATTCAAAGTGTAAGCAGAGCCTGTGTTTTGAAGAAGCCTTCCTGTGAAGGGTGTCCTATTATATGTAAATAATACCGAGAATAGCATGCAAATATGGTCATTAGGGAAGGTCTGAACTTTTCCAGAACGACTCCAATTTTGAGCCAAGGTACTTCAGCCTTCAAAGGCAAAAAATTCTATGACTCAGCAGAAGCTGAGACTGAAAAGGCCTGTTTCAGCAAGGACCAGTGGTTCTCAGATGCTAAAGTATCCAGAGGATTTTCTAATGCCTTAAACTATTTTCCATCTTGCTCTTCTATTGAGTTATTTGCAGACATGCAAGAGACAACTACTACTTATTCCCTGATTGCAATGCTTTGTTATCAACTGTGATAGCATTTATTTATATATTTGGGGCTGCTTCTGTTTTCCAGTATGGAACTTACACTAGAGATGGACAAAAGGAGGGGGAGGAGGATGCAAAAGCCTCTACCCAAGCAGAAGTTTCTCCTAGAGAAACTGCTTAGGTGTTTCAGATATGAAAAACTTTCTAACAAGGATGAGGAGAGACACAGTTAAGATTTGACTCCCCAGCTGCCAAACCCAGAAGAGTTAAATACACGTTATATATCACCCCACACTCTCTTATGTAATCCTGCATAGATTTGACATGGACATCATGTAAATATATTTCATTACATTTACAGAATTCATGCCTCTTTGTGAAAAACATAAAACTTTAGACTACTTTTCATAAATTTGCCTCTAGACCAAGTTACAGTAAAAAGACAGTGTGAGGAAATAGTATGATTACACATATTTAAGTAGTCATCATCCAAGATTTCGTAGCTTATATTCATCAGCTTTCCCCCTGCAGTTATATAAATGAAAATTAAATGTCATAATATATCTTTCTGAGTCCAATCTGTTTATGTTTGATGTTGAAAAGAATTTTAGCATTGATTTAAATGACTGAAATCCTGGAACTCATGTGAGCATTTTCTGTCAGTTCTAATGGGAAGCATGTCACTGTGGTTGAGGCTTGTTTCAAGCAGCAATTTAAATGTCTGAGCATTTTCCCTTTTATACTGGTCTAAGCTCACATGTCTCATTTTGTTGCGCAAATTTCCTCAACACAGCAGCAGAGACCTTTTTAAGTGATGGGAGAGGCCAAATCCCCAAAAAGCCATTACTTTTCACCAGTGACTCTCCTGACGGTGTATTACTAACCCAGTACAGGCTGCCCCAGATCCTCTGCCTCCAGATCCCAGCACTCAACTTCTGCAGCACTCACAGGGAGAAATGCAAAACAATCACTGTGAAAACACGTCTGCCTTTGTCCAAGGTGCTTTTGTACTGCAAATGCCAGAAAGCTAGGCAGCCAGCTGCAGCATTTTGGCTACCAGGCAGAAAGAGGGAGGGCAGCCATTTCAGAGGAGGCTGGTTTTACCACATTGCTGACCAGCTGGATTTATTTAAACTGTTTATATTTGTGGTATCCATTGATAATGCTCAACATACTTACATCCACATCATCTGAATTGCTTCAGAGGGTC
This sequence comes from Cisticola juncidis, assembly GCA_013400215.1. Lineage (NCBI taxonomy): Eukaryota > Metazoa > Chordata > Aves > Passeriformes > Cisticolidae > Cisticola > Cisticola juncidis. The sequence continues at coordinate 280,284 of VXBR01008118.1, forward strand.
TTCAGTAGTTCTCCAGTTTAGGAAGTATTTAAGACAAGTACTCTTCCCTTTTTTTTTTTTTTTTTTTTTTCCCTCCTTTGTGTCTATCAAAATACCTTTTACATAGGAAGAGGAACAAATAAGCTCTTCCTGTTTCAATCTAGTGATGTGCTAGCATCATATAATTTACATCTGACACACTTTTCCAGGACTGGCAGAGTCTGGGTGTGAATATATCCTTGGGCACAGTCAAAAGCACATGATGTAAGTCAGGGAGAGGAAGTCAAGTCTTTGCAGAGCTGATTTTACAGCCCCATGTTTCTGGAGCCATTATGTTAGAGTAAGTTAAAATAAAATGGAGGTCACTCAAATAGTTTTATGCAACTGAGGCAGATAATACACCTGGGTAGTGATTTCTCAGATGTAACATGTTTCTGACTTTATTGTCTGCATTGATAGTAGAAATGAAAGTAATGTAAGGAATAGCTCTGTATTATCAAAGGACTGGATTTTTGCCAGAGAAATCCTCAAGGGCCATCCGTCCCACCTCTGTCATCCAACATAGGCAGATCTAACTGTAAATAGCTGGAGAAGCATGACTTCTCATGAGCAGCATGAGAAGACAAGACATCTTCAAGGAGATTATGGTAAATCTGACTATTTGAATAATACAGTGCATTAAAAATGTATGTCAAACTCAGTAGAATGCTCAGTCCTGCTATGTTTGGATTAGGAGTAAACAGACAGGAAAAATTCTATAGGAGGAAGATAATTCCTATTTTCTGCCCTATTTTATTTAAATTCTTGAAAAGGAAACAGTGGTAATCATGGAGGAATTACAAGAAGAGTTAAAAGTAATCCTGTGTCAGCAGAATAGAAACAGAAAACTGTTTCTAAAATACCACCAAAATGGAGGTTTAGATCTGACACACTCAAAACTCTGGATTAACCAGTCAAGGTAACTTCAGAACTCCTACATCTGACTTGAAAAACTCTACTCCTTACATCACTATTTTTTTCTCTGTTTTAATCAATAACAAACTGTAGAGAAAGTCTAAGGGAAAGGCTGCATGGTGGTAGTGCACAGCTGAGCCAGTGTGTGACTGCTGAGCAGCACAGGAGTGCTGCAGACAGATGTGGGTGATGTGGTTCTGGACCAGTGACACAAGTGCAAAAATTATGGATTTCAGCAAGTGAGACAGGTATGCTTGCATAATTTGTTCTGGTTCTCAAACTATTACTGGAGTTTCCACTTTAAATATGGAAATTGATTTTCTAAATTAGGAAATAATCGTCAGTGTGTGCTCGCTGTACTTAAAACATCTTGAAATTACATGATATGCATATAGATTTTAGGCTGTCTGTAACTTTTCCTTCTAACTTTACTCTTTAAAAACATTTCAAACTACTGGGACAGGGTGGAGGCCTTAAGAAGATTTGCTTTTTTTTTTTTTAATACTGCTATAAAAACATAAACACAATTTTTAAATAATGAACAGAATATGAATCTGGGGTTTATGTTTTTTGTTTTAATCACCTTCAGAGACTGCATTTTTGCATCTTTTCCAGTTTAAAATCAATATCTGACCTGTTTTTCTTCAGTGGCTGAGAAGTGTGTTCTAGCATTCTATCACAGTTTATTTTGTGTCATCTGCAGACAAAGCAAATGCTGCTGCAGGGATGTACTGGGAGAAAGAGTTTAAAGAACTAGATGAATGGCACACGAAATTATGATGACTTTGAAGTGTGTAATAAAGGCTGTCCACAGAAATAAATCTAGGTGGGGGAAATGGCCTCTGGGAGGTTTTTACCCTACACATGTACACACATGCATTACCACTTAAAAAAAAATCACTCACAGAACCTTGGCACCAACAAACTAAATTCTTTCAGTTGTCGAAGATGCCCCATAGGACATACCTGACAATCAGACTGTCTAGGAGACACTACATTTTATCTCAGGGTGAGCCCTTCCCTGAATGCCTTGTTGTCCACCTTTCCAAGGGCATGATCCTTACAAAATGCTTGGAATGCCCTTCCGTTTGTACAGACGAACTAGGACAAGCCAGCTTAAATATGACTCATTGTTATTATTTAAGGAAAACTTCAAGAAGTCTTTCCTTGTGCTGGTACTTTTACAGTATCTCTCTGGATCTACAGTATCCACTACCACTGCCCTGCTTTTTCCCCGTCTTCACTAATAAGAAGGGGAAGAATTGGGACTTAAAATAACAAGCAGATTTGAAAGTAGAAACTTTTATGATGATCACATGACCATTATATTTTGATTTTTCAAATAGAAAAAGGGGCTCAACCACCTTACATCTTGAGTCCAATTCTGAAAAGCCAAGCACTGTATGACTTTACTAGTGATGGAGACGTAAAGAGCGAAGCAGGAGAGGCAATATGCAAAATCTCAACCTGATCAAAATAAGTACCTTTCTCCTATTGAGTTTGAAGAAATGAGGCTTTAATTTTAGAAATTGAAACTGACTGTCACTTAAGCGGTCTGATGATATGGGGAAACGTAAAATATTGCAATGATTTCATGATGTTAAATGTAAGCCATATACAAAAATTGACAATCTTTTAGTACTGTCATTTTTATAATAGTTTCTAAATAAATATACATTTTCTGAGACTTCTGGCAAGATTTGTTCATGCTGAACATTACTTTGTTTCAGGAGTGGCAGAGACAATGCTTGTTTTTCCAGTTGAGAGAGTGTCTGAATGTGGCCCTGTGGAATTTCAGTTCAAAGCATATCCAGATGGATTAAATAAAGGATGCTTCTGAAATGTAGAGTAACTGGGGAAAAATGAACAAGGAAGGAATGAGTTTGGATTATCAGACTGTAACTAAAGATATATATGGACATATGAAACAGTAAAAGACAATTAGAAAATGTATTTATACTAAATTAAAACTTTATTGACTAATGTTCTCCAGACAACATGATCTGACAAACTATGGTTGCATACATGCAATGAAGTTGAAGACAACAGTAGTTTAACATGGAATGTCAAACAAATTAATATAATGTATTAAATGAAACAATTTATCTGTGTTGCTGCAAAATGAAACCAAGCTATGTATTTCCTTGGTCAATCTGTGTTCAGCTAAGAGGCTATGCGTTTGAAGAAACTGGTAGATTTCTTTAGCATATATTTCAAATAAATTAGCTAGAATTGTACTCTTTAAAATTCTTTCAACTTCACTTGCATTTCAAACATAATCTAACTGTAAACACTAAAGTTGCTAGAGCCATCTAGAAAGACCTAACTGTCAAACTCAGTGGACACTGTAGTTCAGTAAATGTGAATATTTAGAACAAGAAAAATACCAGTTACTGCAAAAGCCATTTAGGCATATTTTATTATTAATCCAGCACAAAGCACTTCTTCTAAGTTTCTCACATAAAAGACTAAAGCTTGTTTACAGTACTACATCTTCTATCATTCAAGCATCATTATTACCTACCAGGGAGATTGTCTAGATGACCTAATGGGTCTTTTCCACCCCTAAATTCTACAAAAGAAAATCATTCATGCCAGCAAGAACATGGTTCGCTACATCTCGGGCTTTATCCTGCAGATTTGTTGAGGCAAAACTCTCAACAACTTTAAAGAGAGATTTTCCAGAGCAAGACATCCAGGATTAGGCCCTTTTGATTTTTTTTTATTTTATTTTTAAAAGAGCATCCATTTAGGATACATGGAAAATATTTTATAGAATTAAAAAAATATAACAACGTGTGCTTCACTTACATTGAAGGAACCAGAGAATGTAAACACCATAGTGGCCCACATCTTCACAATATCCATGAGGAAGTGTCAACTGCAAGTAACCTGTGTGCGTTTATTTCTCAGCCTATGCTTCTGAGGGCGTTTTGTGTATACCTTTACCTCCACATCCACACACATACATACACCCTTAGTACACATAAAGGTGTGATAAAATTCATTAAAGGCAGTTGCTTGCTTGTCTTGATGCTTAATTCTGCAAGTGGCAGCAAACTGTGCTGTATATAATACTAAAGAGACTCTACATGAGTAGCAGGACACAAGTATCGCTGTGGACAAGACTGTGTCCTTGCTGTTTCCACATGTGTGGAGCCATCCCATTTACGCACATCACAAAATACACCTGCATGAAAGGCTGGAAGAGCAGGTGACCAAAGTATTTCTTGGTGGGCCATGCCTGAAATTTGAATTGAACGACTCAAAGACTGTAAATTGTCCTCACAGGAGCCTTTCAACAACCCAGAGGACCATGTAGGAAAGTTTACCTTCAAAGTGCACTTTCTAAGAGTGGAATGTTCTTGACAGGGAAATGGTTAGAGGCAATCCTGGACTTTTTTGCATGTTGAATAGGAAAAATATTTTCATCTTCAGGTAGCACCTCACCCTGACAAATGTGAGTTGAGTTATTATTGGGTTTTAGTATTACAGAAGATCCTTAAGTACACACATACACTCAGATATTTACAGCCTTTCTAGAAAAACAGCCCTTTACCTTAGTACTACCTTTTTTCTTTTTTTTTTTTCTTTTTTTAGTATTTAAATCCTTTAAACCAGCTACATTAAATATCAATGTGTACTGTACCACCCCACACCAACCCCACACCCCCCAAAGAACCAGCAAGTATTTTAAAAGTTCATCTGCTTGTTTGTTTTGCTTTTTTTTTCTTTATGATTGTTAAAATCTCCTGCTTGAGACTGTTAAGTACCACCTCCACTGGAACAAGATCAGCACTGACGGCATCTTCCAATGCACGTCGTTTCGTAGTTGAGCAAGTACTGCATCAAGAAGCTTAGATCTCCAGGTCATCAGGTCGAGGCCTGCTGCTGGCTCGGCTGCTGGCTCTGCTGGGAGGCCTCTGGTCCACAATGGTGAGGGGCTGCAGCTCATGTCCTGATGCCAGTTTTTTCGTGTTCTGGTGCTCATCGGAGAAGTCGAAGGGCTGGGCGTGCGAGTTGGAGATGGTGCTGCCAGCCTGCCCCATTCTGTTCTGCTCGGCACTGTAGTTGGCCCAGTTTTGCTCGCTGGCTTGCTTATTGTAGTTACGACAGGAGGAATTGTTCCTGTCTCCAGTGACAAGCTTGTACCCTGGGGGAGACATGGGAGACAAGGGGGCTGTTGGTGACGAGCAGCCATTGTAATAAGCATATTTGGGAGAGCCGCAGTCCTTGGAAGGGCTCATGGCACCGCTGTGGGAGTAGGGGTCGGTTTTCCCCTTCACACGATCCTTGACACCCTTGAAGAACACGTAAAAAAGCTCAATGATGTTCAAGGCAAGAGACACCAAGGACACCACCAGCATGAAGAGGATGAAGATGGTTTTCTCAGTTGGACGGGAGAGGAAACAGTCCACTCTGTGCGGGCATGGGTCTCGCTCACAGGTGTAGATGGCATTCAGACTAAACCCGTAAATGTACCACTGAATCAGCAAGAAAGCCACCTCGAAGACAGATTTAAACAGGATGCTGATGATATAAGTACGGAGCAGTCCCCCACGCATCTTCACTTTGCCATGCTCTTCAATCCCATACTTGAATTTCTTAATTTCTATTTGCTTGAGATGCATATCCACATTCACACCATCATTTGCGACTACCTTAAGCTCTTCTTCTCTTTTGTTCAGCTTCTCTTCTTTCCTCATTACATAGAACACATGTGCCAGGTACAAAAGGGTAGGTACAGACACAAATATGATCTGCAGAACCCAAAAGCGTACATGGGAGATGGGAAAGGACTTGTCATAGCAGACATTCTCACAACCAGGCTGTTGAGTGTTACACCGAAATGCAGACTGTTCATCTCCCCAGGCAGATTCGACTGCTGTTCCCAATAGCAAGATTCGGAAAATGAAGAGGACAGACAGCCACACTTTCCCTCCTGCAGTAGAATAGGCTTGAACTTTGTCAAGAAGTTTTCCCAAGGCACTCCAATCACCCATCTTCACAGGATGCTGGCTAAACAAGGACACAAAGGAAAAAAATAGCAAGGGTTAAGTCAGAACTTTAATACCTTTGGTACACTAAATCACTGATCAATGCTAATAGAGCAGTGGCATCAGCTTTGTAGTAATTAATATATTTTACACAATCCAAAGAGAAATTGGAGTTTAGTTAGTCTGCAGGTGAAGTGGGAAGTCAGGGAAACTGAAAGGAGAAAGTAACAAATAATGTCTCAGAGCACAATCAAAAAAGTTCCTAATTTCACTCCAGTTTTCAGGAAGTCCGTGCTAACCCTCAGTGTCCACTGTGATTGACTCAGATTCCTTGATGGTAGCCTCAGTTCAATGACCTACACCTGCCTCAGGTGGAAAACAACTATGACACACAGCTGAAGCAGGATGTGGAACAAAGTAATAGCACGGCCTAAATATGCTAGGAATATATGAAAGATTTCTTGGTTTCAGTGTGGATTGATCATTCAACGTAATTTTTATGTTCACTCTTTCAGATACTAAGAAAGCAAACCACAGTATAACCTAAATACAATAGGTTACCTTAAGTTAATATTAGGGTGACATATCTAAAATTCTACCTTTGCAAAATACACATATTTTTTCCTATTCAGCAATATTAAACTGAGCTCCTGCCTATCTCATCATAGTATGCAATATATTTCAGAGTATAGTTCCTAATGATGCCAAGTTTATACTTTACTCAACTTCAGAAAAATCATTTGCTGTCTAATTAAGCTTATACATTTGTATTTGCATTACCCAGGTAAAGAAAGCATTCTTTACCTATAGTTTTATGAAGGAACAAAACATGGTAAATACATGAAACACAGCTAAGATCATGTTATCATATTGGAGGAACTGGTTTCCTGTTTATGTGATTTGATTAATTCATTGGAGTTTCAGGTTTGTATTTGCATATTTTGTATTTAAATTCCTTCTTTGTTTTAAAAGGAAAAGATTTAGCAAGAAGGAAAAGGTAAATATGCTCTGTTTATAAGGCGACTCCTGGCTTGCAGTTTGCATTCCAAGTGTTGAACAGTGAAAGTTTAAAGTGTCTTTCCTGACTTCAGTTTTAAAGTGCATGTTTCTGGGACACAGGCAGCTTTTCAGGATATCTGAAATACACAGGATGACATAAAAGAAATAAAATAATTTGCATGATGTTCTAGATTCCTGGGAAGAACAAATTTCACTATAGATTTTTATCAACTGGAGAATGGTAATTTCATAAAAACTCACATTTTAACATGCCTGACATGAAAAAGTATGAAATCACATGAAATCAGGAACTTAAAAGGAAAAAATAGTCATGAAGTTTCCCTTTTAATGTGAATGCTGCTGGGCATAGATATTTGTTCCATGGATGCTGAGTAATCCCTTCCTGGTATTAACAGTTTTGATAATGTCCAAATGATTTCCTCCCCACTGCATCATGGACAATATTCCTTAGTGAATGTCATTTATAGAATACACGCATTTTGGATAATTCATAAAATAGGAAATTTTAGCACCAAGGAGACTTGCTTTCAAGACGTGGTGAGTCACTGGGAACAGAAGATTATAAATCTGGCAAACTCAAACATAAAAATAGATGCCAAATAAAAACACACCATTCCTGCCACCAAGTCTGAGAGAATAATGGGAGACGAGTGTTTAAAGTATGCACTCTGATAGCTCTGAGATGCCAATTATCTTTGAACCCCTGAAAAATATCCCAGGGCAATTTCCTTCCAGCCTAAACAGCTGGCTCTGAAGTTCAGCCACTGCAGCCTGTTGACCCTTCCCCGTGTAATTAGCTCTTCTAATGAATGAAGCCCCATCAAAGGATCAGGCCTACTTCAAACTTTTTAAACTGGAAGCCTTTGCTGGGAGAAACACATAGAGCATGTTTGTCTCTGACACATCTCCTCAGCCATCCTCAGCTTTCATCCTACCCAGAAAAAGTGAGTTTTTCGTTTTGGGCTGGAGGGGCAGAGAAGGAGTCAGGCAGAGAAGTGGGGAGGTCCCTGGAAAGGCTGGAATGAAATGTGACCACGTTCCTCCTCAGGCAGGGATTGTTAAAACAGAGAACAGCCTGTAACTATACAACACGTGAAGTTTGTTTTAAAGGCAAGCTATTTGCTCCATGTCCTAGAAATGCAAGTGGACAGAAGGAGCCTTTTTCAAGTAACAGCTTCTTGATTTAATTAGCCAGCTTTCCAGTGACTAGAAACTATTGGGTTAACAGACTTTCCTCAGACTCAACATACGTTTTTACTGTCTAAATGTTATTTCAGATTGAAAGCCTGATTAAGAAAACAGAGGATATGTTATTTCTAGGCAGTTATGTGTTGTTTGTTTTCTAATTACACTCCTCTCTGGTTCATTAATGTCATATGATTTACTTCAGTTTTGACCTACTTAATCCCACACCTGCAGTATTTAGAGAATTTACTACCTATTTTTTAATTTGCTTCAGCATGCAAAATTGCTAAGTTTCATTTGTGTCCGCTGGCAATATAAACTCCAGGAGGAAACATTCCATGCTTGAATTACTCATACATAGTTCTGAAAAGCAACTTTTTAAAAAAGAGATCAGTTACATGCTAGTCTTTGCCAGTGATAAAAAACCCCACATCAATTCAAAACATTGTACTGTTAATCAGATAACCTTGTGGTGGCACAAATATATTATTCCTTTTCTTAAGTGGATTCCATTGCTTTATGAAACACAGTACTTTGCTTTGTTGTAGAGAAAATTCATTCATCGGATCTAACTTGTTTACTTTCAGGGCACTGAAGACCAGTTTTATTAACTGATTACAAATCTGTTTACCAGGTATAAAAAGAGGTTTTGTATCACTCAGGTACTTAAGTATTCTAGCTTTGTAAGTAGTTTGAAATGGTTGGCAGACAACCTTTAAAAACAGCTCTTTAGCGTGCTGGACTTTAGCTTGTTTTAACACTTCCAAATACCTTAAATGAGTCGACTGAATGACTTGGGGTGGCCTACTTGATTGACACAAATTCAATACTTCAGGAGTTTAAGGATATGGCTGATGATGAGTACGTGCATTTCATGAGTTCCTACTGATTAATACTTTACAGGATCATAACCTTCTCTGAGGCAGACTAATGCTGCTCTAGCATTAAAATATAGCAGTCTTTAAAAGATGGATTTCTTCCAAGTCCTACTGCATGTGGGTAAAGGCAGGGGGGAAAAAAATCCATGGAGCAGCAGGAGATCTGAGAGCATTCATCTGCATGGGTTTAGGATGACCACATATATAAGACATTTGATTTGTAAACCACAATTAAGAAATTCTAGAACTATTTTTTATGCACAGTATTCATCATATCATCTGGTTCATATTTTCCAAAAAGAATAAAGCAAACTTAGTGCTGTGGTAATGTCCTAGGCCTGACTACAGTGTTAGAAGTTCACATGCTAGTGGATGGAAGAGCAACAAGGGTTAGAGTGGGTTCTAAAATGGGATTGTAAAGCTGAAGTAATTGGGAAACAGGCCAAAGCTTTGGTTCTCCTACTTTTTCTATCTTTTTACTTGTGCTCACACACACCTAGACCACAAAAGAGCTCTAGACCATGAATGTAAATCAGCTTGAGCATTTCCCAAAAGTAACATGCATCACAGAGAAAGTAGCTGAGATGTACAACTCATTGGGTTTGGATCTGTTGGAACAGGGAAAGCCAGCTTTCCAAAATCTTATAAAAATAAGCAAATGCCTTGCAGACATTCCCTTGGGAAGGTGTAGTTCACATACAGGTCTGCAGATGAGCTTCAGTTCATTTCATCCGCCAGACAAAGGTTACACACAAAATGGTTGCAGTGACTGGAATTTAAAGTGTCACAACTTTGTCTGCCAGTGCTGCTGGTAGTCAGTCACTCCCAGATCTATCCCATAGCCTCTGTCTCTCCCATCTTGTACCATGCACACCTAATTTAATTTTAAAGCATACTTGCAAAAGCAACTGTAAGCACTTTCTTAGACGTTCTCTAGTTGTACAAGTCAGGTCTATCCTCTGTGTTAATGCTCAGATTCATCCCTCTCCTGACTCACTTTGGAATTAAGGGAAGGAACGCTGAATCCCCTGAGGGGGGGCCTCAGGACCTCTGATGCTCCTGCTTGAAGATCTTGAAATCTGGATGTCTAAATACATAAATGGCACAAACAACAACCCAGGTGCTTCTGCAAGAGACAAATTCAGTGAGTAACACGGGAAGGAGATATCAGAGATTGGGGGAAAGAGAGCAATGTATCTAATGAAACAGATGCATTGCTCAATGTCCTCTAACCTTCCCCATACCCACAGGAATCCTTGGCCCTGGTTCATTGCAAAGACAAATAAAATTAATCTCTTGGGCTTGCATAATATGAGAGCTGAGATAACTTTAGAGTGTTGAATCTGTCTGCGCTCCTGTGTGTATAAGCATTCAGCTTTATGTCGCAAATCAAATCCCTTGTGTCCATCCCTCTCTTTCCTCTCCTGGTCCCAGCCTGCTCCTTGCCTTTCTCCCGTTCAAATGCTTCTTAGGTATAATGGGTCAGCGCCAGTGTTTGGCTTTGAAGTTTCTGAAGGAAACCCTTCAGTAAACATCCCAAAGACTAGAGGCTTAAATTTTGCCTCGTAGTGTGCTGTCCAGATGTTAAAAATGGCAGGATGAAAGCTTCACGCAACTCCCCTAACTCGCTCCCTACACGCGCACACACAGGGACATCAGGCAAAAGGTGTCCATATCCCATTACCATTAATGCTCATTACCAGGGTTTTTGTCGTATCACGTTCAAAAATGCAAAGAAAATCCTCAGAGGAAATATGCTGCTTCATGAGGCTTGCTGGTTATCTCAAGGCAAAATATGAGGACACATATAAGCACACAATATTCTTGTTTGTGTGTTACTCGATAAAACAGACTCTCTGCTTCGTCTGTCTTTCAGCTGAAGGCTCTTTTTTCTCCCTCCTCGTGCTGCTTTTTAACTACTGGCAAGCAGCAGACAACAACTGCTACAACGAATCACTCCAGGTCTCGCAACATGAAAAGGTTTTTAGTTCGCCAAGAGATGCTGCTCAAGTATTTTTTCCTCTGCGTTTTGACAATTAAGTCTCTGAGGTATTATACAGCAAATGTGTCAGACGGGGATTATGTACAGTCCTTCCTAGAAACTTTCATTTACATCTACCCAAGATTTTCACAGACATTGCCAACGTGGTAAGGCATATCATGATATCCCACATTCCTTCTCCAAAATCCCTCACCGAGGTTGCTAAAACAGAGTAACTATATACAAACCAGGTTAAAAATCCATAACCCGTGTCTGGATTTTATCACATCTATTTTAAAAGAAAAGGGGAAAAAAACTTATCAGGAAGACCACGTGCAAGTCACCACTTCAGTAGCTGCAGCATTTAACAAGGCATCTAATTAAGAAGCCTGCTCTGTTCAAACTATCAAGCATCAATCAGGATTTCCATTTGAAAGCAAAACGTGTGGGGAAGGAATGGGACGCATTCAAGCCAAGGTTTCCCTGTTACTGACTTCTGATGCAATTTTGGTACAGCAGAGGAGGGTGAAGCGCACCTCGGCTTTTTCTTCAAAGGAGCTGAGCTAGCCCGAGCGCAGCGGAGGGGGGAGATCGCTTGTTGCAGCAACAAATCTGCGGCTCAGCCCGGCACTCACAACTTCGCCGCAGTTCCTCCTTGGGCTGAACAAGGTTAAAAGTTGTAAAAGTGTAGCGCTTTTAGAAGTGCATAGAAATGTGACAAAAGAAAGCAAAGAATTCCTCCAAGTTGGAACTTAGCACTTTAAGAGAATCTACGTTGTTCAGAGATGTGTGTTTTTAAACAAGTTCAACCCTCAACGCAATAACACAGGATTCTTGGGGTGGGGGAGAAAAAAGAGGGAAAAAAAATAAAGAAGTGTTTTCAGAAAAAAAAAACAAAACGCAAAATGATGAAAAAGGAAAACTTGCAACTTACCCTTGCTGATCAGCAGTGAAAATGGATCAGAGTACTTCTTTGGAGGGTTAAACTAAAATGGAAGAGCACGTTCAGGCACTCAGACCTGTCTATTTAAACTTTAAAAGTCTACTGCTGTTTTGTATTTTTCATCCTTCCTTCCCCACTAATGAAAGAGAAGTGCTGATACCTCGTAAAAGTTTTTTCTAACTTGGAACACTGGGAGAGCTTTTAACAAGTTTCCAAGCCTCTGACTGTGCGAGAGGAGGGGAGAGGGAGGGGAGGCAGCCCTGGAGGAGGGGCGCTCTGCGGGCGGAGAGCACCGAGCTGGGGGAGGAGGAGGGAGAGGACTGAAGGCACAGCAAAAAAACAGCCCGTGGAAAGTCAGAGAGCTGGGGAGTCTACTCTTGCTGATGTAACCAAACAAATCCACGGGCAGTCAGCAGCCGCCCCGCAGCCCCCGATCACTGGGGCACCTGGGTGGCGCGGTGGCCGGATCCGGGCTCGCCGGAGAGAGATGCAACAAGTTGGCTCTGGTGTGCGCCGGGAGCTTCTCTGCAGGGAAAGGCAGGAACACAGCGAAAGGCAATAATGGGGAACCAGCGTGGCCCTTCTGCATGCCGGGGCTGCTGCCTCCCAGCCACCAGGAGAGGAAGCCCTCCCAACCTCTCTCTATTTTTTTGTTGTGAACACAGCCTTGTTTACCGAGGTCAATTTCCTCTACGTGCACACATGGAAGTACACACCAGGAGCAGTGTGTTTGTTTCCACAAGAGATACACATCACATATTTTTTTACTATTATTTGTGTGTGCATGTGTGCGTGTGTCTGTCCCATGGGAGAAATGAAGGAATGATTTCACATTCCAGGAAACTCTTTCCAGGAAAATTCAGAAAATAAAGCATAGTACAGAGAATCATGCTTCAATAGTGAGAAATATTCTTGATGATTTTTAACACGTTCTACAGAACAAAAGCATGCTTCAAAACTGATCTATGCAATTGGAACAAAACTAGTTTGGCTTTGCTCCTGTCTAGACCCTGGTTAAACACTCCTTGAAAAATACCTTGTCTGTAGAACAGAGATTAAATTATTCCTTTGTGTCAAGCTCCTCACTCATGGAGTTCAAACACCATGAGGAATTGGTCTTGTCCTTTTTCATGTCATGGAGTATTAGTTGCTCCGTGGACTTCTTAAGAGCTTCTTCAGACGTGTGCCTGGTCAGATAGTTCTCCATGAAGTTTCACACTTTGGGTTGTACCAGTCTCACTTGGATTTCAACTCGTGTAATTCTCAAGAGCTATTTCTGGGCTCAGTAGCATGGATAAGCACTTTTTTACTCTTTGAAAGGGAGAAGTTCAGTAATGGGTATGGAGCTATTCCTAGATAAAGGTCCTCTTTACACTTTATTTTTGAAATAATGAAAGTTACGCTCTGCAACGCAACCTAGATATTACTGCTTATTTTTTACAGCTCTTCCCTACTGTTTTTCACCCAGATCTCTCCAGAGAAGAGAAGACATGATCCTTGTAGAAATATTCTCAGCAGGGAGCTTTGAAGCGAGGAGCTAAACACACTCGTCCTGGCTCTTGCTCTGGAGCAGTTAATAGCAGCCCACACTGCCTCCTGTTTGACGAAAAGAGCCAGTACACTACAATGCGCACCTTCCATTCCCTCTCTTCCAGCTGCAGACGGAGACAGATGGTTTGCTCAGTTTCCTCTCTTTCTTTTGATAGTGGCTGATAGTTTGTTCGTTTTGACTCCCCCCCTCCCCTTGTTATTACAGTTGTCCGAGCCATATGGCAGAAAGAAACTTCATGTTTTCTGAAGGTAGTTTTCAGGTTGCCTTTTTTCATCACATTAAGGGAGAATTGGAGCTTTTTGCCTCACAGACTGTGGGCTTTCTTCTTGAGAATGGATAAAATGTAATATACAAACCATAGCATTTCACTGTCTTCATGACTGTAGGATAGACAGTGAGCAGAGTACACACAGGGCTCCTGCTACTGTCTGTAAAACACTGGTTATTTTGGAGCAAAGCAAAAACTCTGTCCATGTGACTTTGTGTGTTAATGTTCAGACACTGAAGACATTTTGGATATCGTATATGTTGGTCCTGAAAAAAATGCCCCTTAGGAAGGCAGAATTATGTCAGGAATAAACCCTTGAATTATAACATGCAAGAATACAAAGCTATCATTCCCTGTCGAAGCTGGCAAGATCACAAGATCACAGGGTCCAGCTTGCCTGATCTTGTATTTTCCTATTATCTTCCAGTATAGGCTTTGCAATTTTTCAGACATTATGGCTTTCAAAGAAGGAAGAAGACGTATTTCTCAAAAAACCCCTCAGTATTTGTGAGAAGCCCATCAATCTTAAAACACAGTTTGGAAAACAAAAATGTGTACATTAGTAGCAAGGGAAGAATGATTTTGCAGCCATATTAAGCAAAGGACTTGGTTTAGCTAGGCCATTATTTACATACAAAAGGGAAAGTTTTACAGGTCTCCACCACGATACTTGGTGTAGAATTAGGAAGGATTATTATCTGTCCCAATAAGAATTACTTGGAAATGTCTCTTAGAGTTTGGAAATATGTCTCCATGATCACATTTTACAGCCTATTACCAGAACATATCCAGCTTCAGGAAATTCAATGATCTACCATTTCACACACGAGGTCACAAGAAACACTCACATTTGTTTGCCTTGTAATAGGAGAAATTGTTTCAGATGGAACAGATGTCTCCACACACAACCCTTCTTCAGCTGAAACTGTGTTCAACAGGAAAGCATAGGGGTGTCAGATCTGAGATATTTGCAAATCTGTTCATAATTATGGATTAAGAGAGGGGTAAGAGGATCACAGTTTTGAAGCCTTGCATTGTAGAAGACAGATTCTTTTCACATTAAAAAAAAAGAAACATTTTTGGGCACTGAATTTTCTGGGAATTCTCTTGAGTTGACATTGACATTTTGCCTTTTGGAACAAAGAGAACTGTCTTGGCAGTGCAAGGAGTCCAGAACCTGCTTGCCTTTGGTTTGGCACGCTGCAGCACAATCTGTAAGGGCACATTGCTCTGCGACCCAGATGCAGTGCTGGAGCCCAGGCTCTGCCAAGTGCATTTCTGAGGCTGAACCTCAGGGTGACTTCCACAGTGCTTCTGTCCACTCTCTGCTGAATCCTCAGCTAAATCACTGAAATGGTTCAGAGCCCACACTGCCCACTGCTGCTGCTTTTCTATGGAGAGTTACCAAAGGGAACCAAAATTTGGATTATTTATTATTTCCAGCCTTTGGCAGATATTCATGGTGAATACAAAACTCACTCCACTGTTTTTCTTGTAGTTCTTACCTTAACACAAGTGCAGCATTTTATAAAAAAACCCTCTTTTTTTTCTCATATTTCTTCCAAATAATCTCTCAATTATATTTAAGCAACTGGTTCCCTGGAAAAGCCCAAGTGAATGTTTTATTCGGTAGGCAAGCCAGTCCTTTGACCATTACCAAATCTCCCACGGATACCGGGGGGTTCATGGTCTACTTCCAATTAAGAATGTCTTAGTTTGTGGAGCTCTTAAAACGAATCACATGCCTTCACTCGTTTTCAATTTGCTTGCAAAATTCACTTCCCTGTACTTCCATGCACGGCACTGTCCTCGTCCTGTGCAATTTGGGAGGGGAATCCAAAGACCAAGCAACATGAGCTGAAAGTACAGTAAATGGAGATTAATATACACAGTGCAGATTTTCTTGGGTGCTTTCAAGGTAGCTGTGCAGTCATCCACGTCCCTGGATGGCACATAAGCTTTGGCAGGTTTTCACTGATATCCCTTCTAACACATTTGGCTTTGAAAGCAAACTTGTGAATGATGCGTGGCTCGTTTCATGCCCTATGGAGGTAAAGCTTTTCAGAACATCCAAGGAACAATAATGTGGTATTTCATGATTACCTAAGCACATAAATGTGCAGAGTAACACTTTTTTTTTTCATCTAGTGTGTTTTTTTTTTTTTTTTTTTTTTTTTTTTTTTTTTTTTTTTTTTTTTTTTTTTTTTTTTTTTTTTTTTTTTTTTTTTTTTTTTTTTTTTTTTTTGTTTGTTTGTTTTTGGTTTTTTTTGCTTGTATAAGGAATTTAAGTCACATGGAAATATAACAGCTTTGAAGCAGCTGACCACAGTGCTTGCACATTATTTCAGCTGGGGTGACTGGGTTGGAGCCCACTGATGCACTCAGCACACCCCTGAATCTACGAAACACAGACATATCCTCCCCCTGCCCCAAGTTTCAAAGGGTCATTGCTTGTTCAAAACAGACAGTTAAAGGCAACTGTCATCCTTTAGGGCAGTATCTGGTCCCACTTGGGTGGCACAGTGCATAGTCTATAAGAATATTTTCAGATAATATTAAACATAGTAATAATAAAAGGAGGACAATCTCAAGACTGCCTCTTAGTGAGTTCACTATCCATTCCTTGTTGAAACTGGTCTCTCAGATTCATTTAATTCAAAGCTAGATATTCCCCAGGGGAAAAGGAGTCCTCATCAGCATAAGATAGATTTTGCTCTTACTTCCTGCAAAAGAAAATAATTGCTATTTAAAAAGAGACCCTGCTGGAAAAAACAGCAGGTTGAAGCACTAAAATGAAAGTGGGAAGTTCTCTATGACAGATGCCATTTGCATCAGAGCCCACCCTAGAGAATGGTCACCATTCTCTGGAAATACATTGCACTGTTGTACAGTCATCTGTCTACAGTCTCAGAGTGTTTTATAAATATTATCATGGAAGAAGTTACGTCTTAGTAATGTTTTTATGGACTTGGAAAGTTTGTCATGGAGAATATCAGCAGCTCTTTTGAGTCACGGACAGCTCGTGGCTGAACTAGAACGAAAAGCAAGATTTCTTAATGCCAGGGTCCATCCTTTAAGCCCCAAATTCTTCTGATTTGTTCTCTAGTCATATTTTGGAATATCAGCTAGCAGGACAAAAAAACTAAGTGTGAGTTTCTTTTTTAAAACTTATAAGGATCACAGAGAAGGAAAATAAGGGGCTCAAAACTTGGGCTGATTGTTTCCTTTCTGTTCATTGTGCTGGTCATTGCTTGCCACTTCATTAAGGTCTCACCACAACTTCATGGAGATACTCAGCTTGCTCACTTTCACAGGCTACATTCAGAAATATGAATTCTCTCCTCCATCACTGATGGAAACGGGGAGAAGGATAATGCAGGACAGCTCAAATGCTCTTCAGCTGTGCCAATAAACTTCTAAATATCATTAAAGGCATCTTAAACACCAGAAAAGTTCTTCTGAGAAGGATTTATCCCAAGATAGTAACAGATTCCAATCAATAAGCCCCTCCGAACTTGTTGCTCGTCCAGAAAGACACTAGAAAAGTATTCAAACAAAGATTGAAGTTCACAGATCCTTATGAATTTGGCTCCACCTTCTGTACACAGTGAAAATAAACATGACTTATATTGGCTCTTGAATCCAGGTAATCTTTTTGTTTATTATATTTTTCATTTTACATTAAAAAATCCAGCAGTGCAATGGTCTTACAGTATTTTGTGAGCTTTTTTTTCTCGCTATTGATGGTGGTGAGTCTTCCAAGTCCTTTGGTCCCAAAGGATGGGAAATTTTAAAAACAAATATGGCTATTTCACGTTTTCAAACCATAAAGTAGCTGAGTGAAAGTAACATTGTCTTTCACAAAACTGTCTTTAAATTCTTCAGAAGGTCTGGAAATGACAGATTATACTAATAATGAAATAAAAGAAAACTTCAGGATAATGTATTGACATTGTCTGCTTCTTAGTCTTATGAGTAATCTCACAGAAGACAATAAATTTGCACACATAAAGTATTATCCAGCAATATAAATAAAGGTTGTGCAACCAAACTACAAAATAGCAATCTTCACAAATGAAAGAAAACCACAGTAGGTAAGTCCCCCAAATTACTACCCAGCTGAAAATACTTTTGTACCTTTATTGATGAAAAAAAATTATTAAAAAGAACAAAAAAAGCTGTGCAACAATCATTGGTCTTTGGATGTTTAGAATAAGAGAGCTGTTTTGACATAATTCTAATACTTTTTATCCAGGATTTACAAACAGAAACTGCCTTTCTATAGAAGTCTTAAAAATCTTGTAGAGATTGATGAGTTTTCCACATGTGGCTGAACTGAGGAACAGAAAGTTTGGCTACTTTCAAAGGAACGAAGAGGAAATGGGTGAGCTCTCTTCCCCTCAAGAAACCATGTTTTTTAAATACTGTTCTCAGAATATCCTCAAGTTTTATTTAATTTTGATTTTTGATCTTATTTATAATTCCAGTTTCATTCACCGTTTTGAGTAAATTCATAAATGTGAGGCACTGTGTTTTATTAATAGAACAATATTTTTACATTTAGCTAGGCAATGTCATAGGTTACAGTGAATTAAACTGAGCTGCTTCAATATTTAAATAAGCACTGCAGTCTAACTAAAAGGACTTTTTATCTAGAACATCAAATTTAATATTTTTTTATTGCTAGTCTACACATTGATACTTAGAAAAAAAAATCCCTTTTTTTGATCAATTCTTACACAGAAGGAAACTAGAATCAATATTTTATGGCACTCTTATTATGTCATGCATTAGAATAAAGTGTGTTAATCACATTATAATTGTAACTGTTTGGGGTTTTTTTCTTATTCTTCTTAGAGAATGCTTTTGGGAAGCCTTTTGCTGTAGATACAATTATTTTTAGATTGACGTGTGGCTTCAATTCACATTTCACTGAGTGACTCTGCTCACTCACCTGCAGACAGACTATGCTGGTCATCTACTTTGAAGTCTCCTCCCCACATGACTGTGAAGGAAACAAAGAGTTTTATCTTTCACTTTATGAGGGCTTTTGCCTGCAGAAAAGAGAAATTTTATGACATTTAAGAGAATGGACCTGAAGCACACTATTTCAGAAAATTTCTGAAAATCAGAGGCGGAGTGAGTGAGATGTTCCTGGCTGAAAGGGAGAGGTGCATTCACTGGGTTTCTTGATAGCACCACAGGGGTGTTTGAGGGCATGAACATTTCAAGGTTTCCCACTCATTCCTCCTACACTACTCTGTTGCCATTTGCTTTACAGCTGCATATAGGTTGGACAGAATCTTACACTTGGGGAGCATAATTACTTCTTTCTTTTGACAGTCTGCAGGATAATGGTGTTGTGAACATGAAAGGGTCTCCAAAGAACTAAATGACACGATATTCTACATAAAAGCAAAGTAAAAATTATTAATAGGGTTGACTGCTGGTAAAACACAAACCGATTTAAAATATACTACTAATTAAGGGGTTCCCACAAGAACAGCTTTGGGAAAACAACTGGAAAATTAATCTGCTGGAATTAGCAGTTTCTGTTATAAGATTTTCCCAGAACAGGATCTTCCAGTATAATCCATGAGTCATTTTCTTAGGCAGTAAAGAACATCAGGTCCAGAAATCTGCTTTGAATTTAAATGTGTGTACATTCATTAATTTAATTTCTCAGATTTTTTTAGATTAACTGAACTGAAAAAGAAATGTAGTCAAGCTACTTAGTGTATCAGTAATTTAGTGACATGTACAAATGATGCATAAAGAACATAAGAATCCCTGACACTATGGTTTAGGCTGAGAACTGCTCATTAGTTATTTCCAGCACTGTTCAGCAAACATGAACATAGGTGCACAAGGGAAAACATCTCATAAAAGATAACAATAGCTTTCAGCTATTAAACTTTAATAGAAAGTACATTGTATCAAAAGCATGCTAAAAACATGTTCAATAATGTAAGAAAAGTTAGTTGTAATGTACTGAGCATTAAACTAAGGGTTTTCTTCTACATTTAAATTTGAATAGTAAAACCAGCAGCTTTACAACTTTCTGAGGCTGTAATCAAAATAAACAACTCTCAATTAACTGCTCTAAAAACTGACACCGGTGTACTATCCATAAATACAGTTCTTGCACACTTGATCACAATAAAACTCCAAATGGGTACTAATAATCTTGGACTTTTCTATATGTACAGGATACTTTTAGAAGATGGAATGCAAGAATTAAATCAGTATTCTCACAGCCAAGGTTATATCAGGCAAATTCTGTCTAAAATTTAAGCGAAAAATGGTAGACAATGCCTGTAACATGTTATCTCCTATAAAAAGGCCTTATATAATAGCATATTAATGGTGACCTAGTGTTGTCTGCAGTGAAGATGAGAATGAATACGGAGCTTAGGTCCTAGTACAGACATAGAGAGCTGAGGCTCACAGGTCCTAATGTCTGGTCCAGCTATCTTTCTTCAGTGATTACCAAGCTCTGGAAAAGCACAGATTCCTGCAGAGCTCAGGAAGAACCTGTGGTGCTCAATATGCCCACAACCCTCCCACACTTTGCTGCCCAGAGCCCGTTCTATCCTTGCCCTGACTAGAAACCCCAAAATACCCGAGGTGCTCCCACCTCCCTCCCCAGAAAGGCCCCATTTCACCCCATATTATCTGAAGCAGCCCAGGATGAGCTGCCGTGTGGGGCTCCTCATGACATCCTGTTCCTCCTGGATGAGGCTGTTTGTGATTCTTCTTTTGCTGCTGCTGAGATTTTTGCTAATTATATAGTAGTGATCAGAACACAAAGTGGTAAGCTTGCTTGCAAGCCCTGCTGAGACTGAGTAGTTCAAAATAGTATTTTTAGCTTTCCAGGCCACTTCTCCAACTATAAAAACAAAGGACAACTGAAGAAAAACTAATGCATCCTTTGTTGGTATTGAGAAAGCTGCACAAATAATTGCAAAAATATGGCACTAGGGCTGTAGTTTAGCAATCGGCTTGCCCATGCTGGATTTATAGTTGGACTTGATAAAGGTCTCTTCCAACCTTATTAATTCTATGAGGTTGAAACTAGATGATTTTTATGGTCCTTTCAAAGCAAACCATTCTACAATTATTAGAAAAAAAATTGAAAATTTCAATAACATGAGAAATAATTGAGAAAAAAAAAACAACCTTTTTCTTCTTAACATCTTTTTCAAAAATAGTCCTCAAAATGGGATAAGAATTCATAACACAGTGTTAAAGAAAGTAAATTTATTTCTGAAATTTTCAGATGATCACAGTATAAGTGGATACAATCTACATGAGCCTGAGAACCCCTCAGGCCACCCACTACACATTATTCTGTGGAAATTATGAGTGACTACTACATTTTGGTAGTAGTCTTTATTACTTCTTTATTTGGATGAATTTCTTTATTCACTGTTTATACTCCTCTGAGTAAATTCTTTTTCTGAAACCTGGAAAGCAGTCATGGGTATGAAGCCAGTTAAGCTGATATCAGTAGAAGATACTGCTGAAAATGTTTATTAATAAAGGAAGATCCTGCTGATTAACCAAGCGAGCCAGAAAACAAGGGCTGCTCTTAGGTACAGGACAGGGAAACACACTATAAACTGCAAGTTAAATGTTAAAACAAAAGCAACATCTTTTTGGATTACTTCATGAATGACTATATAAAACACAGATCCTTTCATGAATTCATGTAGAGTCAAGTGATACTGATGCACTTGCACAAATTTTGCTTTTCCTTGGCACATAAATAGTTCTTCGTTACTTATTCAGCTTTTGTTCCCTGCCCTCAATACCATTTGATTTCAAGAAGAGATTCTACATCAAGAACAAAGAGGGTCTCTACCAGCCTTTGAAATGGAAATGTAGAAGTCTCAGTGTGAAATCGTAAAAGTCCTTGATATGCGATCTGCTTGACCCACAGACTGCATCTGAGAAGTGCACATGTCAGGAACCCTGGTGCTATAAATACTGCCATAAAACAGCTCACTTCTACTACTGGTCTCTGCTGTAACAACTCACTACGAGTTTTAAAAGAAGTGTTTTGCTCTGATGGTGTAGATATGTGTAGATTTATTATAAAACAGCCATCTGGGAATTGAGTATTTATTGTGTGTAATTATTCTGAATATTCATGAAATCTAGGTAAACACATTAAAGCAATAATATGCACTTAAAAATATATGAAACATCTTTTGTCTCGTTTATGAACTCCCAAGAGCAGGACTGAGAGGGAAAAGCCTATTACTTGTTTTCTTCCTATAAATTTTCCTGAGGAAGATTTATTCCCATAAAACTATGAGTGCTTGTCAGTGTTTTCAACTTAGGGATGAAAGAAAAGCAAATAAATATGAACAAAAATTATAACACTGCCTTTTTTTTTTTTTTCCTTGAAGATACAAAAGATATTCAGAAAGAAGCATACAAAGGATCTTTA
Organism: Cisticola juncidis; assembly: GCA_013400215.1. Classification (NCBI taxonomy): domain Eukaryota; kingdom Metazoa; phylum Chordata; class Aves; order Passeriformes; family Cisticolidae; genus Cisticola; species Cisticola juncidis. The sequence continues at coordinate 302,496 of VXBR01008118.1, forward strand.
TGGATCAAATCCATAAAAGGGATCCTTACACCACAGGACTGGTCAGTGTGGCCACGCTGATGACCACAAAGACAACCTATTCAAAGTCCTGTTTTAGCTCAGAAAGATGCTTTCCTTACACAGACTGAGGCATCAAGCAGCTTCATGCTCTCAAGACCAGATTGTCCCCCAGCAGTCGCAACAGGAAGCAATTAATGACTTCTCAGAAAATGAGGTGCCTCCAGACGTGGCAGTTGCTGACTTGGAGCTTCCAGGCTATTACAGTAGAAGAGAAAAGCCTAAAACATAATTCAGCACCAGAAACACTGTGTGTCTTTAAACCAAAAATCTTTGACTTAATTCCAAATGCTATGCTGCGACGTAATCTTTCTTTCTGTCCCTGTTAATTACTGGTTTTACGACAAGCTCACATTTCTAAGTAGCTCTGCAGACCAAGGTTGCAGAGAGATATTAGACACAATTTTCACATTGTGCCAAGAAGAATAACTGTTGCTGGGCAAAAAGCCGGAAGGGCTGTTCTGACATCCCAATCCTAACCAGAGTGTGAAGTTTCGGTGGCTAGATGGAAGTATGAGCTAACAACATAGCGAATTAGCCTCGAACACACTGCAGGACATAACATGTGAATTTTTACATTGCCCCTGCTCATATTTGTCCTACATCTAAATATAAAAGAACCTATATACTTAAGAAAAAAAGTAGACATAAAACCACAACAAAACGATCAAAATAAAGATATTTTAAAAAATTAAAAAATTTCCTTTTTTTTTTTTTTTTTAAATATTGTGATGCTAAATAATTTAAAGATAGAAAATCTACTTCACGCGGGACTGATGTTTTGAGCAAGGAGGGAAGCGGGAGTTCGGCCGGGGGACCCGGGGCCCGGTGGGACGGCCGCGCTTCCAGCAGCTCCCGCCAGGGGGCGGTGCGAGACAGGGCTGGCTCGGGGAGGGGTGGGAGCAAGGAGGGCTGGGGGCAAAGGAAGGCAGCAGACCGGTGGTGG
>VXBR01008118.1:303513-314439 GCA_013400215.1 Cisticola juncidis
GGGGTTTGTGTTGTTTTTGGTGTTGTTTTGTTCAAGACTGCAAGAATTGACTAAATATTTAAAAAAAAAAAAAAAAGTTTCTCTTAGCCATCAGGAATCTTGGTTCATCATAACCGTTCTTCTCTTAGCTCAGGAATTAATATCTTCTATCTGAGACCTAGAAACTAGTGGGTTCTGAGGAGTTTCCATCTGAAAGTAATAGTTCTCAAAATACATTTCAAAGTCTTTTATATTATGGTCTATAATATAAACTTGTCGTAATATTTTCAGCCTTTGACAGGCTGATCAGCAATATTTTGTTTGGTTCTGTTTTTCCTGTAAAACCTAAGATAGGTTGATAAAATGCTTGTTTGTCTATCTTTCAGCATGGAATATCTGCAAAATCTGCTTTCAACCAAGACAGTACATTTCAGAAAGTTAGTCCTTATTTTTAACTCATGTATTAGGATTTTTGCATGTCACAGAGTCATAGAATAAGCTGCAATGGAAGGGACCCTCAAGGATCATCAAGTCCAACTCCCAAACCTGCATAGGACAACCCAAGAGTCACACCATGTGCTTGAGAACATTGTCCAAACACTTCCTGAACTCTTTCAGGCTTGGTGCTGTGATCACGTCCCTGGGGAGCCTGTTCTAGTGCCCAACATTCGTAAGGAATATATGGGTAAAGAATAGTTTTCTAATATCCAACCTAAACCTTCCCTGACACAACTTGAATCCATTCTCCTTGCTCCGCTCACTGTCACCGCAGAGAGATCAGTGCCTGCTCTTCCTCTTTTCATGTGAGGAAGTTGTAACTGCAAAGAGGTCTCCCCTCAGCCTCCTCTTCTCCCGGCTGAACAGACCAAGTGACCTCAGCTGCTCCTCATACAGCTTACCCTCAAGGATGTTATCGAATAATTTAATCTCTTTTTTATTTTGTGGCACCCAAAACTGCACACGGGGTTCAAGGTGAGGCTGCCCCAGTGCAGAGCAGAGCAGGATAATCCTCTCCCTTACCCAGTTGGTGATGCTGTGCCTGATGCACCCCAGGACACATTTGCCATTTACATAGTGTAGTGATTTGGCTAGTACCCCAGGGTTTTCAAGGTCTATTAGTAGAACTAATTAATTGTCATTATTTGTTTTCTTGGTTCTTTTCTGTCGTTCATATCACTCTATTGAAATGTTCTGGTTCTTCTGGGAAAAACATGTTGCATACTTTTGTCAATAAGCCTACAACACAGACATTTTTCATTAAAAGTGTAAGTCACTTGCACAGAAAGTGAGTGATTACTTGTAATTGATTTGGTCAATTCCTTCTGGGAAATATGATAGAGAAATTATTTTAACAACAATTTTAATTTCAGAGACTGTATGTCAAGCCTTTGTGTTTTTCTTTGGAGATTACTTTTACCTGCAGAAAAAAAAGAGTACTTAGATTTCTTGAGATCTAATTATCTCTAGAAGCTTTGAAATTCCTTTACAGTAAGTTAACAGAAAAAAAAAATCAACTGGTAATGATACTTGAAGACATATTCCCATCTGACGTCACTTCTAGAAAGGGCATTGAATGCATTTGGGAGAAAAAAAAAAAGAACAACAAGCTCTAAGTTAAATAACCTTAGGTAACATGTGGAGTCACCAGTGGATGTAAGCAGCAGGAGTTAAAACACATTCTTATTGCTCTTTATAGGATAATCAAAGCATAGGAGTCACTCCACTTGTACAGTAGATATAAGTTATTATAAGAATTCCATAAAAAAGTTAAGACTTCCATTAGTCTTAAGTTGTTGTAGCAGTCATGTAATAATAAATTATAACCATAGTAATTAGAATATCTGATTAATTTAGACAATTCATTTGCATATTTACTTTATATTTCCAGTCACAGTTTGATAATTGCAAAAGTATGCATTGCTCAACACAATCCTTCTAAATATTTACATTAATGTATTTTAGGAATGTCTTGGGAATGCTCCTGTAACATGTAATTCCAACTCTTTATTTCCAGCATGAGTTATTTGTAAACTACAGTTTGTGATAGCTATATTGATGGACCTCCTAAACCCACAAAGGACCTCCCAGAACTTGTACTCTGCTTGTTCACCCCTAAAAAAAAAAAAAAAAAAGATATGTATACACCCATATTAATTTGTTTCTAATGTTTGATTTTCAGAAAAAAAATCACTGATAATAAGAATTATTCTGTATAACTGTCCTGAAGGAAGTGTAGAATACAGCACAAGATAGTAGACAAAACAGTGCAATCTAAACTCCCAGTAATATAAAGAGAAATGAAGGATAGTAGTAAAGTTGGGGATTTTCTTGTTTGCCTGATTATTTGTTTTTGCACAGGGAAGGTGAGAAAATACAGTAAATAAAAACAAAAGGTAGAAAGATGCTCTTGAATGAAGGAACAATTCAGTCTTTGTATAGCCTGAGTTGTTCATAATTAACTTGGACACAAACTCTGAAAAGTCAATTTTGAAACAGCAAAACCATAGGTGAGAGGACATAATGAAAGCTACTTCCAGCTCTAAATCTTCTGATTTTGCATTTCAACAATTGGAGTCTTCTCCTTCATTGTACTGGGAAGACCTGACACATAGTCATAGGAAAATGAAAGATGTCCTCTCCTTGTGTCCTCTTTGAAGGCTTTGAAGATCAGTCTCAATGAAGTGAACAGTACACAGAGATATCACCAAAGGCAGCGGTGATTTTTAAACATGAAATCACAGAAGATGAATCTATCTAGGAAAGAAACACAGCACACAGAGATGAAAACACCTTGTTGAAAGCCATGCAGTGCATGATGGATATGCACAAACTTATTCAATATTGCTACAGACATTTGTAATAAACCATTATCTCTTTAGAAAATATATTTCAGAATCTCCAGTAGCTGGAAGGAACTCTCAACATGGAGTTGGTCTTAACAGTGGTGCATCCATCAGAAGTGTGAGGGATTTTTATGGAAGAAAAATGCATGCAGGTCTGTACAAAATATTAGTGGTACAAAAGAGATAGTGATGCGATTAATGTTTCAGTATGGGTTATACTTCTATAAATGTAATCTGATTTGTTCTTAAAACAACCATATTGAGTCATTTGTTTTACTGTGACCATTACACTGACATAGATTTTCAGTTTGCCTCTTCAGTTGGGGTTTTTGTTTGTTTGTCTTTTTACTTGGTTTTCTATTTGCTCTCATAATAAGCAGTGTGCCCTGCTCAGTATTAATTTTTTTGTGTTAACAGAGTTTTCAAAATCAGATTTAGTACTGAAACAACCTGGACTTTGTATCATGGCTCAGGGTGGAGCAAATAATGGATAAATGTAGGAAATGGTAATTATCTCAATTGTTAAGGGCTTAATTTGAAAGATAGTTTCTAAAAGTATCTCATTTATGTCAGACATTGTTTGGATACACTCAATAAAAAGGGTACCTCCATTATGAATTTTATGCAAAGTTAAGGACTGCACATGGTGCAGTGCTGCACCATTAGTGATTTGCTATATCTTACTCTAATTCATTTGATTGCCTTTTTTCACCAGGTTTTGGAAACTGTTCTCTTTTTATCAAGCAGTGTTATATTTGACACATAACATTTCTTGCAATGTATTTAAAGAAGACATCTATGAAAGAGGCTAAACTAAAAAACAGATTCAACTTTTATCACTGTAAAACTCCTGTGATACTCATTGTATCTACCATATCTGGGATGGATACCTAGCCTTAAAATGCACAATTAGAAAAATCAAAATAATTCACATATTTTAAGCAGATGCAATTTTTTATTTGGAGTTGAAAGGTGAATAAGATAATCATTTGGAGACTGTGATTACTAAATAGGGAATGATATTCCAGTCTGCAAGTCTCAGTGCCGACTCCCAAAGCTAAAGTTCCACAAGTCCTCCAATTATCCCTGATCTAATTTCTTCTGTAGGTTAGCCCTTCCCATGCTCCAGGTTTTGAATCAGTAATTGCTTCCAAGGCTGAGCTTTTGCACAGGTGACTGCACTAGTGCGATTTGCCAAACGATCAACAGGTTCAGATTTTTTTCCACTTTCTGAGATCAAAATTCCCCTTTTGAGTTTTGAGCAGAGACAGGGTTTTTCCTAGCAGTGATTCTCTATGTGGTTCTAGGATCTGGTTGCCTTACCCTCAACTTTTGCTTCAGTTGTAAACACAAACACAGGCATATGAATTGCTGTCACGTGGTTTTCAAAATATCTTGGCTATTGAAGGATAAGCACTAATATCTGTTACATAGTGTTCTTCCATCCAAAACATAATTTGCCAAAAGACTTGAATTTTCTTTCTGTCTTGAATTGGCTGGTTTATGCATGTTTTCAATTTTGGAGTTTAATTACTAAAATTCTCAATATTTGAAATTGCTGAATTATTAAATAATGCTGCAGGGCAAAGTAGTTTTTTCATGGTCTGTCCATTTAAAAACATGATGGCAATTTTATCAATGTTTTAAATAATTCATACTGACACCCAAATGGCTAGCCATTAATGTTAACAATTCTGTCACACTGAAGCAAGGATTTTGATTGCTGTGTATTTGTCAGAATGCAGAACAAAATTATATGAAGCCATTTTTATACAAGGCACTTTCCCTTTCAGCAGGATTTTAGTTGCAGTTTTCTTCTAGTGTTTATTTGAACAATGTAATAATCTGTTGCAGTGCAGTTAAGAAGACAGATTCGACTGAACTCATATTTGGAAGGATAGGATATATCACTTTCTGCTGCTGTAAAAATTCTGCTTAATTAGCACTGAAACTTGCAGCGCTTACCTTTCTACCTAAATTACTGTAGCAAACTAAAATGCAATGTTTCCATAGCTGTAGAATGTTCAGTATAATCGGAACAGAACAAGTTGTGCTTTAGGGTTTTCAGATTCCTACTGGTGTAGCTAAATGCACTCACAAATAAAAGCTTTACCAGTATCAAAGTAGCAGATTGTGGAACTGGCAATAGTTTCAGATTTGTTAAAAGACAACACAGCTATTCAATAATTAAGAGTTGAGTCCATTACTTTTTTATTCTGAAAACAAATCTGTTATTTTAATGTTCATTGTGCTCAGTAGAGGTAGGCTGTGGTCTCTGTGTGTGTACATAAAAGAAAGCAAGAGGAAGACTCACTAAGCACAGAAATATTAAGGCCCACATGTTTTCAAAAGAGAGAAAACAGCACAAGATGGAAAATTGTCAGAAGCTGGGCAATATCAGTCTAGCAATGTCACCTGCCTGAGAGCCCAGGGTGCATGGTTTTAATGTTGCAGTCAAATTGCTGCATACACTGCTGCCTCAATGATTGTTGTGGAGATGCAGCCTGTTCCATATGCACCCTTCACCTTGAAAATTATTTCAGTGAAATGAATAAGAACTTTCTGCCCAGGAACTCTTACAGAGTTACAATGGGATGCCTTCCAAGACAAGAGACTGCTTTGCTGAGAAAGGCTGGCATCTTTGGTATGCAGAATGAATTGAGAGCAAAAAAGTGGGAAAATCTGAGGGATAAGATAATATTTCTTTACAAAAAATGGTTTCTTTATCTTTTTGATAATTTGTCATCATCAAGAGTCTAAATTTCCATCTGGACACCAGGAATTTTAGTAAGGGGGAGCTGCACTGAAGGGGTTTGCCACTGAAGTACTATGGTTTTGTATCAGCGATATGCACCTGCTTGTCTTATTCTTCCAGCTGCCTTTAACCCTTCCTGCTGGCAGAAGCAGGACATGGATTTATTCTTATGGAATACCTCTTGTGGATCACCCTTGACACAGCTCAAGGACCTCAATGGAAGCATTACTGTGCCCAGTTATCATGTACAAGTAGCTCATTGGTCCACAGTAACAATCAAATTTACCTCACTAAAACAGGGAATGAAATCTGTTTCTAACTTGTCACTACAATATTATAAAATTGTTTCTATTGATGTATTCTAAAGCTCTGGCTCCATTTGTCTTTGAGAGGCTTGGAATTAAGTTCTATATTCCTGCTATGAAACTCACACCTTTTTGATGGGCTGTGAACTGGAGCTCTTCCTGGGGCTGAGTACAGAATTCTTCAAGGTCACTTGAACTGTGCAGCTTTGAAATATGTTTTTTGTAGTAGGAGCCCGACAAGTATCACATTCTACCTTGTGCATTTTTATTTTAAAATATAACTACAGTCAGATGCTAATATGCCAAACATCCACACCTCTTTGTCCTGTCACCTATGAAAAAGTATTTTCCTGACATAGAAAACTAACTTTGTTTGTTTGTTTGTTGTTTTTTGGTTTTCATTCCTGGAAAACAAAAACTATGGGTTCTAACTTGAGTTTACCTGGGAAATTCAAAATTGTTAAGAATAGCAGATTCTAACAGAGATGTAACTTGGTGGAAAAAACTTGTATGACAGCAGGGGTCTTTGAAAAGCATGCTAAAATAGGAGAATGCTGGGGCTAAATTGATCCTCCCATCAGAAATCACAAGCCATTGTATTTTATTTGTAAAATAAAGATAAGGAATTGATTGTCTTTCATTTTCATTTGTTTAATTTCTGTGCTGACACTCTGATCCCATACACATTAAGTGCCTAGGAGTTAAGAGGGATGAGTGTATTAGTGAAAAGCAAATAAACTGAACTAACACAGTAAACTTCAGTAACAGGTGTGGTTTTATACACAGGATGTAGAAGCCTGAACAGAAATCAGGCAGATGTTAAGGATAAAATCTAGTTGCATGAATTGCACATGGTGAGATTGCTGATGATACAGGTGCCGATTTACAGGTGACTAGGGCCATTTGGTGCATTTAGGATATTCACAGGACTGTGAGAAAGAACGGAAATACAGGAGGTGCTCAGCCCTATGACAAGACTTTGTTTTAAGTTCAACTAAAGTCAGTTCCTACGTTAGTTGGTTTAAACCCAGCTTCAGTTTAAACTCACCTGAAAGTGAGTTTAAACTGAAGGATTGATTCAGCAGACTGATTTAATTGTCCATATGGGATGCCTTAGGACATTTCAGATATGTGCTTCTGTATGGCAGATGTGACGCAGGACAAAAAAAGGTGCCTACGCTGTTCTGGAGCATCTGGATATCACACACACTGGGCCCAAGAACATCTCAAACTAAATGCAATTTATAGATAACTGAACTTGATGCTTATTGTCCCACAAAAGCTTTCAAAACAATTACCCACAATAATGTATTGTAATATAGCAAAAGGAAGCCACACTTAGCCCAGGAATTTTCATGCAAATTGCTCTACAATAATAACTGGATTTTGCTAACAGATGGATTATTTTCCCATTGTTATTTTTACGTTGCTCCAAATCGCGTTCCCTTTAATTGCAGGGTACTTTACAATCCTCATTGGCAATGAAAACTCACAAATATCAAGTTAGATGGTTTTGCACTGCCCAGTTCTGCACATCAGGGTGCTTCACATATTCAACAGATCAACACTTGCCCACACACCACTGCTATTCCACCAGATAGGGATAGAAACAACTTTACAAGATTCCTTCAGGTTCACAAAACTGAATGTTTTATTCAATTATTATTTGTACTTCTGTTCTCAGCACTGATGATGTGGAAATTAATGACCCATACACAGATAGAGCTGAAGCAAAGGCTGGCAGTTGCTGCAAGAGCCCCTGAACACTAGAGCACTTCTGTCACTTGCAGTCTGTCAGGGAAAAGGGGTAAGCGGTTACATTCCAAAGGAGGCCAGGCAGAAAAGAACTTTAGCATGAAATCTTATGACTCCATGTCTTAACATGGACCTCACCTTAGCTAATTCAGTTTGTGTTTCCTTTGGATCCTGTTTACATGGTTGGTAGTTATGGAGATTTTGAATGTCGTCTTAGCCAGATTTCCCATTATTTAGACTGTTACAAATGGAGCATGATTTACAATGGACTAACTTGGTGGTGTAAAATAAGCACAAACAGGGAGAGAAATCAAATAATTTGATTTAATTGTCTGCATGCCTTCTATCCATTTCTCATTATGCCATTAAATCCCTGCTGATTTTTGTTTTGTTTATTCATCTAGTTAGCAGCCTTGCAGTTAAAGAATTCTTTTTTGCCTTGTTTGTTATCCTTAGGCTCTTGGAATAATCTAAAATAACTGACTTCAGTATTGTATTAACTAACCGGTTTATAATCCAGTTCCACTGAATAATTTTCCTTAATGTAAAGACTTTAAACAAATTAAGTGTTCTTCCCTTATATGGTTTGAGATATACAGCTCTAAATTACTTCAGATTTACGCAGCAAGATACTTAACAATAACGATACAAGAAGAATGCAAATCAGTGAGTTTTCAGAGTTAAAACAGGTAAATTAAAGAACTTTGAAGGTTGAGGAAAGTAATGGGAAAATATTAAATTGAAAAACATCAATACTAACAGTGTGACACTTTTGAGGAGAGGTGCTAAGTGTATGCAAACATTTATAGGGTAGAATATCTAATATGCAGAAAACTTTATGGCAGTACCAAGCTGTAAAGCAAAGGACAAATTTTGTGAGTGTATGGAGGCAAAGAATTCCTCACTGAAGGAATCCAGTTATGGTGAAAGAAAAAAAATCAGAAAGTTAAAAATTATAATCTTATTTTTTAGGAAACAGAGCAAAACTTTAAACAGAAAAGATTCCATGTTTCATTTAAGAACCATACTGTTTTGTACTAACAAATATTAATCCATGCCACCCCCAACCTGTATTGCAGGTATCTCAAGGAAATAAATCAGTAAACCAAATCAAAAGAATCTCAGAATTTAAAAACCAGACTGAAAAAGAAAGACACCAAAAAAAGGACAATGCTAAGGACTCTGCACTCCTTCAGGAACTTCTTTGTTGTTATTTTTTAGCTGAAAGATGACCAGATACTGTGATAATGAATTGGACTGTAAAACGATATTGAGAGTTATTTTCAAAATAGTAGCAGTGAGACTGGCTAAACAAAATGCAAATCTGATGATCTGAACTCTCACAAAGGTTGCTGTTTTAGCCACATCAAAAAGAAAACAAAACAACATAAGCATGCACTAGAAAACTCTTCGGGAATATCTCATAGGGGAAAATTCCTTGACAGACTTTAGGACTGAGGTTCTGACCTTAAGAGTCAGCTTTCAAAGAGCTTTCAGCTTTGGCTGTAAATTGAGTGCGTTGCCTGCAGGCACAAACAGGATCTATGCTTGCAGATAAGATTTTGCAATGTTCTCAGATCACTGCTGGGTCAGTCACTCGCATGCAGTAGATCTGCAAGAGACCATTAAGGATGCTTGTAGAGTTGCTAGGACAAGTCATTTCCTTCTCTAATTCAAGCATTTCTGCAACAGACCATGCTAATCTATGCACAGTTTATCGCATTAACATGTTCAGGAATGTTCCACCCTCTGCATCCACCAAGACACTGTTTCCATCAGCAAGAGCAGATGGCATTAAGCACCGAGTTTGTTCCATCAACAGGCTCAGCTTTACACCACTGGGAAAGTAATATCATTATATATTTCTAATGCCAACTTTAATTTCATTGTGACTCTATCTTCAGCTTACCTCTTTCACTGTATTTTCCCCAACCCTTTTTCTCTTTTTCTCTTGGTCTTTCATGCTGGTCCTTCTCTCTTTTTCTGTAAAAATCCTAGCTCCTACTCCAGCCAAAAGTATCTGCTCTGAGTCTGCAAGATTCTTCAGGTTTTACTGTGCTTTCTGTCATCCTTATCCTAAGGGTTTATTTTCAAAAGTAGTTGAACTGGAAGAATGCAAACTCTTTATTCAGCTTTCTCAAACAGAATTTTCAAAATTCAATTTTCTGCTGTTATGGACAAGCACTACAAGATTAACTGGCACACTCACAGAACAGATGCCATTAGCTGGAGAGGAAGGATGCACAAACAGAAGTTGGAATCCTTTATTCACAGAGGATATTTTCCTCTGTGATGCCAAAGTGGTTCTTTTAATTAGTTTTGGGAGATTTCTCCCATCACCTAGCACTGATGCAAGAAGGTAGCCCAAGATTTTCCGCAGTGGCTGGCAGTGATGTGTGCAAAGGAGACACAAAGGAGCTGAGTGGAACATGTATACACAGCCTTTCCTGAAAAGCATGCCCCACCAAAGGTTCCTGAAATATGCTTAAACACCCCAAAAATCAACTATCTTCTCTGAAAACTCTCATCTCCACCTTTTAACATCCTCACAGAATGTCACTCTGAATAAGCACTTGGAAGGAGCTCTGAATGGCCATCCCCTTTCTCCTCCTAGTGGAACCTTCTTCCACACCCACTGGTTAGTCATGTCACTTACACAGTAATCAAAATTAACACAAGAACCCCAGCGTGTTTTGTTGCATTAAAGGAGCTGCCACTATCACTTTAAATCATCAAACTCAGGTGGTGTTTTGTTTCAAGCCTCCAGCAACCACTGCAAAATCTATGTGGCAGAAATAGTCTCTCAATCTAGCACATATCTAGCCTTCCTGCCTTTCCTTTACCTTTGATACAACTACTTCTTTCCTGCCACTCAACAAAGACATTCTTTTTTTTCTCTGTATCCAGTCTTATATTAAAATGCATTGAGAAATCACTGTGTAGGTATTTATTTTTTGTTCTCTTGTCCCCAAAAGACATGGTCAGGGTGCAATGAGGGCTGAGTGCTCCTTAAGTGTTATAACTGCACTAAACAATGCCAAAACTTCAGAATTAAGAGGAAATCCTAGCTAGAAGCACAATGCAAAAATGTAGTGTAGAAAAGTGTAGAAAAGATCGTCAAGTATTTCTGTTGGAGCAGACCAAATCATAACTACAGTATCTGTACTTTTTTTTAATTAACAAAGAAAAAGAATTTTTCATGTGTCATTTTATTAAACATAACATATCCAAATATGCTAGTGTATGCTAGTGGTTTTTAAAGCAAACACACAACCCCATCTTTTTTTTT